>CM067174.1:21263444-21361021 GCA_034093135.1 Erigeron breviscapus
GTTTCCATATAGATATCGATCAAGGTATGGTGGTCGGATTTTATAGATATAGATCTGGATATAGATGGTGGTCGGATTTTATAGATATAGATCTAGATATAGTCAAAGGACCAAATAGGAACCTTATCCTCCTATAAAGGATTGACTTTGAGGTTTCGGATTTTCAGGGATGAAACTTGATTATTTGGGTAAACCACAAGGACGATTCGTGTCGATTAAAAGAAGCAGCTGGGTGCGAAATTACTCTCATACCCCTCACGTGAATGGCACGTGGGGGGCTTAACGGAGGGGGGTAACCGGTCAAACGGTCAAAGGACTAAATGGTTACCTTATCTTCCTATAAAGGACGGACCTTGACGTTTCGAATATGTAGGGACGAAACTTGATTATTTGGGTAAACCACAGGGACGATTTAGGTCGATAACTCTATATTTTATCATATAACGTAATAAATATTAGTTATAGTTATAAGTATTTAATTTTACATCGTTAATATCTTATGATATTTAAATAAAAGATATTTTGATCTGTATATGGTGTCTAGAATAATCAAAAAAATAAAAAAATTATAAAAATGACAACATCATCGTTTTTCAACATATTTTATTTAATATTGTTAAATTAATAAAATGATACAAATGTAATATGAAGATTAGGTATGTAAATAATTGTTCACCAGAATCTCTGTTTATTTTTTTATATATCTACATCATGTCATTTTTTTTTTACATATATTTTAACTCATTTAATTATATATAAACAAATATATTGTTTTTCAATACTTTTTATTTACAATTTGTCAATATAAGATATCATGAAACATTAGTATTCTATTAGTTATATCCGCGTATTACGCGGGATATAACATATAACGTTATACTTATAGGTTTAATATTTTTAAGAAAAAGTGGACCGGTTGAGCCGGCTAGGTGAAACTTGTTTAACCGCAACCGGGTTACCTAACAAGGTCAACCAAAAATCCAGGTTTTAAAACATTGCAAATAGTTAATTTGTTATACTTTAAATTTCAACTTTTAAGAGAAAAAGTCAAAATATTTATAATATAGTGTATATATATACATTTTATTTTTTGTTTATTTTATTTCTAATCTAATTACTTAAGGATGTCTAACTTTCATAACAATGATTAAATCACCAAATTTGTGCGTGAATATGCAATGTCCAAGATTAAATGAAACGAGAATAAAACTTTAAATAAATTATGCATCTCATAATTAAAATATAAAAATAACAATATCACTGTTTTTCAACATATTTTATTTAATTTGTTAAATTAATAAAATGATACAAATGTAATATAAAGATTAGGTATGTAATAATTGATCACTAGAATCTCTGTTTATTTTTTATATATATATATATATAAATAAATATATTTTTTTATATATATATATTATATCTACATCATGTCATTTTTTTTTTACATATATTTTAACTCATTTAATTATATATAAACAAATATATTGTTTTTCAATACTTTTTATTTACAATTTGTCAATATAAGATATCATGAAACATTAGTATTCTATTAGTTATATCCGCGTATTACGCGGGATATAACATATAACGTTATACTTATAGGTTTAATATTTTTAAGAAAAAGTGGACCGGTTGAGCCGGCTAGGTGAAACTTGTTTAACCGCAACCGGGTTACCTAACAAGGTCAACCAAAAATCCAGGTTTTAAAACATTGCAAATAGTTAATTTGTTATACTTTAAATTTCAACTTTTAAGAGAAAAAGTCAAAATATTTATAATATAGTGTATATATATACATTTTATTTTTTGTTTATTTTATTTCTAATCTAATTACTTAAGGATGTCTAACTTTCATAACAATGATTAAATCACCAAATTTGTGCGTGAATATGCAATGTCCAAGTTAAATGAAACAAGAATAAAACTTTAAACAAACTATGCATCTCATAATCAAAAAGTATGTGTATGTTGGCAAGGATGTTCTTCTTGGGTTTCTAGGATAATTTTTGGGACTAGAACTTGTCTTTGGATAAAAAGTCATGTTGGATTATATCTTCACAATAAGCTTCACCAATTCAATTAACTATACAAAAATGCTTAGTTCAGTTATTGTTGCTTAAATGAAACCGTCCAATGAGCGACACATGAATAACTAACAAAACAACCACTTGACCACCTCAATTATAAAAGTCAAGTTTCTTCATATTCTAGATAAACATAGACTCGGAAAACCGTACGATGCTAATTTAATTTGATATATTTGTTGCTATGAAAATTATAGTTAAAATTTTTAAAATATGTTTTGTATCAGATCAGATGCTTTGAATATGGGCCTCCCCTGATATATTTTAGTATTTGTAGCTAGGAATGAGATTGCAAAGTGAATCTTTGGAGTAGATCATAATATGTTGGATAATAAACATTCAACATTAGCCTGCAGTCTTTCTCAAATTAATATCTAACAATTTGTGACGTATTTGATCCATCACAATTATCTTTTTTGACAATATCTTAGTTTAATTTACTCATTCCATAACCTTTTTTTTATTGGTGAAGAAGAACATATGCTAGCTTTTGATGTGCCCATGTTTTCCCTATAAAAACAGAACCAAGTTACATTCTTTGTTTCATAGATCTTCCAAGCTAATTACAAAGTTATTCAAGAAAACAAGTGTCACACCCCGTTGTAGCGAAAATACAGGGTTAACAAATAATTGCATACTAATCAGAAGGTAAATAGAGATTACATCCATTAATGCCAATACATGTTCAATACAAGTACAATCGTTCAAATGTGGACCCCAAAATACTGATACAAGTCATCCTCATTTGGAACTGGGCCCACTGAATACGAGTTCAATAAATTGGACAGTCTAATACAATTAAAGCTAAAACATGAGAGTCCTCAAATGTCTGGTGCTAATTGTACGTCCAAGTTAAAAGAATGGCCCTATAATGCCAAATACGATTCCAAGACTTACTGTTGGTCACCTGAAAAGCATGAAATTTGACAGGATCAACTATCGAAATAGTTGGTGAGTTTACAGTGTGTTTGACTAAAAGACCAGTCGTCATTGGGAGCACACAATGACATGTAGTTATTATGACAAGACAGTCGGGATCAATATCCGACAAAAAGACTAGTTTCCCTCGCACAGGTCTCCCGTCAACAATGGGGTGCGGACCAGTATACCTCGCACAGGTCTCCCGTCTATAATGGGGTGCGGACCAGAACAAAGACAGTCAGGCACTAAATCTGACAAGACAACCATTAGGATTTCATAATGGTGATAACTACATAGGGGCAACATTTTAGTTCGTCAAACACAAAGAACAATTTAGTCAGCCGACAACATGGCAAGTCAAAGTCATTTAGTTCAATATTTCATAAGACATGTATACACATTTTCAGGAAGCCGTCAACATGGCAAGACATAAGACAAATGATTTAATTTACCAAATCTCATGGCATAGACAAAGACGAATCATTTATAAAGTAGTAGTGTATACAGTACATGCTTTTCAGGCCCAAAGTAAAAGGAAAAAGGGCGCCATAAACTCACCTTAGCGATCAACGAGCTAAAAGTATGAGTAGTCTGAGAAAATGAGCAGTCTAGTCTCCACGTCTATCTAAAACCTAGGATATGAGTACCAATGGTGAGGATCAAATCTCACGACGACAAGTATCCTACGTACAACTACTTAGCTATCAACCCTAGAATGCCACGACCAAGAATGTGATTTAAATGTCGATTTTATTTGACTTAAAATTCTAATGTCATTGACATTGTCATTATAAGGTAGTCTAAAGTACCAATTCGTATAAACGAAGTTCAAGATTTAAGTCGTCAAAAATCTGAAAATGTCAAACAGACAGAAATATCGCGGCGCGACCTGGGGTCCTCGCGGCGCGATTACCATTTTGCACTACATCGCGGCGCGATCTGGAGGGACCGCGGCGTGATGGCCGTTTTATACTATCTCGCGGCGCGACTAAAATCCATCGCGGCGCGACTAAAATCCATCGCGGCGCGATATATGACCTGAACGAGTAAAACTGCAGTTTTCGACCATTTTCGCCAAACCAAATCGTTTCCATTTCAAATCTTTTCATTTCAACAAGTACCAACAGGTTCAATAACCTGGAAACAATACCATTTCGCTAACCATTTCACAAATTCAACCATTTTGATTTCAAAGAACCTAAACCTAAGTCAAAATTTCATTTATCCAACAAAACTAAAATCCATTTCATATTCATAGTCCAACAATCTAATTTACCAAACTAAAACAACCCTTTCATTAAATCAATTCAGAATCAAAGTTTAATTTAAAAAGAGAATCACTTACCAATTTATGTTCTTGAAGAAATTTGAAGGAAAGGATGAAGATGAACTCCAACTTAGTATAGCTTCTAAAAACCTTAAATTCTTCCTTTGCCAAAAATCAGATTCTTGATGGAGAAGAGATTGAGAGATTTAGAGATTTTGAAAGATTTGTGAATTGTGTGTGTGTGTGTGTGTTGTGTGTTTGATCGATCCAAAGAGAAGAAAAGGGGGGGTTGGTGTTTCCCTCCCTGCCTTTCATTCCATTTTCAGCCCATGTGGCTTCTTTTGGGTATTTTTAATACCCCTAATTTGGTAAAATGCTTACGATTAAATACCGTTTGACCAAAAGGTTATAATTTAAAGTAAATGTATTTTCCCTCGTGTTATTTAAATTAAGACAAGTCGATAAAATTTCGTCAAAGTGAAATTTTATAATATTAAGTCTAGACAGTCTATTTATTTTGTACAAGTCATAACCTTTAAATATGGATTTAAAGTTATATTTAAGACTCGACATTCGTCTAGATAGCTAATAGTCTACGTCATCAAGATACGTCTAATTTGACTAAGTCAAAAGTCCAAAAGTCTAACAATTTCCACGTCAAAGACCGTCTAAGTTTGACGAGATTATGATAATGACTTAGCTAAAACGAGATTAAGACTAACCCGTTGCTAATTAATTACGAGTTGTCACAGCATCCCCGACTTCTTAGGATTTCGTCCCGAAATTAATTGCTGCTCAGTAAAAAGATGAGGATAGTGTTCCATCATATAGTCTTCACGTTCCCAAGTCGAGTCGGGCCCGTGTTTTGAGTTCCAACGAACTTTGACCAACTTGATACGACTACGTCTAAGTTGTTTGAGCTGTTGGTCTAAAAAATTCAACAGGTTCCTCGACAAATTGAAGAGAGTCGTTCACTTGCAGCTCTTCGACAGGTACTACTAATGTTTCATCAGTCAGACATTTCTTAAGATTTGATACATGAAACGTGTGATGAACGTGTTCTAGCTCTTGGGGAAAATCGAGCTTATAAGCCACGGAACCAATTCTTTGAACAATCTCGAATGGTCCGATATAACGAGGACTAAGTTTCCCTCGCACGCCAAAACGTGCAGTGCCTTTCCAAGGTGACACTTTCAACATGACTTTGTCTCCCACTTGAAACTCGAGTGGTTTCCTTCTACAGTCGGCATAGCTCTTTTGGCGATCTTGAGCCGCCTTCAGCCGTGCCCTAATTTCAACAATTTGATCAGTAGTCTTCTGAACTAGTCCATATTTGTACAAACAACGTTCGCCAGCATCAAGCCAACAGACAGGAGATCTACATTTCCGTTCATACAAAGCCTCATAAGGAGCACATTTGATGCTAGTGTGATAGCTGTTATTATATGAAAATTCAGCTAACGGCAAAAAGGTATCCCAACTACCTTTGAAGTCAATGACACATGCCCGAAGCATGTCTTCCAAAGTCTGAATGGTACGCTCACTTTGCCCGTCCGTTTGTGGATGGTAAGCCGTAAAAGGGGGGGGGGGGGGGGGGGGGGGGGGGGGGGGGGGGGGGGGGGGGGGGGGGGGGGGGGGGGGGGGGGGGGGGGGGGGGGGGGGGGGGGGGGGGGGGGGGGGGGGGGGGGGGGGGGGGGGGGGGGGGGGGGGGGGGGGGGGGGGGGGGGGGGGGGGGGGGGGGGGGGGGGGGGGGGGGGGGGGGGGGGGGGGGGGGGGGGGGGGGGGGGGGGGGGGGGGGGGGGGGGGGGGGGGGGGGGGGGGGGGGGGGGGGGGGGGGGGGGGGGGGGGGGGGGGGGGGGGGGGGGGGGGGGGGGGGGGGGGGGGGGGGGGGGGGGGGGGGGGGGGGGGGGGGGGGGGGGGGGGGGGGGGGGGGGGGGGGGGGGGGGGGGGGGGGGGGGGGGGGGGGGGGGGGGGGGGGGGGGGGGGGGGGGGGGGGGGGGGGGGGGGGGGGGGGGGGGGGGGGGGGGGGGGGGGGGGGGGGGGGGGGGGGGGGGGGGGGGGGGGGGGGGGGGGGGGGGGGGGGGGGGGGGGGGGGGGGGGGGGGGGGGGGGGGGGGGGGGGGGGGGGGGGGGGGGGGGGGGGGGGGGGGGGGGGGGGGGGGGGGGGGGGGGGGGGGGGGGGGGGGGGGGGGGGGGGGGGGGGGGGGGGGGGGGGGGGGGGGGGGGGGGGGGGGGGGGGGGGGGGGGGGGGGGGGGGGGGGGGGGGGGGGGGGGGGGGGGGGGGGGGGGGGGGGGGGGGGGGGGGGGGGGGGGGGGGGGGGGGGGGGGGGGGGGGGGGGGGGGGGGGGGGGGGGGGGGGGGGGGGGGGGGGGGGGGGGGGGGGGGGGGGGGGGGGGGGGGGGGGGGGGGGGGGGGGGGGGGGGGGGGGGGGGGGGGGGGGGGGGGGGGGGGGGGGGGGGGGGGGGGGGGGGGGGGGGGGGGGGGGGGGGGGGGGGGGGGGGGGGGGGGGGGGGGGGGGGGGGGGGGGGGGGGGGGGGGGGGGGGGGGGGGGGGGGGGGGGGGGGGGGGGGGGGGGGGGGGGGGGGGGGGGGGGGGGGGGGGGGGGGGGGGGGGGGGGGGGGGGGGGGGGGGGGGGGGGGGGGGGGGGGGGGGGGGGGGGGGGGGGGGGGGGGGGGGGGGGGGGGGGGGGGGGGGGGGGGGGGGGGGGGGGGGGGGGGGGGGGGGGGGGGGGGGGGGGGGGGGGGGGGGGGGGGGGGGGGGGGGGGGGGGGGGGGGGGGGGGGGGGGGGGGGGGGGGGGGGGGGGGGGGGGGGGGGGGGGGGGGGGGGGGGGGGGGGGGGGGGGGGGGGGGGGGGGGGGGGGGGGGGGGGGGGGGGGGGGGGGGGGGGGGGGGGGGGGGGGGGGGGGGGGGGGGGGGGGGGGGGGGGGGGGGGGGGGGGGGGGGGGGGGGGGGGGGGGGGGGGGGGGGGGGGGGGGGGGGGGGGGGGGGGGGGGGGGGGGGGGGGGGGGGGGGGGGGGGGGGGGGGGGGGGGGGGGGGGGGGGGGGGGGGGGGGGGGGGGGGGGGGGGGGGGGGGGGGGGGGGGGGGGGGGGGGGGGGGGGGGGGGGGGGGGGGGGGGGGGGGGGGGGGGGGGGGGGGGGGGGGGGGGGGGGGGGGGGGGGGGGGGGGGGGGGGGGGGGGGGGGGGGGGGGGGGGGGGGGGGGGGGGGGGGGGGGGGGGGGGGGGGGGGGGGGGGGGGGGGGGGGGGGGGGGGGGGGGGGGGGGGGGGGGGGGGGGGGGGGGGGGGGGGGGGGGGGGGGGGGGGGGGGGGGGGGGGGGGGGGGGGGGGGGGGGGGGGGGGGGGGGGGGGGGGGGGGGGGGGGGGGGGGGGGGGGGGGGGGGGGGGGGGGGGGGGGGGGGGGGGGGGGGGGGGGGGGGGGGGGGGGGGGGGGGGGGGGGGGGGGGGGGGGGGGGGGGGGGGGGGGGGGGGGGGGGGGGGGGGGGGGGGGGGGGGGGGGGGGGGGGGGGGGGGGGGGGGGGGGGGGGGGGGGGGGGGGGGGGGGGGGGGGGGGGGGGGGGGGGGGGGGGGCATTTCCACTCAGGAATTTGGGGTTGTTGGAGCAGCCATAAGGCTTTTGGTGCTCCGCCTTGACCATTAAAAAATTTAGACACTTTGAGACATAAGTGGCGATATCTCTTTTCATACCAGGCCACCAATAAAAGTCCTTTAGTCCATGGTACATTTTGTCAGCACCAGGATGGATTGAATACTTAGATCGATGACTCTCGTTCATTAAGAGTTCTCTAAGTCCATTGTACTTGGGAATCCACACTCTGCCCTTGACATGTCGGATCCCATCGCCATCCAATTCAAATAAACGTTCAGCATTCCACAATGCTTCTTTCTTGATACGCCCTGGCTGTAGGGCATCGTTTTGATCGTCCAGAACTCTATCCCTTAATGATGAGCCAAGATAAGAACTTGCTCTTTTTATGACAGATAGGGAAATTCTATCTTTTCGACTTAGCGCGTCAGCAACAACATTTGCTTTACCGGGATGATATTTGAGTTCACAGTTGTAGTCACTGAGTAATTCTACCCATCGGCGTTGTCTCATATTTAGCATTTTCTGATCGAAGATATGCTGAAGACTTTTGTGATCCGTGAATACAGTACACTTGGTACCATACAAATAATGTCTCCAAATTTTTAATGCAAAGAAAACCGCTCCGAGTTCGAGGTCGTGGGTTGTATAGTTCTTTTCGTGGATTTTGAGCTGTCTAGAAGCGTAAGCAATGACCTTACCTTCCTGCATAAGTACACATCCCATGCCTTGATGTGAGGCGTCACAGTATACCACAAAATTTTCAATGCCATTTGGTAATGCTAGAATAGGAGCATTACATAGTCTGTCTTTTAATGTCTGGAATGCCTTTTCTTGGGCATCCTGCCAAATAAATTCGTTAGTCTTCTGAGTTAACAAAGTCAAAGGTTGAGCAACCTTAGAGAAATTCTCAATGAATCTCCTGTAATATCCAGCCAGTCCAAGAAATTGACGGATTTCTGTCGGAGTCTTAGGGGCTTCCCACTTCTTTATTGCCTCGACCTTAGATGGATCTACATGGATTCCATCCGCATTCACCACATGACCCAAGAAGTGTACTTCCCTAATCCAGAATTCACATTTTGAGAACTTTGCGTACAATTCTTGATCCTTGAGCAGTTGTAAAATGGTTCTCAGATGACCTTCATGTTCGTCTTTAGTTCTTGAGTAAATCAGTATGTCATCAATGAATACAATGACAAACTTGTCGAGATACGGTCGACATACTCGATTCATTAAGTCCATAAACACAGCAGGTGCATTGGTTAAACCAAACGGCATAACCAAAAACTCATAATGTCCATAACGAGTTCTGAAGGCTGTTTTAGGAATGTCCGTCTCTCTGACTCTGAGTTGATGATACCCAGATCTGAGATCGATCTTGGAAAAGTGTGATGCACCTTCCAGTTGGTCGAATAAATCGTCAATACGAGGTAAAGGGTACCTGTTCTTGACAGTCAACTTGTTCAATTCTCTATAGTCAATACACATGCGCATAGAGCAGTCTTTCTTCTTAACAAATAAGATTGGAGCTCCCCAAGGTGATGAGCTTGGGCGAATTAGTCCTTTTGCCAACAACTCTTGAAGTTGTTCGGACAATTCTTGCATTTCTGACGGCGCAAGGCGATAGGGTGCCTTGGCCACGGGTGCAGCTCCAGGGACTAAGTCTATTCCAAACTCGACTGGTCTGTGAGGTGGAAGTCCCGTCAAATCTTCGGGAAATACCTCCAGAAAATCTTTAACTACTGGAATATCTTGAATGCCTTTACCCTCTGGTTTCCTTTCAACCACTAGTGCCAAGAAAGCAGGGTATTCTTTTTGTAAGTATCTATTCGCTTTTATCGCCGACACCAAAATCAATTCCTTCCCTGACTTGTCTCCTTGCACTATCAATGTTTCGTCATTTGGAAGAGGTATTCTTACAACTTTCTCGTAACAACCAATATCAGCGCGAACTCTAGACAACCAGTCCATACCAACGATCACATCAAAACTTCCTAGCTCTATGGGAATTAGATCAATTTTAAAGGTTTTACCAGACAATGTCAAATTGCAATCTACTAAATGATCTCTAGCAACATACTTTTGACCGTTTGCATATTCGACGATATAAGTTTCTTTCATGGGGATAGCTACTATATTAAATCGAGACTTAAATTCTAAGGATATAAAGCTTTTATCAGCACCAGAGTCGAATAACACAAAGACATAATGATTATTGAGTATGAATGTACCTATCACAACGTTGGGATCACGTCGTGCATCAGCAGCATCCAAAGCAAAAACTCGACCTCTGCCTTGTCCTCCTTGATTCCTAGCTTGATTGTTCCCCGCATTGTTCCTCCTTGATTCCTAGCTTGATTGTTCCCCGCATTGTTCCTCACGGGAACTATAGCATTGTTGTTCGGGTTTAGATTGAGTCGTGGACAAGCGGGTCGCATATGGGTTTCGCTCCCACACTCGTAGCATTGATTGGGTGCCTTCTCCTTACAGTATTTTATCAAATGTCCCGTCTTTTTACAACGGTGACAAGTAGGACAATTTCCCCTGTGATGGAGGTTACACCTATTACACTTGGGGTCTATGCCAGTGTACCTCTTGACGTCTTGAGCAACCACAGCAAAGTTTCTGGCAGTCCTAAACCTCTTGCCATTTCCACCGTCGCCAAATCCACTACTAGAGGCATAATCATTCCTTCTCTTGACAACCTCATTTCCAACAGAAGAACCAGTGGTTCTTTTCAAGTCTATCACCATCCGGTTGGTTGCACTAACTGCCGCTTGAAGAGTCAAAGGATTAAAAGCGGCTACCAACCTTCGGACATCAGGTGACAAGCCATAACAGTATCTTTCGATCAATTTCTCCTCCGTATCTACCATACGAGGGACTAGTCTTGCCAACTCATGAAAACGAGTTGTGTATTTCTCGTTGTCTAGTCCAATCATACTATGATTCCAGAATTCACCTTCCATTTTCTGTACTTCCTCCCGAGGACAGTACTTTTCCATCAACATCCTTTTAAAGTTCAACCAAGGTATGCTATTAGCTGGCTCTCGACCACGAGTCCTTATCTGCTCGTTCCACCATGACAAGGCGTGCTTTTGAAATTGAGAGGCAGCATATTCCACTTTGTGCTCTTCGGCACAACGGCTGATATGAAGCACCGCCTCTATGCTTTCTAGCCAATTGATTAGTCCGACAGGACCTTCGGTGCCATGGAACTCCTTTGGCTTACAATAAGTGAAGGTCTTAAAGTCACTCCCGTGCAGATGAACTCGAGGAATAACTTGTTCAGCCGTAGGTTCGACATTGTTACTATTGTCAGCATGATGATTATTATTGGCGTTCATGCTCGCCGTGATCTGAGCGACTAAAGTAGGCATGGCGGCCAACAACTGTTGTGTCACAAATGCTGCCATATTATTTTCCCCGCCAGCATGTGGGGTAGATCCAGGACCAGTGTTCACATTTGCAGCAGCAGTCTCTGGTCTTTGCTGGATCACAGGTTCTTCCTGTTCAGCTTCATTGGGTTTAGGAGTTGATCGAGTAACTCTCTTTTGAGCAGTTTTCTTACTTGGAGCCTTTTTCTGGATTTTGCTTCGCGTCTTGGGAGCCATAAGTCTATGACATGAACAAAAATGTCATTTAGAGATTTCCCTAAAAGGTAAATCGGAAAGTAGCTTTGCAAGACAGATGACAGTACCATGCAAGTCATAAATTATAAAATTGTATGAATTCATGTACTAGACAAGACAAGAAATATGGAACATCATATTTTCTAGAGTTAAGAATAAGCAATTGACATAGTTTTGAACAAGTATGTAAGCCAAAAAGACGATCGTATTTCATTGAGGTCCAAAATTTACATAGTCTAACAGGTACGATTCAAAACATGTGGGAACTACATCCACAACGATAGACTACATAGTCAGAGTAATACGATTCAAAACATGTGGGAACTACATCCACAACGATAGACTACATAGTCAGAGTAATACGATTTAAAGACATGTGGGAACTACATCCACAACAGATAGACTACAACTCAAAGTACAAAAGTACGAGTTGTTATAAGTTCTAGGCTTACAATACATAACTACTACAAGATTACATCTTGAAAAGAACAACAACTAGCAAAGCCACAACCAAGGTCACCAAAACCAACAGCATGCAGACCAACGTTCTAATAGTCTCCTTCCCCTCCTTAGCAACAGTCATCGCCTCAGAAGCATGAAGATAAGCTCCAGTCAACGCTTGAGCTTGATTCTCTATAGCCTCCCTAGTACGGATGAGAGAATTGTTCATCCTTGACATTTGTCGGAGAGCATATTCCGACCTATCAGTTGCATCAGCAACTGGCATCCCTTCAGCAGCATTGGGATTGTAAACAGGCACTCTGGAGGGACCCGCAGCATACGGATCGCCCAGAAGAAATGAAGGACCAAACACACGGTTGTCCTGAACCGGTGTAGAAGGACCAGGAGCATTAGGATCTCGAGGAGCATAGGGTAGACGAGCTCCCTCGGTAGTCCTCCTCTGATATGGAGCTACCGGTGACAGAGATGGTTGAACATGAATAGATACATGTTCATTTCCAGATTCACTGGATGTTGACACCAGATTGATGGGGCGAGACTCATTGCCCGAAGCCTCAAATTGTTCCTCTTCAGAAGAGTGGGGAACACGAGGAATGGAGTTTGCTACAACTGGAACTTGAGGAGTACCAGGAACAACAACTAGCAAAGGCACAACCAAGGTCACCAAAACCAACAGCATGCAGACCAACGTTCTAATAGTCTCCTTCCCCTCCTTAGCAACAGTCATCGCCTCAGAAGCATGAAGATAAGCTCCAGTCAACGCTTGAGCTTGATTCTCTATAGCCTCCCTAGTACGGATGAGAGAATTGTTCATCCTTGACATTTGTCGGAGAGCATATTCCGACCTATCAGTTGCATCAGCAACTGGCATCCCTTCAGCAGCATTGGGATTGTAAACAGGCACTCTGGAGGGACCCGCAGCATACGGATCGCCCAGAAGAAATGAAGGACCAAACACACGGTTGTCCTGAACCGGTGTAGAAGGACCAGGAGCATTAGGATCTCGAGGAGCATAGGGTAGACGAGCTCCCTCGGTAGTCCTCCTCTGATATGGAGCTACCGGTGACAGAGATGGTTGAACATGAATAGATACATGTTCATTTCCAGATTCACTGGATGTTGACACCAGATTGATGGGGCGAGACTCATTGCCCGAAGCCTCAAATTGTTCCTCTTCAGAAGAGTGGGGAACACGAGGAATGGAGTTTGCTACAACTGGAACTTGAGGAGTACCAGGAACAACAGCATAAGAGCTAGCTCCGTCCGACATGACAAGTCTGAAAGGATAGTCAAAGAATCCATATAAGTCTAATGGATGAGACAGTACAAGTCAAATGGATGTGACAGTACGCAGCATACGAATTTTTAAAGAAATCTTTGTCTAGACTATACACATACGATTTGGGTTTCTATTAACAATATACCTTCAATGCTTATATATAGGGTCACCCGCAGCCTTCCCACCACATTTACAGTATATTGTTAATATAATCCAAACTATCACGTATATAAGTCCCATGTATACACATACGATTTGGGTTTCTACTCCTAACATACCTTCAATGCTTATATATAGGGTCACCCGCAGCCTTCCCACCACATCTACAGTATGTTGTGAGTATAATCCAAACTATCACGTATATAAGTCCCATGTATACACATACGATTTGGGTTTCTACTCCTAACATACCTTCAATGCTTATATATAGGGTCACCCGCAGCCTTCCCACCACATCTACAGTATGTTGTGAGTATAATCCAAACTATAACGTATATACAAAGTCTAAGATATTTATTTCGAGCCTTATATTATTTTACATAATCGGGACGTAGTTGATCAGGTTAGGTCTAATTATAGACAAATAATATAACTCTTGAAATAAGTATCCTAAACCTTAGTAGACTTAGATTTCCTTTTGAAACGAAAATGGCTATAGATTGAGTTTTTCCAGCGGAAAAACTCTGTATTAACTATAACCTTGTCTCTGATACCAATTTTTGTACATTTGCAAATATTTATACAAGTAAATGATAAACTGAAAAGAAAAACTACTTCTTCGCAGACCTCGAACCAGAAGGTGCTTCAGTAGCTTTTCTCTTCAGTGGAGAATGATCCTTCTTTCCAAACAATCTGCCTTCAATCTCTACCTTGGCTTGCATTTTTTGTTGTATTCTTGATAACCATGCACCAATCAGAGCAGATTTTGGCTTCCCCCTCAGAATCTGGATCATCTCTCTATGCTCAGAAATCCCAAATTCGTGCACTGAAACCTGATTGTATTCTTTAGCTGCCCTTCCTTCTCTTTTAACAACCAAATCAAAGAGCTTCAATCCATCAGCTTTTGTTACTTCTATGTCAGTTATTTTAACTGGATGGGATCGATGCGTCATATAATGCTCATACTGATCCTTTTCATGTTTCCTTTCGATCTCAGTAGCATCATCAGACATTGGCTTGAAGGTAGAAAGGTCAGCATCACGAATGTTCTTTCTTGAAGACCTTGGTCCAGTCACTTTGGGTTTTGTGGGTGGCCTTAACAATTGCCTTTCAACCTTGGCAACTTCAGCTAGAATCTCTTTCTTTTTCAAATCCATCTCCTTCATTCTATTTTTCTTCAAGTCTTCAATAGACAACTTGAAGGTGAGACTTTCCAGCTTTTGTTCCAGAGGTGAATACATCATCCCATACTCATATTCAAGCATATCAACTACTGCTTTCTGCACTCTTGGATCATTTTTGATTTTCTGATATCTTTCCAGTGAAAGACCAAGAGCTGCAGCATCTACATGATCAAGGGTTCCCATCGAAAGATGTTGTGCCCTTTCTCTTTCCTTGTTTTCCCTCCACATGATAAACTGATTAGAGACTTGCTTCTGCAGAGCCACTAATTTCTTTTCATCTGCATCAAGATTGTCACTACTAGAAAAAACACCTTTAATGACACCGAATACGTGTCATAAAAGGGGTCAGATGACACGCTTTTTGGTGTCATAAATCGACCCGTCATAAATCTTTATGACACGCATTTTCAGCGTCATAAATTTATGACACCTTTAATGACACCGAATGCGTGTCATAAAAGGGGTCAGATGACACGCTTTTTGGTGTCATAAATCGACCCGTCATAAATCTTTATGACACGCATTTTCAGCGTCATAAATTTATGACACGCTTTTATGACACCCTTTTACGACACGCATTTTATGACATTATTTTATGACACCGTATTTGCGTGTCATGGTTCAATTTTTTTTTAAAAAAATAAATTTTATAAAATTATTAATATCTACACATTAAATAACAGTTAATCTCACAATACAAATAAATACACAAATAGCAAAATAGCGCATTTCATATAAATCAAAACAATGCGTTTACAACTGCTAAATTATATAAAATTCTAATATTAACCATAAAAGTTTACAACTACTAAATTATATAAAATTCAACACCGGTAAATGAAGTTTGCCACATAATTTGCCCATTCTTCACGAACTTCATCCAAATCATCATCCGTGTATTCTTTTTTACCTTCCCCGATCTGACAAATACAATACATTAAAATTGACACAAATATATATATTAAAAAAAAAACCCTAAATCACAAACACTAACCTAAAAAATCAATCAAATACAACCAAACAGATTACCTCAGTCCGAAGATTTGAACAGAATATCCAGATCTGATGTGAAACAGCAGGTGTCAACAAGGTGGCGGCAGCTCCTACTGCTGGCGGCTGGAGGTGGTGAAACAGCGCCAGTAGGTGGCTCACGCAGGTCTGATCGAACAGGAAATAAAAAACAGCAATAGCAGTTCCTAAAATCTGCTGTAAAACAGCAGCAAACTGCCAGCTAAACAGCAGCAGGTGGCGGCTAGGAAGAACAGGTGAACAAAGAGAAACAGCCCAAAAAGCCCTAACAAACCCAACAAATTAAAATTACACATCAAGTTATATCAAGATCTTATACTTCATTAAAAGTACACATCATAAGTTATATGAGATGTGTGACCTTCTGTGTTTAAGATATATTTAAGGCCATCAAGAGACTATATTATAACCACACCTTACCTCAACATAATGTACACCATTTATTTTAGTTGGCCTAGTTATCAACTCCAAAACAGAATTCCCACTTGATTTCATAAAATCTGAAAACCTGTTAGAGTTATTTGCAGACTGAAGGAACCTCCATGCTCCTGATATTACAAGACAAAAAAGCACACCATGAACAACAAAACTACTATTATATATATATACACACTACCAAGTCACTCCAAATTATAAAATGGTAAAAGAGTTGGTTAAATGAATTGCCATGAAATAAAGCAATCATGTATATCAAAAATCATATATATATATATATATATATATATATATATATATATATATATATATATATATATATATATATATATATATATATATATATATATATATATATATATATATATATATATATATATATATATATATATATATATATATATATATATATATATATATATATATATATATATATATATATATATATATATATATATATATATATATATATATATATATATATATATATATATATATATATATATATATATATATATATATATATATATATATATATATATATATATATATATATATATATATATATATATATATATATATATATATATATATATATATATATATATATATATATATATATATATATATATATATATATATATATATATATATATATATATATATATATATATATATATATATATATATATATATATATATATATATATATATATATATATATATATATATATATATATATATATATATATATATATATATATATATATATATATATATATATATATATATATATATATATATATATATATATATATATATATATATATATATATATATATATATATATATATATATATATATATATATATATATATATATATATATATATATATATATATATATATATATATATATATATATATATATATATATATATATATATATATATATATATATATATATATATATATATATATATATATATATATATATATATATATATATATATATATATATATATATATATATATATATATATATATATATATATATATATATATATATATATATATATATATATATATATATATATATATATATATATATATATATATATATATATATATATATATATATATATATATATATATATATATATATATATATATATATATATATATATATATATATATATATATATATATATATATATATATATATATATATATATATATATACAAATATTATTATATATATATACACACTACCAAGTCACTCCAAATTATAAAATGGTAAAAGAGTTGGTTAAATGAATTGCCATGAAATAAAGCAATCATGTTTTATCATTAATGTTATGTACAACCATTAAGGTTTAATGTGTTTGCTAGTATTTGACTACTCAAATGAAGTAGTGGAAGGCTCGCAGTAGTAATCTACTTACCGTAGCTACTTATCTACTATGTTCATTGTTAAAATACAACTAGGTTGGGCCTAACATCATATATTAAGCACATAGTGTTTCCTTGTCCATGTCTATATATACTCATGCGTGGAAAGATTTGCGTGGGGGCAAGGGGTCAGTTGCCCCTCACAAAATTTCATGCATATGTAAACAAGGAGTTTGTATAAGGGATAGCGGTGTATATGCAAATTTTCCCGAACAACATGACACTGAATGAGAAAACATCAGACTTATCTGATAGGTTTCCACTTTGAGCATACTCTGGAGCTAAGTACCTATGATTGATTCAATATAATATAAACATTATTTGCATAACCCAACTGTGTGTGAAAATGGTCATTGTGAAGCATGAGTAACTTACCCGAACGTTCCCATCACACGTGTTGAGACGTGAGTGTCATTCGCAGATGCTAGTCTAGCCAATCCAAAATCAGCCACCTGAGTTTTACCCATTTATAATATGCGCACGTATACTTAAATGGGGACTTAAAAGCTAAAATTTCATTAATACTTGCCTTCAACGAACACTTTGTCTACATAACTTCTAAAAAACGTTGTGCCACATTTTCAGATTCTTAAAAAAGAGCTGCAGAATGACCTCGAAACAACCAAGACATTCTGCACACAAAAAAAACTTCAAACAGCAGCTAAAACAGCAAAAAAGCTATAATACAAGTTCCAAACAGTCCCTTAAAAACCTGCAAAAAAGGGGGGAAAACAGCTTAAAGCACCCATAATTGGATATTGTGCTCCTAAAAAATAGATAAGGTGAAACTGGTACAGTAAGATGATCAGATGATAAAATTACGTAACAAGCAGATTACACACGGTACAGTAAGATGACAAAGTAACAAGCAGATTACACACGTTAGCTGATATGCTTAGATAGGCTGCTCAATTGATGTCTGGGCTGTACATTTATTATTGAACCCATAGAGATCTCATACACTCATCTTTACATGTAAATCAGATTGTCTATCCATGCTATGGTCTAGTTCCTAAATATAAGCAGAATTGATTCAGAGAAAACAACACCATATGAAGTTTGATCTAGAGTTCCATACCTGCTATATACTGATCAAAGTCAAAGATGAATACAGGAACACGAACAAAAAACAGCAGGTATACGGCAGTGAGAGTGATAACTGTTGTTAGCACCAGATTGGTGGGACCGTTGCTCTTCTCTGATGTCGATGGTTTCAGTCAGATGCATTGTTGGCAGGTCTTGGATTGGTGATTGGCGATGGAGGAGAAGGAGGAGGAGATTGGGGACGATATGGGGGAGGAGGAGATTGATGAGCATCAGAAACTGCAATAGTTGCCATGCACTTTATGTTAACAAAATCAAATGAATGGAATTGGCAACGATATGGGGGAGGAGGGATTGGTGATTGTTGGCAGGTCTTGGATTGGTGATTGGCGATGGAGGAGAAGGAGGAGGAGATTGGGGACGATATGGGGGAGGAGGAGATTGATGAGCATCAGAAACTGCAATAGTTGCCATGCACTTTATGTTAACAAAATCAAATGAATGGAATTCATTGGCAAATGCATGATACACAAGGTTTATATCATTGATTCCATGAGACAAAAAAACAAAAACTAAATCACATATAATACGAGAAATGAAGTCAGATACTCATAATGGCATTTAATTCTTCCAAAACATCCTATACAAGGGTCACAATGTCGGATTAACTTTACCACATGCTAGAATCTCTACTTACAATGTACAGTTTATCGTTTAGGTGTATGAATACTTATATACAGTATTAGCTAATAGACTCGCTGCAAATGTTGAACCACAAAGTCGTAGACCAGTTAAGTGAATAAGGACTTTCAATTAAGTGGAATTGTTAATTAAACAAAATATATTCAACAAAGAATGAGCAAAACAGTCAGGAAAGAAACTGGGATAGTTAATAACCTGAACGTGATGGTGGGGGAGGCGGCCTCATAGTGGGGCTGAAGAGAGGAGGCAGAGTTGGGGACTCTGAATCAAATGCATACATAATAAGAGCAATATAAGTAAAACCATTTGAACACAATGATAATAACAATAACGCGACTTTCATATACTTGATAGTTTTAGACTTTTAGCAACAAAAACAACGAGAGACGGATTTGGCCACACAAGATAAAAACTACTAATAAGAGAATTTCACTTCACAGGCATGAAAAAGAACTGGCCTAATAGCAAAAGAATCAAAACTCAAACAATATATTGTAGTCCACTAGCTAAGCACATACATATACATTATACATACTCTGATTATATCTTTTTCCAATGTGTGCTATTTTCCAAGAGGCATATCTGAATCTGATACATTCACTAGACAACTGGCTTTAGCCTCGTTACGATATTTCATAGTAAATTTATTAGTAAAAACACCAAGCAGTGTGTATTATAGTGGACTGAACAAAGAATTAGCAGTGTGTATTTTCATTCAGGCATTAGATCAAACACTTTGTCTACAATTCAACTTATTTGTGTATTTTCATTCAGGCATTAGATCAAACACTTTGTCTACAATTCAACTTATTTGTGTATTTTCATTCAAGCAGTGTGTATTATATTTCGCTTATGAGATCGATAATATGACATAAATGTTTAATCATATACTCTACCTATACATTACACACACACACACACACACAGATTATATATATATATATATATATATATATAATTTTTAAGCATGAAATCTACAAATCGAAAGACTTACAGTGATCTACAATGAGCAACAACGCAAAAAACGACGGAGAGCTGACCGCGACTGACGGAGACCGACGGCGGGTGACAGCGACGGAGATGTACGGGATCCGACGGCGCGCGACAGAGATGTACAGATCCGATGGTGAGCAACGTTGAGAAAGAGACGAAACTGAGATTGAAGTTATTTTTCTGAGATTGATATTATATCTATATATATATAAAAGAACGACGGCAACAACAATCATAAAATCAGCCTGAGATTGAAGTTATTTTTCTGAGATTTAATCATAAAATCCATAAATAGGAACACTCTCTCTCTCTTTCGATTTTAGGGGAAATCTGGGCTTCAATTTGAACACTTAGGGTTTTTTTGGGTTTTTTTTGGATTAGCAAAGATATAAGCTTTTGTAAACAAAATTATAAGACGACACTCGGGGATGACACGCAAAGAAAGTGTATCCCGTGTTACACTACCTTTTTTTATGACACCGAAAATTGCGTGTCATAAACCCTTCAGATTTTACAAATTATGACAGTATTTTTATGACACACGTTTTTGCTTGTCATTAAAATGCGTGTGTCATAATTTAGGTGTCATTAAAGGCTATTTTTCTAGTAGTGTGTGTAAGGGGTAACCATGTTCATCAACATTCTCACCAACCACAAGTCCAGAACCTTTGGACTTGGGTTCTTCCAACATCTGGGCCTTGCCCTTATCCTTCTTAGCTGGTTCAGAAGCTTGTACTTCAGATTTCTGAACCTGTTCCCCCTGAACTGAAGCACTTCTAGATTGTACTTCAGTTTGCTTAACCTGTTCCCTCCTGAACTGAAGCACTTCCAGATTGTACTTCAGATTTCTGAACCTGTTCCCCCTGAACTGAAGCACTTCCAGATTGTACTTCAGTTTCTTCTGTTCCCCTGAACTGAAGCACTTCCAGATTGTACTTCAGATTTCTGAACCTGTTCCCCCTGAACTGAAGCACTTCCAGATTGTACTTCAGTTTGCTTCTTGGTTGCCTCTATTAATTCTTGAGTACTGGAGAGCAAACCAATAGGCACATTTCCCCCTTTGGGGACCTCAGAAGGCATCTTGGCATATAAATCAATGGTAGTTTTCATTGCCTTCAGAGGTTCCCAACTTTGCTGTTCTAGGCTATCAGAAATTCCCTTAGCCATGGTAGAGAACTGAGCCCTTAATCTAAAGGATGAATTAAGGTTCAGTGCTTCTTGTTCTTTGAGTTCCTTCAACATTTTTCTATCCTCTTCAGTAAAGGAAGCAGGGGGAGGAGGAGCAACAACTTGGTCTTTCTTGAGAAGGGTCAGAATGTCATCTAACTGCTTGGACTGGCCCTTAACAACTTCATCAAGAGTAGATACAGATTTCTGAACTTCAGCAACAGCCTTATCTACCTTCTTGGAAGTATCTTTGGTGAGTTCTAAGACCATCCTTCTGACCCCTTCTTCAACCTTTTCAGCCACAGAAGCTGAAATCTGAGCAACAAGACTCTGAGAGATCTCAGACTTCAGTTTCTCAACAATATTATTCCCAATAGAAGACCCAAGTTCTTTCTCATTGACACTGGGCTTCTTCACCAATTCATGAACTTCCTCCCCGACTGCCATGACCTTTTGTTTTATTAATTCAACACTGGATGTCAAGTTCACAACAACTGAAGCTTGCACATCTCTTTTGGCCAGTCTGAAGGCTTCCCTGATGGCTGTACTAATTTTATTACATGAATGCACCAGCTCATTTAGCTTCCCACTCACTAGTCCCTCATTTCCAGCAACCTTGGTGAACTCAGTGCCAAGGAACATCTGAGCACCCTTCATTTCAGCAATGGAACTAGTATTGGCAGTTAGAGATTTTGTTAAGTCCTCCACCTTGAGAAGGAGGCGTTGGACTTCGGTGTTTTGCTTCTCTAACTGTGCTTCTACACTCAAAGGAGGAGGTGGTTGTGCAGAAACAGAAGCCACAAAGGGAATTCTACCAAGCCCATCTAATGCCTTCTCCAATTGCATTTCAGTTGGACTCTCAGATTCAGTAGCAGAGTCCAACTCTTTCTCAGTTTGATCATCATAATTTATGGGCCTTGGTACTTGGTGAATTTGTGGGTGTAAGTGTTGGAGTTGTGGTTGAAAACGAGGTGAAGTGACATAGGCAGGTGTAGAGCCAGGTGGAAAGTATGGATGTGCATGAGAAGTTTTGGGTTGGCGATATGGTTGTTCAACAAGTAAATTTTAGATTTCTGGGGGAGGTGGGACGTTTGTGAGGCTGAAGGTTGGCTCAGAATCAGAAGACTGATTCTCTTCCAGTAAGCCCTCATCAAACTCAAAATCAGCAAAGGAATCAAGATTCCCTTGAGGTGGCTCATCGTCATCCCAGAGGTCAGTTAAAACTGCAGTCTGATCAGATATGCCCTGGTTCAGATCACTGGTACCTTAACCACCTTCTGGTTCAACAACTATTGCTGCAGATGCATCGTCACCAGATTTATGGGTTGGCTCAGCCATAGCTTCATCGCCAGAGATAGTAGACACAGGGGTTGCCTTAATGACCCTCGTACCATCATCAAGAGTAACTTCATCGGCCGTAGAGTCTGGAATCTCAGTCTTAGGTGGTGTCGCACCAAAGACTTCATCAATTCGTGCTGCACTATAGTGTAAGATTTGTGAAGTTTCAGGGGGTGCGCGTGCAAACACGGACTCTATTGTGTGCTGGGCAGACACACTTATATTTTCTTCACCATCTCCCCCTAAAGAAGTTTTGGAGATGGCTGCTTGTGGGTTTACCTTTGGACTTGATTCCTCTGGTTCTTGTTGGGAAGATCCAGAGGGGTTTGCTTCGGTACTAATGTCCTTGGGCTGTGAGGACTGCTTATATTTATGACATTTTAATAAGCCCTTTGGAGATCCTGAGGGATCTTTTGGGAGATCCTCTGGTTGGTCAGTGGAGGAGGGAATTGGTGGTTGGGTAGATGAAGTTGCTGGGGTTTTAAACAACTTCAATATTTGACCACCAGGTGCACCAATGGGTCTCGCATTCTTTTGTGACCCGCTCGGTGACCTTTCTGAGCCAACCAATCGTGCTGTTTCAGTTTTATTAATTACCTGAAGCATTGCAGCGGAGAGTTCTGGTTCTGGATCTGAAGTAGATAGCTTTAATAGATCCCTGCAGAACTCCTTCGCTGAAGATTCAAGCCCCTCCATGTGATACGCATCTCCAAGCATGTTCATGAAGCAAATGCTCAGAAATCTGGGAAATGAGATATGTGGATTTCTTTTCCTTTTTAATTTTGTTACCAGCTGAGAGTAAAGTATCTCAGCGAAGTCCACCTCAATCCCATGCCACAAGTAGTACCCGATTTCTACTTGTGTTAATGAAATCTGGTCCAATCCACCCCAGTTTCCACCTAGGCACTCCACAATCTGAGTCCAGAAATAACGCCAACAATTTTTAAATCCAGACAGAAAAATATGTCCAGATGTTCTCAGATTGTGCTCAGCATCGACCATGTCATCATGACCCATGGCGTGCAGTACCTCCCTGAAATTAACTCCTTTTAGCCTTTTTGCATAGGCTGAAGAAGAGGGAAGGTAGTTCAAGTGAAGGGCCTCCTGAAACCCATCAAGTGAAAGGATATACTGCTTAGTGCCTTCTTTTAAAGAAAAAGCAATGGATTTTTCATCCTTGCTTAGAGTAGTAGTATACCAGAATTCAAGTAAGTATCTATGATACAATACTTTAGGATCTGCAGTCAAGGCATAATGGAGAGGGGATTGTTCAAGAAATTTATTAATCCTCCCCATTAAGGTTTTGCCTTTGGCATTCAGTGCGGCCACGAAATTATTTATATTGAATCTAAGGGTTATTGAATCGAACCCTTTTGGCCATTGTGCACTGGCCTTGACTACTTTGGATGGTTTGTATTCGAAAGCTATTAGTGATTTGGCGTGAGAAGCAGGTTTAGCCATTATTTCTACAAGGGAAAACTGAATATGAAAGATGAATTTAGGGTTTTGGAGTTATGAAGGAATGAGAAAATGAGAGAGAATGATGATTGGGAGTAAATGTAAAGAGAAGTAAATGAAGGAATTATTTTGGAAAAGGTATTTATATTTATGATGGATTACAAAGTGTTTTTCCAAAATAAATAAAGGAAAAATTGATTTTGAAATTCAAACCCACAAAAAAATATATTATTTTAATGAAATCAATTTTGATCGGGTTTGAAGTCCGAAAATAATTTTGGGTATACGTCCGCATTTAATGCAGCGACGGTTATGACCCCACATTTTCACAAAACTTTTCAACACTTTAAAGAAAAAGTGATCATTACTTTTCATTTACGGCGCAACTTGTGTGACACGTCAGGATAAAGCATCATTATTCAAACGTTAAATAGTAACTGTCACGTGTTCACATAACGACCAAGTATCCAAAAGACATTATAAAGGACTAACTCATTTCAGAAATAACTTATTTAAATCTGAGCATGATCAGATTTTGAGGAATCTGAACCATCTCAGCTTTCACACTTATTCTGAAATCATTTCAGAAATTCTGAAGCATTTCAGTCAAAATATTTTTCTGAAAGCAAAGTTCCCCCTTAGAGAGAGATTCTTTTAAACATAAAAATATTTGACACTTCCCCCTGAGGTGATGCTATACAGGATTTAGCATACCTAACTCACTGATGAGATGTTTAAACGTTTTGGCATCCAAGGGTTTTGTAAAAACATCAGCGAGTTGTTTATCAGTGGGAATGAAATGAAGTTCAATGTCACCTTTAATAATGTGATCTCTAATAAAATGATACCTGAGGTCGATATGCTTGGTTTTGGAGTGCATGACAGGATTGTGAGAGATGGCAATGGAACTGGTGTTATCACAAAATATAGGAGTCTTTGTATACTTAACACCATAATCAGTTAGTTGGTTCTTCATCCACAAAATCTGAGCGCAGCAACTGGCTGCAGAAATGTATTCAGCTTCAGCTGTGGAGAGTGATACTGCAGTCTGCTTCTTACTTGTCCAACTAACCAATTTGCCACCTAGGAAATGACAACTACCTGTGGTACTTTTCCTATCTATTTTACAACCTGCATGATCAGAATCTGAATAACCCATTAGATCTAGACTTGAGCCTTTGGGATACCAAAGACCAAGTCTGGGGACACCTTTAAGGTATCTGAAAATCCTTTTCACAGCATTTGCGTGTGCTTCTCTGGGATCAGACTGAAATCTTGCACAAAGGCATGTTGCAAACATTATGTCAGGTCTACTAGCAGTTAAGTACATGAGGGATCCCACCATACCACGATATTTTGTGGGATCCACTTGTTTTCCATTAGGATCTGAGTCCAAAGTTTATGGTGCAGAAATAGGAGTATCTTTTGATGAGACAGGATCAAATCGATATTTCTTTATTAAATCTCTGACATATTTTTCTTGATTTATAAAAATACCATCACTGGTTTGTTTCACTTGAAGACCTAGAAAATATGTCAGTTCACCCATCATACTCATTTCATACTCAGATGACATTATTTCAGAAAACTGTTCACACATTTTGTTATTTGTAGACCCAAACACAATATCATCAACATAAATTTGTACAAGTAAGATATCACTTTTATCATGTAATATGAATAAAGTGTTATCTATTGCACCCCTTTTAAAACCATTTTTCAGAAGATGTTTAGTAAGAGTATCATACCAGGCTCTAGGTGCTTGTCTCAGACCATATAATGCTTTGTTTAGTCTGTACACCCATTGAGGTCTTTCTTCATTTATGAACCCTGGTGACTGATACACATACACAACTTCTTCCAATTCACCATTCAAAAATGCACTTTTATCATCCATCTGATAGACTTTGAACTCATGGTGAGCTGCAAAAGCTAAGAAAATTCTGATAGCTTCTAGTCTAGCAACTGGTGCAAAAGTTTCATCAAAGTCTACTCCTTTTTCTTGTGAGTAACCCTTTGCAACAAGTCTTGCCTTGTTTCGAATCACATGACCATCTTCATCCATCTTGTTTCTGAAGACCCATCTTGTCCCAATTGGTTCTTTCTTTAGATCACTGGGACAAGGAACAAGTTCCCAAACATCGTTCCTCTTAAACTGATTGAGTTCATCTTGCATGGCTTCAATCCAGCTAGGGTCTTTCATAGCTTCGTCAATCTTCTTCGGTTCTGTCAGAGATAAGAAGCTGACATTTAAGCATTGATCGCTTGTGGCTCTTCTGGTCTGAACCCCACTAGTGGAATCTCCAATGATTTGATCAATTGGATGTGCTCGTGTCCACTTAGTGTAATGACCAGGATGAACAATGATATCAGTGCAAGAGCTCCTCTGATTTACTTCAGGAGGTGCTTCAGAAAAGACTACTTCGGTCTCATCATCTTCCTCCTGCAGATCATGATTTGCATCATGAAACTGTTCAGATGGGGGTAATTCAGTGGAACCTGATATCTGAGGTGAAGCAGCATGTACATCTAATCCAATAGTCAGTTCAGAAGGTAGTTTAAAACTAACTGAAGGATAGAATGGAATGTTGCTTGACTTGTTTATTATTGGTTCTGAACTGAGATGTTCAGAAGCAGGTTCAGGTGACTGATCAGATTGGACAATAGGATCAGAATCACCAAAACTTATTGGACTTTCTAAGGGTGGTACAGGAATTGAATTCTTAAAGATTGCAGAATTAGATTCATCAAAGGTAACATGAATTGACTCATCAACCTTATCAAGTCTCTTATTATAGACTCTAAAGGCTTTGCGAATTGTTGAATATCCTAGGAAGTAACCTTCATAGGCCTTTGCGTCGAATTTTCCAAGCTGACTGGAGTCATTCAGAATATATACTGGACATCCAAATACATGGAAGTATCCAATATTAGGCTTTCTATTTCTGAGTACTTCATAGGCTGTCTTCTTGTGTCTTTTGACATAGACTGATCTGTTCTGAGTGTAGCAAGCAGTTGCAACAGCTTCAGCCCAGAAATTCTTGGGAAGACCAGATTCATTTAGCATACTTCTAGCAGCTTCAATCAGCGTACGATTCTTTCTTTCTACTACACCATTCTGCTCTGGTGTGTGGGCTGAGGAGAAGTTCTGAGATATGCCAGTGTCAGTGCAGAAGGACTCCAGAGTTGCATTTCTGAATTCAGTGCCATTGTCACTTCTGAGCTGACAAACTTTTCGCTTTTGCTTGAGTTCAATTTGTTTGATGAGAGCAATGATTTCAGCAGCAGCTTCACTCTTGGATCTGAGGAAAATTACCCAGCAATATCTTGAATATTCATCAACAACAACAAGGTATACTTCTTTCCCGCTCTTGTCTGAACATTCACTGGTCCAAAGAGGTCCATGTGAAGAGGTTCAGTTATACTAAAACTTTGCTTTGTCTTGAATGAAGCTCTTTTCTGCTTACCCATTTCACAACCTGGACATGGCTTGTCTTTATTGAAAGACATTGAGGGTATCCCATCAACAAGTTGTTTTCTTGACAACTTATTAATATTCTTGAAGTTCAGATGGGATAATCTCTTGTGCCACAACCAGTTTGTGTCTTCATCTGCCTTTGTGTAGAAACATTGTTCAGTGGTGAACTATTCATATCAATGATATAAATGTTTCCTTTTCTTGGTGCAATCAATACTACCTTTCCATCTCTGTTGAATATGGTGCCTTGTGAAATATCAAATAATACCTTGAAGCCATCATCACACAGTTGACTGACACTGATCAGGTTATATTTCAAACCATTCACATATGCAACACGTGTGAATTTGACTTGTCCATTGTTCACAACACCATATCCCTCAGTTTGTCCATTTTCATCATTCCCAAATGTTATTGAGGGCCCCTCTTGCACCCTATATTCCTCCAGCAGGGTTTGATAACCAGTCATGGTTCTGCCAGCAACGCTGTCAAGAAACCATATATTCTTCTTTCGGTCTCCCTGCACAAACACAAAGATTAGATCTTTTTGGGAACCCATCTCTTGATGGGTTCGCTAGACTCTCCCTTAGCAGTCTCAGATTTCTTTGGTTCAGAAGGAACTGAAGGATCGAAGGGGATCTCGGTCATGATCTCAGATGACACAAAAACAGTTGGTTTGATGAGGGTTTCAACCTTTTTCTTCTCAGATTTTTGCTTGATTTGTTTGGAAAAAGGTTTTGCATTTTGCTTAGGTTGAAGAGGAGTGGTTTCAACATTTTTTAAACGTGCATTACAACTCTGCACTTGTCTAGCCAATACCTGAAATTGACTATCTAACCTTAACAAAATTGATTCTTCATTAGACACCTGAGCCTTACCTGAGGTAGAAGGCTCAGTGGGGGAGATATTTTTCTTATTCTTTTGGCCTTTTGGAACCTTAGATGAAGTCTGAGGGGATGGCTTTTTGGTTTTAGCCTTCTTTTCTGAAACAGTTGTCTGAGCTATTTCAGATTTACCCTCAGATTGTTCCTGGGCCTTATCAGTCACAGTTTTCTGTTTGCCAACTTTAGGAAAAATAATTTCTGGTTTTATTTCCTTTGGAAGTGCATCTAAATAAGTGATTATAGATGCCAAATGAAGATCACCAGATTCATATGCTGTTCTTTGAGTTGCAAAAGTATTTTTAATTGCAGCATCTGGTTTTGGTGCTTTCATCCGAGATTTAATTATTTTTTGTTCCTTTTCAAGGATGGTTTTTAATTCTTCTTTTTCCAACTCTAAAGTGGCAACCATACACTGATAACTTTTTAAAGCCAAATGAACATCTTTCAGTTCTTTTAGTCTGGCCTGACTGGCATTCAGTTCAGAAGTATTACTTTCAAACATTTTTAGGCTTTCTGAACGCACAGTTTCGACAAATGAAATGTCAGCCTCTAAAAGAACCAAAAGGTCCAGTTTTTGTTCCTCATTACTTTCAAACATTTTTAGGCTTTCTGAACGCACAGTTTCGACAAATGAAATGTCAGCCTCTAAAAGAACCAGAAGGTCCAGTTTTTGTTCCTCATTACTTTCAAAACCAAAGTCACTAACCTTTTTCATGACTATATCCACCCATCGACCAGATTCAACATCAGACTTGACCAAATGACCTTGATCTTCACGTGCCATGAAACACATATCCCTAACTTCTTCCTCATCATCAGATGATTCGTCAGATTCTTCCCATTTTTCAGTCTTGGCAATCATACAACTATTATTGCTTGAGTTGTTTTGAGCCATGAGAGCTATTTGGGCTTTCAACTTCTTGTACTTAGCCTTATAGCTATCATCAGATTTCTGAAAAATAGAATGATTAGGGCAGATTGTGATGATGAAGGCTGACTAGATCTGCATTCCTTCATGAAATGTCCTTAGAAGCGCTGGAAGCAAATGGTTTGCCAGATCGATTTGATTTGGCCTTAAAACGATTGAACGCTTTAGCCAGCATGGCAACCAGATCATCATTGTCATCCTCATCACAATTATGAGTTACATTACCAAAAATACCAGTTTTTAACATTTCAGAGACCATCTTCTTCATCGAGTCAGAATGATCACTCTCAGAACCATGACTAAACTGGTAGAAGCATGATTTTTGGCATCTTGCTCAGCCACAGCTCTCTCAGCTTTGTTCTCTTCAGTGTACCTGAAGGCTCCATATAAGGAAGCAAGAGTGTGACTGTACAAGGTTTTTCCTTGTCTTAAAACCAAGATCAAGTTTTCCCATTTAGAAGGTAAGATGTCGCAAAATATTTCTAACAAAATTTCTTTGTCTTTAGTTACACCCAGGGCTTTCAATTGATTTACCAGATTAGTAAATCTGATGTATGTTTGAGTTAAAGTTTCACCAAGGATAGCAAAAAAAGACTCATATCTTTTATTTAAAGCAACTTTTCTTGTGACTATAGTCTCAGAGGTGCCTTCAAACTGTGTCATAAGTTCCTCCCACATTAATTTTGAATTTTCAAGTAAAACAAGGGTGGGCATAAGAGTTTCAGGAACAGCATACAAGATCATATTTTGTAGCTTGGTATCAAGGTCTACCAGCCTATGATCTTTTTCAGACCAATGATCCTTCTCCTTAGGTGATACCCTAGGAGTCCCATCGGCATTTCTGACAACAGTGGAGGCATTCATGGGGACAAAGGGTCCTTCTTTAAGAATATCGGTCAAATGTCTTTCAACACCAGCAATATATTTGAGCATGCATGCTTTCCATGTTTGAAAATTTTCACTGTTCCCATCCAACTTGGGAACAGGATTATTTGGAAAGTGTACGTGTACATTATGCGATGGTATATTATTGTTGATGACAGGTGGAGTATTAGCATTAGGGTCAGAGCCTTCATTGAATAGTTGGTCAACCATCTTTGCAGATCAAAGGTTAATGAATTAATATAATTCAACCTTGCTGCTCTGATACCAATTGTGAGTCCCAAATATAGATGGTTAATACCCGACTGGCAAGTAGTTCTAACTGGAAGTTGACCAGTTCAGAATACGATCCAGATATGGATAAACAATAAGATAAAGGTACTGAAAGTAAATGCAAGAAACAATAAGTGCTGAAACTATATAAATAATATGTATATTTCAAGTATGTAGCATTGAGACATGATGTACTTTTCAATGTATTTGATTTATTGATATAAACAAATACAAAGGTTGTTGCGGAACAAAGATAAACACCCAAGTGTAAATATCTAAACAACCTAGAAATACAAGGGATCTAATAACTTGGAAATACTCGTAAGGATTACTTAGAGTATATCTCACAAGTTGCAATACTAAAGTTTCAAGCTATTTGCAAGTTGTGAGAAGACTTATATTTATAGACCAAGTCCATGATGACGTGGACCAGATCGTACAAATATGGTTGGGAGCATTTAAGGAATTAAAGCTAATTCCTTACATGCGTACTTTTAAGGTTAAGTATATAAGTCAATTGATGTGACTTATCATACTTTATTCCCAACCTTTACTTTACCTTGTACTTTTATTAATAGTTAAATTATTAACTGGGTAAAGGTATGTAAAGTAAAAAGTCTTCCTCGTAATCAGTGTAAAAGTGTGTAAGTACTTTTACACTGAGATGCTTCAGTCTTCGATCAGGTAGAATCAATGATGTGTCTCAATATATACATATTTCCCACATCTTATTTGGACGTTTTAGACACGTTTGTTAGCCATTTATACATGTTTTGTGGTGCTTTATGGTATTTGCTAGTGATTTCAGGTCTACAGCAGGTACATCGCTCATAATTGGTCCATATGCACTAACGATGAAGAACGAAGCTGAAATGGCAAAACTGGCACCCAGTCGCGGCGCGCCAGAATCATTCGCGGCGCGATCCTTCACAAACTTCGCCTCGCGGCGCGATCCTGGAACCTCGCGACGCGATCCTTCAAAACTTCGCCTCGCGGCGCGATCCTCCAAATCATTCGCGGCGCGATCCTTCACAAACTTCGCCTCGCGGCGCGATCCTGGAACCTCGCGACGCGACAATAACCCCTATATTGAAATGCTCCAGCTTTAGCACACCTCGCGGCGCGACCAAGGGGGCTTGCGGCGTGAATTCTGTCTGACAAGTCGACTTTCTCTCTCCTGGGGTATAAATACAAAACCCCACTCAACCCTAAACCTAATCTTGGACACTCCAGCCTCCATACTTTCTCTCTAGCCGATTTTGAAGGTTTTTCAAGGGTTTTTCATCATCCAAACTATTTTGAAGACTTGATGATTAATTTTGGCTCTTGATTAGTGATTGTAGCTCGGTTGTAACCTCGATTTGGATTATTACTTCACATTTGGTACACTATGTTCTCCTTTTTATTTGAATCTTTAGCTCTTTTCATTATGAGTAGCTAAATCTTTATACATCTATGAAGATGAAGTGAAACAATTAGTTATGGTTGCATAATATTTTGAATTCAAGTTGGTTTTACTTAACATTTTGTCAAAATCTTAATGAAGTGATTTCTTCTACTTAAACTTGTGTTCTTGGTGATATTTGCGTTCTTCGATAGTGGTACTAGTTGAATGCAAGTATTATTTTAGTTGTTTGTCTATGAATAACTCTTGCTAGATCATGGTATGATAGTAAAGAATACAAGTCTAATAGAAATTACTTTGTTAAGTGGATTTAACGGTTGGTGGTACCACGTTTCTTTCACAAAGATAAAAATTGTTATTTAAAAAATCAAACAAACTAGTTAGTTCGAGGAATTGTAATAGGGTTGGTGGTACCACTTGTTGCAAGAAATTGGATTAAATAGGTGATCGAGTCGATTTTACAAACGGAGTGCACCCGGTTGTGTTTTTGTCTTATCACGATTATTATCACCAACACATATGAATTTTGAGCATAACCTATATGCAACCTAGACTTTTTGCGTAGCGGATTCGACATAGATGGCTTTTTAATTATTTGTATACAACTCAAACTCTTTTCGCGTGCTCTCGATTAATACCGGTTGAGTACTTTATTTTACTTGTTGATTACATAGTTTTCAGAAACGCAAAGTGACAATTCGGTCACACCAAACTTTTTACTTGTTTCACATTTTTACAACTTTTAGTACAACAATCAGTCCTGTTGTTCGATCCTGGTCTTGCCAGTTAGCTATATTACATACGAACGGGTACACTGCCCGTAAGTGTGTTGTAGTCAGTTAGCGGTAGATCTTGTTATAAATTATAAACTAGATTTCACACATCAATCAACTTCCGAGCTCTACATCTGAGCTTGATTCTCTTTCTTCAGACTTCAGTCTTTGACTTCAGCTGAATGGTATTCTGATACGTTGATCTGAACTGAAGTGAAGCTTCAGTGAACTAATTCTGAACGACTTCAGAATTCTGTAAAAGTATTCTTCACTGAGCTTCAGCTATTTCTGAACAATATATACTTGGTCGATTTTTGACCTAACATCTTGAAATAAGTATCCTAAACCTTAATAGACTTAGATTTCCCTTTGAAACGACAATGGCTATAGATTGAGTTTTTCCAGCGGAAAAACTCTGTATTAACTATAACCTTGTCTCTGATACCAATTTTTGTCACACCCCGTTGTAGCGGAAATACAGGGTTATCAAATAATTGCGTACTAATCAGAAGGTAAATAGAGATTACATCCATTAATGCCAATACATGTTCAATACAAGTACAATCGTTCAAATGTGGACCCCAAAATACGGATACAAGTCATCCTCATTTGGAACTGGGCCCACTGAATACGGGTTCAATAAATTGGACAGTCTAATACAATTAAAGCTAAAACATGAGAGTCCTCAAATGTCTGGTGCTAATTGTACGTCCAAGTCAAAAGAATGGCCCTATAATGCCAAATACGATTCCAAGACTTACTGTTGGTCACCTGAAAAGCATGAAATTTGAGAGGATCAACTATCGAAATAGTTGGTGAGTTTACAGTGTGTTTGACTAAAAGACCAGTCGTCATTGGGAGCACACAATGACATGTAGTTATTAAGACAAGACAGTCGGGATCAATATCCGACAATAAGACTAATTTCCCTCGCACAGGTCTCCCGTCAACAATGGGGTGCGGACCAGTATACCTCGCACAGGTCTCCCGTCTATAATGGGGTGCGGACCAGAACAAAGACAGTTAGGCACTAAATCTGACAAGACAACCATTAGGATTTTATAATGGTGATAACTACATAGGGGCAACATTTTAGTTCGTCAAACACAAAGAACAATTTAGTCAGCCGACAACATGGCAAGTCAAAGTCATTTAGTTCAATATTTCATAAGACATGTATACACATTTTCAGGCAGCCGTCAACATGGCAAGACATAAGACAAATGATTTAATTTACCAAATCTCATGGCATAGACAAAGACGAATCATTTATAAAGTAGTAGTGTATACAGTACATGCTTTTCAGGCCCAAAGTAAAAGGAAAAAAGGCGCCATAAACTCATCTTATCGATCAAGGAGCTAAAAGTATGAGTAGTCTGAGAAAATGAGCAGTCTAGTCTCCACGTCTATCCAAAACCTAGGATATGAGTACCAATGGTGAGGATCAAATCTCACGACGACAAGTATCCTACGTACAACTACTTAGCTATCAACTCTAGAATGCCACGACCAAGAATGTGAATTAAACGTCCATTTTATTTGACTTAAATTTCTAATGTCATTGACATTGTCATTATAAGGTAGTCTAAAGTACCAATTCGTATAAACGAAGTTCAAGATTTAAGTCGTCAAAAATCTGAAAATGTCAAACAGACAGAAATATCGCGGCGCGACCTGGGGTCCTCGCGGCGCGATTACCATTTTGCACTACATCGCGGCGCGATCTGGAGGGACCGCGGCGCGATGGCCATTTTATACTATCTTGCAGCGCGACTAAAATCCATGTCGGCGCGATATATGACCTGAACGAGTAAAACTGCAGTTTTCGACCATTTTCGCCAAACCAAATCGTTTCCATTTCAAATCTTTTCATTTCAACAAGTACCAACAGGTTCAATAACCTGGAAACAATACCATTTCGCTAACCATTTCACAAATTCAACCATTTTGATTTCAAAGAACCTAACCTAAGTCAAAATTTCATTTATCCAACAAAACTAAAATCCATTTCATATTCATAGTCCAACAATCTAATTTACCAAACTAAAACAACCCTTTCATTGAATCAATTCAGAATCAAAGTTTAATTTAAAAAGAGAATCACTTACCAATTTATGTTCTTGAAGAAATTTGAAGGAAAGGATGAAGATGAACTCCAACTTAGTATAGCTTCTAAAAACCTTAAATTCTTCCTTTGCCAAAAATCAGATTCTTGATGGAGAAGAGATTGAGAGATTTAGAGATTTTGAAAGATTTGTGAATTGTGTGTGTGTGTGTGTGTGTGTTGTGTGTTTGATCGATCCAAAGAGAAGAAAAAGGGGGGGGGTTGGTGTTTCCCTCCCTGCCTTTCATTCCATTTTCAGCCCATGTGGCTTCTTTTGGGTATTTTTAATACCCCTAATTTGGTAAAATGCTTACGATTAAATACCGTTTGACCAAAAGGTTATAATTTAAAGTAAAGGTATTTTCCCTCGTGTTATTTAAATTAAGACAAGTCGATAAAATTTCGTCAAAGTGAAATTTTATAATATTAAGTCTAGACAGTCTATTTATTTTGTACAAGTCATAACCTTTAAATATGGATTTAAAGTTATATTTAAGACTCGGCATTCGTCTAGATAGCTAATAGTCTACGTCATCAAGATACGTCTAATTTGACTAAGTCAAAAGTCCAAAAGTCTAACAAGTTCCACGTCAAAGACCGTCTAAGTTTGACGAGATTATGATAATGACTTAGCTAAAACGAGATTAAGACTAACCCGTTGCTAATTAATTACGAGTTGTCACAACAAGCTAGCTACTTTTTCGCTTCTCAGTAATGACGTCTTCTTTGCTATTATTCGGTCTTATTTTGGCAACTTGTTCTGTTGCATTGGCTTCAGACCCGAGTCCTCTCCAGGACTTCTGTGTAGCTGATCCAGACAACAAAGGTAAAGCATCAGTTACTATGATATATACTGATATATAGATACTATATTCAAGACTACATTATAGTGTATATATAAATTTTGCATACGTACTTGTTCTAAGTCTTAACCTGTTGCTCTTATAGTACTCGTGAATGGAGTGGTTTGCAAAGATCCAAAGCTCGTGAAAGCAGATGATTTTCTTTTTAGAGGACTCCAACGTATGGGAAATACAACCAACGACGTCGGATCTAATGTGACTGCAGTAAACGTAGAACAATTACCAGGGCTCAACACTTTGGGTATTTCCATGGTCCGTATTGACTTTGCTCTATGGGGAATCAATGCACCACACACGCACCCTCGTGCCACTGAAATCTTAACTGTCCTTGAAGGCAGACTTCTAGTCGGTTTTGTGACATCTAACCCAGAAAACCATCTCTTCACAAAACTACTTCAGAAGGGTGATGTGTTTGTGTTTCCAGAAGGTCTAATTCACTTCCAAAAAAATGTCGGAAATGGGTTTGCTCTTGCTATTGCGACTCTAAGTAGTCAGAACCCAGGTGTCATTACGATTGCAAATGCAGTGTTTGGATCCAACCCAGACATCCCTGCAGATATTCTTGCTAAGGCATTCCAAGTTGACGAAAAGATAGTTACTCAAATCCAATCTAAATTCTAAAAAATGTTATTTCAATTCTTTCTATATCTTACATATTTTTATATAAATGATATTGGGGCTTGTTTGTAATGTTACGTTTGATAATGAATAAAAGTTTCTATAATTATATGTATGAATTAATTTACATTAATTAGTTTCTTTTTTATTTTGTGAAATATGTGATTTTTATTTATTAATGTAGTATTTTTTTTTCCATTAGTATATAATACAAGAGACAAATAGGATTGTTTTAAAAGCGGGTCTAAGTTATCTTCGATATCTCATCTTTTCATACCCCATTTAATATGATTGTATACGGTTTTTTATTTTAAAATAAGGAAAATGCTAAACGCAGCCCTTAGGTTGCATTTAACGTGCATAAAAAATTTGTATTTTCATATTAAAAGTCCATCCCTGAATTTTATCGTAAGTTTACAACTATTTAATGCACCTTAATTACAGCCCTAACAGCTGCGTTTAGCAAAACCCATTATTTATTATATATTTTATGAATTGTGATATAAAGTGTATTATTTATAAACGTTGTTTTGAATTTTGAATTTGTATTTTAGTAAGATTGTTAATGTAATTGTTTGATATTTAAATTTGTTAGGTTTCTTAATTTATAGCCTTGTTTCATGAATACATATAATTTTATTCCATATCTATACTCCTTTATAAAGATTATCCACCCCCTCAAAATAGAAATAGTTATACAAAAGTTACATACGAAAGTACAAAATTGCCCTTAATAAACACCCATATGGAAAGGGTTATTAGAGATTACCAAATTTGCCCTTAATGAATTAATTTACACTCTAAACCCTTATTTTGCTAATTTACATTCTAAGTCCTTATCTTATAAAATATTTTCACTATTATCTTTACATCAACTTACATCACTCGACACCAATTGTCGATGTCATCACCACCCGTCACCAACACCACTAAACCGCCGTCGCCGTTACGCCGCCGCATTGCGCGGGTACCATGCTCGTTTGTAACCATAAAAATGAACCGGCTAAACCGGTTGGATCAACCGGTTGAACATGTTGAACCGGAGTTGGTTATTAAACCGGGGCAACCAAAAATCCGGATTTTAAATTTCCGATAAACATTTGATTTGTTATACTTTATATTTCAATTTTTATAGAAAAAAAAGGTCAAATATAGTACACATAATTTTATATCTTTTCGTTTATTTTATTTCTAATCTAATTTCATAACAATGATAGAATCACTAAATTTGTGCGTGAATTGGTGATGTCCAAAACTATGCATCTCATAATTAAGAAGTATGTAAGTTTGGCAAGGATGCTTTTTTTTGGTTTCTAGGATAAGTTTTTTAGGACTAGAACTTGTCTTTGGATAAAAAGTCATGTTGGATTATATCTTCACAAAAAAGCTTCATTACCAATTCAATTAACTTTTTTTTTGAAATGCAATTAGGATCACTTACGGCACCACCTTTTGCAATCAGTGGCAGCCACGCGATCATCCCCAAATACATTTCAGGAGGAAACTCAAATAAATGGTCAAAAACCCCCTGTTTGCAAGACTCGAACCCGTGATGTATACACATCCAGGGGCTCTATCATACTTTCTAATGACCATTGAGCTAAAGCTCCTGTACAATTCAATTAGCTAACTATACAAAAATGCTTCTAAACTACTACAGTATGTATATAGTTTAATTTAATTGTTGCTTGAAACCATCGAATGAGCGACATAATCAATAACTAACAAACCAACCACTTGACCACCTCAATTATAAAAGTCAAGTTTCTTCCTATTCTAGATAAATAGACTCGGAAAACCGTACGATGCTAATTTAATTTGATATATTTGTTACTATGAAAATGATTGACGATAATTTTTGTTTTGTAATGATTCTAATGGAAGAAATATATTAATATAAGCTTAATTCTTAAAATAGATATAGAACACTGGTTGCTTGCACTTCCAGGATCGAAAAACGTCAAACACGTCATGTTTGTATCAACAATTCAAAAATCTATACATTAGGAAACAAGAGGATTAGGTTGAACCTTTTCTAAATATTGTAAACTGAATTTATTACTCGTAATATAATAACATAATTCTAATATTTTATCAATTACATTAGACCCATAGAGACAATGGACCATTGTTTTGAGAGTCCCAGGTTTTATCTCAAACATACGTGGTTTGAGCCTTGCATACTGTTCATTTGGATGTGGTGTATCAAATTTCAACTACGCTTTTAAAAAATAAAATAAAAATCATATTCCAATACAGTTACAAAATATTACCAAAAACTATTACTCCATGTAGTTTTAGGTACCATTAATCTAAAGGGTTTTTTGGAGGATGCTTGGAATCCAATCAATATTCCAATTCCTGCATTTGTATGAATGATCGTAAAGTCAAGGCTTTGGCTAAGATCAGTGTCTACAAGCCCGGTGTTGTAGACACCGGTCTTCGTAGTTTTATAAAAATTCAAGACAAAATTTGTATAAGCATCAAATCCCTCCATGAACACCATGAAATACATCTACCGCAATGATGGTGACAGTGACGTGTCGTCTACCGATTCTCAGTTTGGTTGGCGTTAAATAATGTTTTAAATATTTAGGACTCGTAATTTTAATAAATGGCATTATGTAAAAAATTCCGACCGTCATGTAATGTATTTTTTTTTTTTTAAAGTAATGTGGTGTTTTTATAATTTTAAAAGAGTATTTTTTTAATTTGAAAGGAGTAAAAGTGTAAAGTTAGATAAAAATATAAAATTAAATAAAAGGTGGGTTAAAGACTAGTCCTTGATATTGAGTTTGTTAAGAGAAATTAATCTTTGGATGGTGTTTTGATGATGTGGTGCTGATTAGGAGACTAGTCCTCCTGGAAAGCGAGAACTAGTCCTTAATATTTGGCTGCCCCTTATAACTGTTCTCCATGACCATTATAAAATGTTCAAATAATGAAATTTGATCGAATTTGAAACTACTTTGATAAAGTTAAAGCCATCTTAGTGGTTGTTTACGCTTTGTGTGTATATATGGTCATTGTAAAACAAATATTACAATAAAAAAAAGATTCATGATAAAATTGATACACAAAAATTTATTAAACGTAAGTATATATACTGATTCATCAAAAAAATTCATAATTTACGACGACTTTTAGATTAAAGAGTTAATTACACTTTTGGTCTCTGTCGAGGGTTAAAAATTACCGTTTTCATCCCTACCTTTCATATATTACCGTTTTGGTCCAAAAACTTTGCTCCGTCAACGCTTTTGGTCAAATTCTCAAAACGGACGTTAAATGCCCATCACGTGATCTGCACATGATGGGTATTTTAGTCACTTCCTAACACAGGGACCAAAAGCGTGAATACTAAAGGTTTGCACATGATGGGTATTATATAATTTGTCAGACCCATTCATCTCTTTCTTCACACTTTCTTGTTCCAATCTATTTTTCACTCCTCAATCTTCATTTCATTTTATCAAACAAGTTTCAGAGACAACAATATCCTCTATGAACTTCACACAAAATAAGCATTTCAATTATCATATATCAATCCATTTGCTTACGAACATCTATAGCGTAAAAACAAATCACTACTATAGATCAAAGTTATCAAATCAAGCATGTATTCATCGCCTTCCACCACCACCACCACCACTGACCACCACCGATGTTTTAACCGCCACCACTGTTCTTCCTTTTCTCTCCGATTTCTCCACCACCCATCGCAACCGCCACACCTCTCACAGATAGAATATAAATATAGATATAGATCTGGATATATGGATTAGATCAGAAGATGCTATTGCTTCACGATCACTTTCCAATTACATAAACCATTCATGTCACTTTAACCGGAATTTTTCGTGGGTATCAGAATTGTGAGTTTGTGACCGGTGGTGGAGACTGAAGACGATGGTGGTTGTTGTTGTGTGTTCACATGCGGTGGAGACAATGAACGGATTTCCAGTGATGGCGGGAGAGTAGATCTGACTAATCATGTGTTTCAACTTTTGAATTTGTTTCAAGTTCATTCATATATAAAGTAAAAACCGATGGGAGCTAACCTTGGAAGATGTTTTTCTTTTATGTAGTGTATTCCAATTATTTTAGTTGTCATGAGCAGGTTTCATGTGTTCCAATTTTTCTTTTGTCTATTCTTTATTGCCTTTTTACATTTAATAGTATATATAAATTTGTTGAAAGTGTTGCACTGTTGCTTGGCTTTTGATCCGTAAGTGTTGAAAGTTTTCGCTGGATCTGAAATTTTGATCCCAGTTTTTATGAAATACAAATAAAGATTTCTTCAGATTTATTTTTTTTACTTTTGTTATTGTTTTTGAGGAAGTTATTGATGAAGATGATGATAGACATTTATAATGATCATGATCAGTATTAATTAAAAGAATTACGAGATAACAACCTTTAGTATTCACGCTTTTGGTCCCTGTGTTATGAAATGACTAAAATACCCATCATGTGCAGATCACGTGATGGGCATTTAACGTCCGTTTCGAGAATTGAACCAAAAGCGTTGACGGAGCAAAGTTTTTTGGACCAAAACGGTAATATATGAAAGGTAGGGATGAAAACGGTAATTTTTAACCCTCGACAGGGACCAAAAGTGTAATTAACTCTAGATTAAAAAAAACCGTTTTACTGTTTTACAAACTGAACCTATACATATAGGGAAGAGATTCCCTCAAGTTAATTCCCAACTTGACTACCAACTTGAGTCAAGTTGGAAAAACCTTGACCCTTGAATGAAAATCAAGGGCCAAGATACAAAGATCATTTTTGAATCTTGACCCTTGATTTTCATTTAAGGGTCAAAATTACCCTAGTCATGTTAGGGGTAACTTGAGGGAATCCCCTCCCATATATATATAACCATAAATTCAAAACAACGTACGTAACTCACTTCCTTTCAAGGTATTAGCTAATTAATAGTCCAATTATTTTAATCAACTGTCTAAAGAAGCTTCTAAAACTAGTTTTTTGTTAATCGAATCCATACAAGTGTCGTAATCAATAGCTAGCTATTTGCTTAATTGACTACGTTTTAAAACTTAAATGACTTTTTTGGATGAATAAAATCGGTTAATGCTAAAAAATTTAAGTAGAAAATATTGGCAGATTTAATTTATGTGTCGGAACATGGTAGTTTTTTAAGTAGTGACACAAAAGATCGTTTTAATATTGTTGCGGACAGATATGACATGCATGTTTAATTTTCTCATATTTTATTTTCAACGGTAACATTCGAATATAACATGCTCTAACCATTCAAAGGTGAGGGCAACCAGTTAAAAATGTGAATTAATTATATTGCAATTAAGCCATAAGTCCATAACATATGTATTTTACTCTTTGTGATCCTTTGGACTAGAGATCATATTGTTCTACTACTAACGTGTCCGTACAATCTACCAATGTACGTAATTAGTAGACAGCAGCTTGATCGACGAATTGAACAACGTTTATACCATACTTATAAGTTTTATATCTTTGTTGACATTGTCATTGTTTTACACTTTTGCGACAATGTTTTCATTATAAATACATGCACTCCCAAGTTACATACTACCAAGCAACCAAAGTTCTTTAAGAAACAAGTGTTCCACTTCTACTTAAGTTAAGATGTCTAGCCCAATGCTTTTATTTGGTTTATTTTTGGCAGCTTGCTCTCTTGCATTGGCTTCGGACCCCAGTCCTCTCCAGGACTTTTGTGTGGCTGATCCAAATAGCAAAGGTACGTAAAACTTCATTTAATTTATTTTAGAAAATGTCGAGAAACATACTCCCACATTAACAATCTATATAATATCTATACATTTGGTAACAAGACTTAATTTTAATGTTTCTTCATCGCAGTATTCGTGAATGGAGTGGTTTGCAATGATCCAAAGCTCGTGAAAGCTAACGATTTTCTTTTTAGAGGACTCAACCGTATGGGAAATACATCCAACCCCGTCGGGTCTAATGTGACTGCAGTAAATGTAGCACAATTACCAGGGCTCAACACTTTGGGTATTTCCATGGTTCGTATTGATTTTGCTCCAATGGGACTTAATGCACCACACACGCATCCTCGTGCCACTGAAATCTTGACTGTCCTTGAAGGTAGTCTTTTTGTCGGTTTTGTGACATCCAACCCGGATAACCGTCTCTTCACAAAACTACTTCAGAAGGGTGATGTGTTTGTGTTTCCAGAAGGTCTAATTCACTTTCAGAAAAATGTTGGAAATGGGTTCGCTCTTGCTATTGCAGCGCTAAGTAGTCAGAACCCAGGTGTCATTACGATCGCAAATGCAGTGTTTGGATCAAACCCTGACATTCCTGCAGATATTCTTGCTAAGGCATTCCAAGTTGACGAAAAGATAGTTACTCAAATCCAATCTAAATTCTAATTAAAATGTTCATTAATTTCTCTAATTTATATGTTTTCATATAAGTGATATTGGCTAGCTTGTTTGTTATGTTACGTTTGATGATGAATAAAAGTTTATATAATTATATATTCGTGTGTAAATTAATTTATATATTTTAGGAGTAGTTTCAGAAATATTTGTTTAAATATGTGATTTTAATTATTACTCGTAATTTTTTTTTGAACAACAATGCAATATGTAACACCCGTCGTTTAAAAATATGGGTTTTCAAAACTTTTCACCTAACGGTGTTAAATTGCGGAAATAAAGACTGTAAAAGTCAAAACCGATAAAAACATTTCGGTTTCTGCATTTATTTGGTGTTACATGTCATATCAAACAATAGTTCAAATGAAAACCCAACGGTTGCCCAACATAAAACAACCGTTCACAAGTCACAACATAAATTCGACATTAAGTACGAAATGTAAATAAATGTCTAAGCAAAGAATCGTCTATGGATAACTAAGGCTCCTTCAATGAATCTACCCAAGCTCACACATCCTTCATCTAATTCCATCAAGCTAAACCTGAGGGAACAACCACATTAAAGAAGCAAGTGTTAGCTATAAGAATAGCTAAGTAAGATAACACTTAATTAAAAGCATTTGTCCAATTAAAACAATCTTCATTATTAGACAAGTTTTATTAGGCACAACACACATCACACGTTCACACATATACTACATTTCGACTTCATATTAATTAGGATAATCATCCTAAATGTGCCTATCCTGCATTAGTTCACACATTGTCACACGTATCTTTGTTAACTGCATATAAGTGTGCCCTGCATCACACCCGACTGGATGATCAGTCAAAAGACTACTCATCTTACGTCGTTAAGGAGTGGCAAGCCAATCCAAGAGTAATCCGTATGTGGAGGTTGGTCAAACCTCTCGTATTACTCGCCCTGCGTTATAAAGACCATGTTGCGAGGAGCCACCCAAGCAACAACTGCATCAACGCACTCATCCGGCTGAGACAAGTACGGGTTAAGCTTAACATTTTCCCTGCATTAGTTCACACATTGTCACACGTATCTTTGTTAACTGCATATAAGTGTGCCCTGCATCACACCCGACTGGATGATCAGTCAAAAGACTACTCATCTTACGTCGTTAAGGAGTGGCAAGCCAATCCAAGAGTAATCCGTATGTGGAGGTTGGTCAAACCTCTCGTATTACTCGCCCTGCGTTATAAAGACCATGTTGCGAGGAGCCACCCAAGCAACAACTGCATCAACGCACTCATCCGGCTGAGACAAGTACGGGTTAAGCTTAACACTTTTCCTGCATTAGTTCACACATTGTCACACGTATCTTTGTTAACTGCATATAAGTGTGCCCTGCATCACACCCGACTGGATGATCAGTCAAAAGACTACTCATCTTACGTCGTTAAGGAGTGGCAAGCCAATCCAAGAGTAATCCGTATGTGGAGGTTGGTCAAACCTCTCGTATTACTCGCCCTGCGTTATAAAGACCATGTTGCGAGGAGCCACCCAAGCAACAACTGCATCAACGCACTCATCCGGCTGAGACAAGTACGGGTTAAGCTTAACACTTTCCTGCATTAGTTCACACATTGTCACACGTATCTTTGTTAACTGCATATAAGTGTGCCCTGCATCACACCCGACTGGATGATCAGTCAAAAGACTACTCATCTTACGTCGTTAAGGAGTGGCAAGCCAATCCAAGAGTAATCCGTATGTGGAGGTTGGTCAAACCTCTCGTATTACTCGCCCTGCGTTATAAAGACCATGTTGCGAGGAGCCACCCAAGCAACAACTGCATCAACGCACTCATCCGGCTGAGACAAGTACGGGTTATTGGTTACAATTTGCAACATATATATACAAACTGAAATGTTTGTCACAAATGTAAATATATTACAAGTACATGATAAACTGAAAAAGGAACTACTTCTTGGCAGGCCTTGAACCAGAAGGTGCCTCAGTAGGTTTCCTCTTCAGTGGAGAATGATCCTTCTTTCCAAACAATCTTTCTTCAATTTCTACCTTGGCCTGCATCTTTTGTTGTATTCTTGATAACCATGCACCAATCAAGGCAGATTTCGGCTTCCCCCTCAGTATTTGGATCATCTCCCTATGCTCAGAAATCCCAAACTCGTGCACTGAAACCTGATGGTATTCTTCAGCTGCCCTTCCTTCTCTTTTAACAACCAAGTCAAAAAGCTTCAATCCATCAGCTTTTGTTACTTCCATATCAACTATTTTGGCTGAATGAGATCGATGTTTCATATAATGCTCATATTGATCCCTTTCATGTTTTCTTTCAATTTCAATAGCATCATCAGACATTGGCTTGAAGGTAGAAAGATCAGCATCACGAACATTCTTTCTTGATGATCTTGGTCCAGTCACTTTGGGCTTAATGGGTGGCCTTGACAATTCTTTTTCAACCTTCAGAACTCCAGCCAAAATTTCTTTCTTCTTAATTGCCATCTCCTTTTCTCTGTTTTTCACCAAGTCCTCAATGGACATCTTGAAAGTGAGATGGTCCAGCTTTTGTTCTAAGGGAGAATAATTCACCCCATATTCATACTCGAGCATATCCACAACAGCCTTCTGCACTCTTGGATCATTTTTGATCTTCAGATATCTTTCCAGAGAGAGACCAAGAGCTGCAGCATCAATATGATCGAGGGTTCCCATTTTCTGATGTTGAACCCTTTATCTTTCCTTATTTTCTCCCCACATAATAAATTGATTAGAAACTTGCTTTTGCAAAGCTTCTAATTTCTTGCTATCAGCATTAGGATCATGAAGTGGGTAACCTTGTTCATCAACATTTTCACCAACCACCAAATCAGAACCCTTAGAATCTTTCTTTGTTGGTTCAACCACCACTGGGGCCTTGCCCTTATCTTTCTTGCCAGATTCAGTTTCAGTTTCCCCCTGAACTGAGGCACTACCAGATGGCACCTCAGTTTGCTTCTTGGTTGCTTCAATGATTTCTTGTGTACTTGCAAGCAGACCAATAGGCACACCTTTTCCCCCTTTAGGGACCTCTGAAGGCAACTTAGCGAATTCTTCAATGGCCATTTGCATGCCTTTCAGTGGTTCCCAACTTTGTTGTTGTAAACATTCAGAAATTCCTCTAGAAAGCTGAGCAAACTGAGATCTTAATCTGAAATTGGAGTTCAGATTCAGCGACTCTTTATCTTTTATCTCTTTCAACTGCTTTCTATCTTCTTCAGTGAATGAGGAAACAGGAGGAGCAACAATATTTTCCTTCTTGAGATGAGTTAGAATTTCTTCTAACTGTTTTGACTGGTTCTGAACTGAGCCTTCAAGTTTGGACACTGAATCTTTTACTTCATTCACAGCCTTGTCCACCTTGTCATATGTGTCTTTGGTTAGTTCAGCAATCATCACTCTAACCTTCGCACCAACCTTCTCAGAAATGGATTCTGAAATCTGAGTAACTAGATTCTGAGTTAGCTCAGACTTCAGATTATCCAAAATACCAACACTTATAGAAGCCCCAAGTTCTTTCTCATTTATACTTGGCTTCTTAACCAACTCATGTACTTCTCTTCCAACAGCCATAAAATCTTGCTTCAACAACTGAACACAAGATGTCAAGTTTGCAACCACCGAAGCTTGCACATCTCTTTTTGTTAGCTTGAAGGCTTTCTCTGATTGCAGAGCTCACCTTGTTGCAAGTCATCACCAGCTCATTCAGCTTCCCAACTACTAGTCCTTCGTTTCCAGCAACCTTGGTTAATTCAGTTCCAAGAAACATCTGAGCTCCTTTCATTTCAGCCACAGAACTAGTATTGGCAGTTAGAGACTTGGTTAAGTCCTCCACCCTTAGAATAAGGCTTTGGACTTCGGTTTGAGTCTTTTCTAACTGTGCTTCTACATTTAAAGGTGGTGGAGGTTGTGCAGAAGCAGGAGCAACAAATGGTAGATTACCAAGCCCTTTAAGAACATTTTTCAGTTGTAAATCAGTTGGACTCTCAGATTCTGTATCAGAATCCATTGGGGGATCATAATTGATAGGGGGTGGGATTTTATGAATTTGGGGGTGAAGAAATTGAAGTGATGGATTAAAAGTACCGGCTGTAACATAGGCAGGATTAGTGTCTGGTGGAAAAATTGGATGTTGATGAGATGGAGGTGGTGGAACATAAGGATTAATATCTTGTTCTTGTTGGTCTGGTTGAATTTGGATTTCTGGGGGAGGAGGAGGGGCGTTTGCGAGGATGGCGGCTGGCTCAAAATCAGATTGATTCGCCTCCAATAATCCCTCGTCAAACTCAAAATCAGCAAGGGAATCGAGATTCCCCTGAGGTAGCTCATCGTCATCCCAGTCAAGCTTTCTCCATGATTATGCTTCCACTTTATCAAGACAAGATCTATCACTTTCCTGCGTAACTTCTTTTGCTTCCTTCCAAGTATTGCCACCGGTTCTTCAACCATTTTCTTCATTGGGTCAATGCTCACATCTTGAATTGGAATCACACTTGACTCCTCGGCTAGACACTTCCTTAGGTAGGATACATGAAAGGTGTTGTGAATTCCATCCAATTCTGGAGGTAATTCCAACTGATATGCTACATCCTTAATGCGTTTCAAGATTTTAAAAGGTCCAATAAATCTTGGACTCAACTTGCCCTTCTTTCCAAATCGAATTACTCCTTTCCATGGTGACACTTTCAGCATCACTAAGTCACCTACATTAAACTCCAATGGTCTCCTTTTCTTATCTGCATAAGTTTTCTGCCTTTCTCTGGCCACACGTAAAGCTTCTTTAGCTACATTAACTTTCTCAGCGGAGATTTCAATAATTTCGGGACCGGTTAACTGCTTTTCACCGGGCTCCATCCAACAACTTGGAGTCCTACATCTCCTTCCATATAACATTTCAAATGGTGGCATTCCAATACTTGCATGGTGACTATTATTATAAGCAATTCAATCAACTTCAAGTGTTCATCCCATGCTCCACCATAGTCTAGTACACACGTTCTCAACATATCCTCTAAGGTTTGGATGGTTCTCTCACTTTGCCCATCGATTTGAGGATGATAGGCGGTACTCAAGTTCACTCTAGTACCAATTCTCGTTGAAGACCCTTCCAAAATTTAGACACAAATCTAGTGTCCCTATCCGAGACAATAGACAATGGAACTCCTTGTTTCGAGACAACTTCATCTATATACATCTTTGCCATCTTCTTTAAAGGCACATCTTGTCGGGTAGCCAGAAAATGAGCACTCTTCGTCAATCTATCTACAATCACCCAAATCATATCATTCCCTTTCGGCGTTTTCGGTAGCTTCGCTACAAAGTCCATCGTGATATGATCCCATTTCCACTCGGGAACGTCTAATTGATGCAACAACCATACGGCTTTTTATGGTCCGTTTTCACACGTGCACATGTCAAACACTTTGCTACAAAATGAGCTACTTCACCTTTAATATCCGGCCACCAATAAATCGGCTTCAAATCTGCATACATTTTGGTGACACCGGGATGCATCGAATACCTACTTCTATGGACCTCTTCAAGGATCACCTCCCGGTTACCACCAAGCAGTGGCACCCAAATACGACCCTTGTATGTTTTAAACCCACGGCTATTAGTCTCCATCACAAGTCGTTTCTTCTTCTCAATACTCTCTTTATCAATATTATCCTTCATTAATGCCATCTCTTGTGCTTCTTTAATTCGATCTAATAGACCCGACTTGGCTTGAACTTGCATGCTCATCAACTTACAAGAAGAGCTTTGCACTTTCCTACTTAGTGCATCCGCCACTACATTGGCTTTACCCGGATGGTATTTGATTTCACAATCATAGTCCTTAAGTAATTCCATCCACCTTCTTTGTCTCACATTCATCTCCTTTTGAGTAAAAATATATTGTAAACTCTTATGGTCGGTGAAAAGTGTGCATTTAGTACCATATAAGTAATGTCTCCATAATTTCAATGCAAACACAACCGCCGCTAGCTCAAGATCATGGTTAGGGTAATTCTTCTCATGAGGCTTCAACTGACGTGAAGCATAGGCAATCACTTTGTCTCTCTGCATTAAAACACAACCCAAACCCGTAATAGAAGCATCGCTATATACCACTAAATCATCAGTACCTTCAGGCAAGGCAAGGATAGGAGCTTCACACAACTTCTTTTTCAACGTTTGGAATGCATTTTCCTGCTTTTCAGTCCATTCGTACTTCACACCCTTCTTTGTTAATTCCGTCATAGGCTTGGCTATTCGGAAAAATCCTGAATAAACCTTCTATAATACCCAGCCAAACCAAGAAAACTCTTAATCTCGGTAGGAGTCTTTGGCTGCTCCCACTTTGAAACAGCTTCAATCTTTGAAGGATCTACTTTAATACCTTCTGATGAAATAACATGACCAAGAAACTGCACTTCTCGGAGCCAAAACTCACATTTAGAAAACTTTGCGTACACCTTCTTCTCCCTCAACACCTCCAAAACTGCTTTCAAATGCTCACGGTGTTCATCCTCTGACTTAGAATAGATCAAAATATCGTCAATGAACACAATAACAAAATGATCTAGAAAGGGGCGGCATACCCGATTCATTAAGTCCATAAACGCGGCTGGAGCATTGGTCAACCCAAATGGCATGACCAAGAACTCATAATGACCATATCTAGTCCGGAAAGCTGTCTTTGCTACATCTTCCTTCTTTACCTTCAACTGATGATAACCGGACCGTAAATCAATCTTTGAAAAATATGAAGCACCATGTAGTTGATCAAAAAGATCATCAATTCTCGGGAGAGGATACTTGTTCTTGACCGTTCGTTTGTTCAACTCACGATAGTCAATACACATGCGCATTGATCCATCCTTCTTCTTAACAAAGAGAACCGGAGCTCCCCAAGGCGAGGAACTAGGTTGTATGAACCCCTTGTCAAGTAACTCCTGAAGTTGCGTCATTAATTCCTTCATTTATGTAGGAGCTAATCGGTAAGGTGCTTTAGCAACGGGTGTAGCACCGGGAATAAGATTTATCTGAAAGTAACTTCACGATCGGGAGGAATACCGGGTAGATCATCGGGAAACACATCGGGGAAATTGGATACTACATCAACACTAGCGATTGGAGACTTCTCTTTCCTTGCATCAATGACATAAGCCAAGAAATGGCTCTTGTTTTTCCTTATACATTTAATAGCTTTCATCATACTAATAATCTTTATTCCTCCTCTCTTCTTGTCTCCATACACCGCTATCACTTTACCCTCGGAAATAGGCAATCGAATTATCTTTTGGGAACATAAAATACTAGCTTCATTTCTAGCCAACCAATCCATACCAATCACTACATCAAACCACCTAAGGTAGTAGGCAATAGTTGGACTGGAAAAGAACGACCTTCAATCTCAATGTCACAATCGTCATAACCCACATGTATATTATTAACCGTACCATTAGCAATTTCTACCTCTAATGAACAATCTAAGGGAGTAGTGACTCCTTCTAGCTTAGGAGCAAATAATGTGGACACAAACGACCTATTTGCACCTGAATCAAATAAAACAGAGGTAGGCTTTGAGTTAACAAGGAAAGTACCACATACCACTTCATCGTTGTTCCTTGCGTCATCAACCGTCATTTGAAGAGCTCTCACTTTTGTTGCTGTCGTGGCGGTCTTCTTTCCAACATTCTTCATCTGTGGACAATCGGCAATGAGATGACCCGTTTCTTGGCACTTGTAGCAATGAGTCTTGTCCCTACATTCAGTGGCAAGATGTCCCGACTTCCCACACTTATGGCACCTTCTTGTCTTGTCGGTACAATGCCCTTTCATGAATTGTCTTGCAAAATGTACACCATGAACCATTCTTCTTTTTATCCTTGTCACCACTCGAACTACCACTTCCACAGAACTTCTTATTATTATTGTTATTGGAAGACCAATTTGACCTTCTTTTATTACTTATTATTATTATTATTATTATTCATTGATTATTATTATTATTATTATTATTATTATTATTATTATTATTATTATTATTATTATTATTATTATTATTATTATTATTATTATTATTATTATTTTATTTTATTATTATTATTATTATTATTATTATTATTATTATTATTATTATTATTATTATTATTATTATTATTATTATTATTATTATTATTATTATTATTATTATTATTATTATTATTATTATTATTATTATTATTATTATTATTATTATTATTATTATTATTATTATTATTATTATTATTATTATTATTATTATTATTATTATTATTATTATTATTATTATTATTATTATTATTATTATTATTATTATTATTATTATTATTATTATTATTATTATTATTATTATTATTATTATTATTATTATTATTATTATTATTATTATTATTATTATTATTATTATTATTATTATTATTATTATTATTATTATTATTATTATTATTATTATTATTATTATTATTATTATTATTATTATTATTATTATTATTATTATTATTATTATTATTATTATTATTATTATTATTATTATTATTATTATTATTATTATTATTATTATTATTATTATTATTATTATTATTATTATTATTATTATTATTATTATTATTATTATTATTATTATTATTATTATTATTATTATTATTATTATTATTATTATTATTATTATTATTATTATTATTATTATTATTATTATTATTATTATTATTATTATTATTATTATTATTATTATTATTATTATTATTATTATTATTATTATTATTATTATTATTATTATTATTATTATTATTATTATTATTATTATTATTATTATTATTATTATTATTATTATTATTATTATTATTATTATTATTATTATTATGTTCTTATTGGATACTATATTATTATTATTATTATTATTATTATTATTATTATTATTATTATTATTATTATAATTTCTGTCTGAAGTTAGCCCACGTAATAGCAGATACCATAGCTGGAGTCATCGAAATGGTAATGCTCTCCACCAGTCCCGAGCACCTTCTTTCAACATCCTACTAGCACACAACACTTTCTTATCCTCAGGACAATCACAAGCTTCAAAAACCATCTCAGTATCATCAAGCCATTCCATGCAACCTACTGCATTAAGTGTCCCATAGAATTTCTGAGCTCCACACTTCTGGAAACTTTCAAACTTGAATCGAGGGGCGTGAACATCATTAGGAGGAACCACATTAACATTAGCATGGGGAATAACCACATCATCGACCGGTGGCTCAGAGTGGTGAGAAGGCACAGAGTGACTGTTACCAGTTCCTTCTGCGTTAGCTGCCAACGCCTGATTCAACTGTTCTTGCGTTTGGGCCAACTGGGCCTGAAGAGTTAGCACAAGATTATACATCTCCGCCTGATTGGGAATCTGATCCACCACTACATCGTTAACTATCGGAGGATTGCCAGGTGGTGGAGGCATCGGACCCAATGAGCCTGGTTGATTAACACGGCGGGGGTTCACACGATTCACATTAGCATTAGCAGTAGCATTAGCAGCATTAGAAGCACCTGCACCCGGATGGACAGGTGGAGTAACGCTAGCAGTAGCTCCGTCGCGTTGGATGTTGCGGTTGCGAGTGTTAACCATTTTTCCTTCAATAAAATGGTGGAGTCGATAAGCGCAAAATAAAACAAAAAGCTCGTTGAGATAAGGCTAAAACATATCATCGTAACGTAACATCTCGTAAGCCCTATCACACTCGCACTCATCCCAACCCATCCTACATCACATGTCATCTCTAGCTAAGGCATCCTACAAGTACCTAGCATGCACATCTTAAGTTTAAGTCCAAACCCTATGGTCAATAGGCCTTGGTTCACTTAAACTACTTCTCTGATACCAACTGTAACACCCGTTTCGTAAAAATATGGATTTCCAAAAACTTTTGCCTAACGGCATCAATTATGCGGAAACGATTTATTAAAAACTCTCAACAAGGAAAACAGTTGAGAAGCAATAGTGGTGTTACTAACGTATCGTAGAAATAATAAAAGAAATCCATAAGATTGCCCAACATAAAGCAATCAAAACAGCAGTCATTACATAGGGTTCCAAGAGGAAACAATATCATAAAGTCTATGAGAAACTATTGGGTAGACTAAGGCATCTTGATCATCTACCCATCTCTCGTCAAAGCTTCACACGTCATCTCACTGCTTAACCTGAGGGGAACAACACATTTAAAGAACAAGTGTTAGCTATAAATAGCTAAGTAAGATGACACCAGGTTTAAGCAAAACATTTCATCCATTTAAATCGTCCTTTTAAAACTTTAAGTCATTTTAATTAGGCATACATATCATCATATAAACATATCCACGTCACATATAAGCATAGAGTTCATGACCCTAAATGTGCCTAATCAATTTCGTCACTTTGATTCATCTCGTTAAATTGTGACTAAGTCACCGTTAAGTTGTAACCGAAGTTACCGTTATCATATAGGGTATGAGTTTGTGTGCAGGCGGTCATACGACCTCAAGGAAGCCTCACACCCGACTTGATGGAGAAGTCTTTCGACGGTCTATCTGCGTCGTTAAGGAAAGACAATGTCGATCCCTGAGTAGCACGTTATGTTCATGACATTAGGTGGGTCATCAGACCACCCGAAACTACTCGCCACGTATGACTGTTGCAAGGAACAACCCAAGCAACCACCTCAGCGTACCTATATCCACCGTCAGGCACGGGTTATGCATAACACTCATCATCTAATTAGCTCGAGCATTTACCACATTTAGTTTAGGTTTCTTATGTTATCCTAAACTAGTCATCATCTATCATCATTTCACGTTAGGGCCCATAAAACGTGCACGTGTCATGGCAACCTAAAAAGGTCTAGTGTTCTAGATGAACAAGCCACATATACATGCACATATCATCATTACATCATATCATTAACCACCGTTCATCATAACATATCATATCGTTAAACGTATTTACGGGGAAGCATTTTAGGCATAGGCATCGTCATATCATTAATCCCCGTGTACCTCCCATATCGACCCATCCACATTATAGGTTATACATTACCGTTATGGAGGTTATAGTTTATGAAACCATTTTTGTTGCACCCTCAGTGTGACAAAAGTAGTGTATCTTACCTGGTAGTAGTGTACGCGAGCAACCAAATAGCTAACAGTGCTTAACAGTAATCCCCGACACCTATCGTACGTTAATATATGAAATATAAGTCATTTGGGACCTTAAATGGACTTGAAAACGAACTTAAGCTACATTTCAAGCCAAAACGAACTTAAACCCTTTAAACGAATTTAGTTTTGAATCGAACGAATTTAGCTCCAAACGAACTTAGACTTCACTCAAACGAATTTATACTTCAAACGAAGTTAAACTTCGTTTTGTCAAACGAACTTAGATTTCCAGAAAACGAATTTAGTCATCAGAAAACGAATTTAAGCTTCAGGAAACGAATTTAAACCTATCTTCGTCCAGAATTCAAAAACGACTATGTTCTTCATTTTTCCAGAAATCGATCGACTTAGGCTGTTCCCAAAACATGTTTTTGACATATATAAACCTCTTTTGATCATCAAGATCGATTATAAACTCGTTTGATGTCGTTTTGATCATTAATTTGCTTAAACATATTATGAACCCTAATTTATTAAAACTCCTTTATAAAATCAGATTTAATCCTTTATAAAACATCATTAGATCTGAAAATATCGACAACAAATCATTGATTACCTGTACGAATGACAGCCAATCCGATTCAATGCAAAACACACGATTTGATTGACCAAAACTTGAAGATTATGCTTAAGAATTCAAGAGAGAATTGAAGGAACTTTTGTATTTGTTTTAATTATGATTAATGGCTGCAAAATTAACCTAGATTAGGCTAATCCCATGCCAAACCCGTTTTTAACTTTTCAACTTTGGCAAAATTGTCCCTGACTTCATATTGACTTTATTTCGCTTTAAAACACTTATTGGGGATACATATAACACACTAAAGCACTTTCGCACACTACAAAGGCCTTTTACACATCATTTAGTCCACTTTATTGTCACTCATTAAAGATAATTAAATCTCACATATCGGGCACATAAACATATAAACACACATTTTACCACATAACATATCACGGACTTAGAATTTGACCTAACGACGTTAGTCAACATAAACGATTAAGTTTTGGGATGTTACAATTACCTCCCCCTTAAGAGGATTCCGTCCCCGGAATCACCTCAGCATCAAAAAGGTGGGGATAGGTCTCCCGCATTACGGACTCGGTCTCCCAAGTCATACTTTCGCCGTGATTGTGTTTCCATTTAATGAGAACTAGATCGATAGTCTTTCGTCGTAACTTCTTTTGTTTCCTTCCCATTATAGCAACAGGTTCATCAACAATCTGCTTGTTTGGATCAATACTTACGTCCTCGAGTAGAATGACATCCGCTTCATTTGCATAGCATTTACGTAGATAACACACATGAAATGTGTTGTGAATTCCATGAAGTTCTGGAGGTAATTCCAGTTGAAAATGCCTGTTCATTAACCTTTTTAATGATCTTAAAAGGTCCAATGAATCTAGGGCTTAGCTTTCCTCGTTTACCAAATCGTAATACACCTTTCCAAGGCGACACCTTGAGTAAAACTATTTCACCTTCTTTAAAATCAAACGGCCTCTTTTCTTATCGGCATATGACTTTTGCCTTTCGCGAGCAATACGCAGGGCTTTCTTTGCAACATTAACTTTATCGGCCGTAATTTGTACTAATTCGGGTCCAGCAAATTGCCTTTCCCCGGGCTCCAACCAACAACTAGGAGTCCGACACTTTCTACCATATAACATCTCATAAGGTGGCATTCCGATGCTCGCATGATAACTATTGTTGTACGCAAACTCGATAAAAGGTAGGTGTTTATCCCACGAATCACCATAATCCATTACACATGCTCTGAGCATATCTTCGAGCGTTTGAATAGTCCTTTCACTTTGCCCATCGGTCTGCGGATGATAGGCTGTGCTCAGACGGACTTGAGTACCAAATTCCCGTTGAAAACTCTTCCAAAAGTTGGAAACGAATCGAGCATCACGATCTGACACAATCGATATCGGAACACCATGTTTAGTAACCACTTCTTTAATATACAATGTAGCGAATTCTCCATAGGAGCATTCTCACGAACTGGGAGGAAATGGGCACTCTTCGTTAATTGATCGACAATAACCCATATCATATCGTGACCACGAGGCGTTCTTGGAAGCTTGGTTATAAAATCCATCGTAATACGATCCCATTTCCACTCAGGGATCTCGAGTTGCTGAAACTTCCCGTAAGGCTTTTGGTGTTCAGCTTTTACTTAGCACACGTCAAACATTTCTGTACGTACATCATTACATCGTTCTTAATACTGGGCCACCAATAAATAGGCTTCAAATCTGCATGCATCTTTGTGGCACCAGGGTGTACAGAATACCTAGTCTTGTGAGCTTCGTCCATCACTAACTCACGATTGCCTCCATATAGAGGAACCCATATTCTACCTTTGTAAGTTCGAAGACCGCGACTATTTTCTTCCATTTCAAGTCTATTTTTCTTCTTTTTCCCAATAGACTCCTCTTTCACATTCTCCTCCTTCAACGCTTCAATTTGAGCTAATCGAATAGGTTCCATTAAGTTCGACTCAACCTTCGTAATCATTGCACATAACCTACTCTTCGCATATCCTTTGCGGCTCAAGGCATCAGCAACCACATTAGCTTTGCCTGGGTGATATTTTAATCTCACAATCATAATCCTTTAATACCTCCATCCACCGTCGTTGTCTAACATTCATGTCCTTCTGAGTAAACACATACTGTAAGCTTTTATGATCCGTATAAAGGGTACACTTCGTACCATACAGATAATGTCGCCATAATTTCAGAGCAAAAACAACAGCAGCCAGCTCAAGGTCATGAGTAGGATAGTTCCGCTCATGAGGCTTCAGCTGTCGAGAGGCGTAAGCGATAACTTTGTCTCGTTGCATTAATACACACCCTAACCCCGTGATGGATGCGTCACTATAGACCACTAAATCATCGGTTCCTTCGGGTAAAGCTAGAACCGGAGCTTCACACAACTTCTTTTTCAACGTCGTGAAGGCTTTCTCTTGAGCATCGGTCCATACAAACTTCACACCTTTCTTCGTTAATTCAGTCATTGGCTTGGCAATGCGTGAGAAATCCTGAATAAAACGTCGATAGTAGCCAGCCAAACCGAGAAAACTCTTAATTTCAGTAGGAGACTTAGGCTGCTCCCACTTCGACACCGCTTCTATCTTCGAAGGATCTACTTTTATACCATCGGAGGAGATGACATGGCCGAGGAAATGAACTTCCTTTAGCCAGAACTCGCACTTGGAGAACTTAGCATATAGCTTTTTCTCTCGGAGGACTTGAAGGACAGCTCTCAAATGCTCTCTATGTTCCTCTTCCGACTTTGAATACACAAGGATGTCGTCGATGAAAACGATAACGAAATGATCCAAAAATGGTCGACAGACACGGTTCATCAAATCCATAAACTTCGCTGGAGCATTTGTCAAACCGAATGGCATGACAAGGAACTCGTAATGACCATAACGAGTTCGGAACGCTGTTTTGGCTACACTTTCCTCTTCAACCTTCAGTTGATGATAGCCAGATCGTAAGTCGATCTTCGAAAAATAGGAAGCACCTTGAAGTTGATCGAACAAATCATCAATGCGAGGGAGTGGATATTTATTCTTCACCGTTCTTTTATTCAGCTCACGATAATCGATACACATGCGCATGGATCCGTCTTTCTTCTTTACGAAAAGGATAGGAGCACCCCATGGAGAGGAACTCGGACGAATGAAACCTTTATCTAAAAGTTCCTGAATTTGGGTCATCAGCTCCTTCATCTCCGTCGGAGCTAATCGATAGGGAGCTTTGGCTACAGGAGTAGCACCAGGAATGAGGTCAATAGAAAATTCAACCTCACGATCAGGAGGAAGACCTGGAAGATCTTCAGGGAAAACATCAGGAAACTCTGAAATAACCTCGACATCAGAGACTGTAGGCTTCGCGATACGAGAATCAATAACATAGGCTAAGAAATGCGACTTAGTTTGCCGGATACAACGAAGAGCTTTCATCATAGTGATCACCTTAACATTTCCCGGCTTCTTGTCACCATAAACACAAACACCTTTACCATCAGGGGTAGCGATACGAACTATTTTCTTTGCACATAAGACGACAGCATCGTTTTTAGACATCTAGTCCATACCGAGTATAACATCAAAACTATGGATAGTAGCAGGTAGCAAGTTAGCAGTAAAACACCGACCCTCTATCTCTAAAGGACAATCAGAATAACCCTCACGTACGATAGACGTTGTGCCGTTAGCCACCTCTACTTCAATAGGACACCTTAAGGGACTCGTAATCATGTCTAATTTAGGAGCAAACAGAGTAGACACAAAAGATTTGTTCGCACCAGAATCAAATAACACATTAGCAAGTTTGGAGTTAACAATAAGGGTAGCAGTAACTACTGGTCGTCATCTTTGGCCTCTTCAGCCGTCATCTGATAAGCACGGGCTTTGGCTTTGGGAGCTTCCGTCTTCTTTCCCTCGTCCTTCTTCATTTGCGGACATTCGGCAATACGGTGCTTTGTGTCTCCACATTTATAACATCTTGCTTTGTCAGTGCATTCATCCACGGTATGACCCTGTGCTCCACACCTATTGCACCTGCGGGTCTTAGCAGAACACTGACCAGAATGAATAGCTTTGCAGCTAGAGCACCATTTTCCGTCCTTGTCTGTCTTTCCCTTGTCGGAGGACGAAGATCCCTTGAATTTCTTACCAAAACGGTTAGATCCACCGAATCTCCTCTTATTACCAGACTTCTTCTCATCATCTTTCTTTTCCACTTTCTTATCTGTAGCAAAATCATCATCAAGCTTTTTAGACTCTTTGATAGCTTCAGTTAGAGTCTTGTGCTGCCTACAAATACCTCGATAACTCGGAGGCAAACCATCAACATAGCAAGCAACCTGATCTGCATCGGTACGGAACAGATGGCCCACGAACTTCATCTTCTCCATAAAGGAACGAGCATAATCATTGATTTTACCCACTTCAGCCGTCAAGGCACGAAACTCTTTTCCATTTTGCGCTGCTCATGAACTCCAATATACTCTTCAATAAATTTCTGTCTGAAGTTAGCCCACGTATAGCAGATACCATAGCTGGAGTCATCGAAATGGTAATGCTCTTCCACCAGTCCCGAGCACCTTCTTTCAACATCCTACTAGCACACAACACTTTCTTATCCTCGGGACAATCACAAGCTTCAAAAACCATCTCAGTATCATCAAGCCATTCCATGCAACCTACTGCATTAAGTGTCCCATAGAATTTCTGAGCTCCACACTTCTGGAAACTTTCAAACTTGAATCGAGGGGCGTGAACATCATTAGGAGGAACCACATTAACATTAGCATGGGAATAACCACATCATCGACCGGTGGCTCAGTGTGGTGAGAAGGCACAGAGTGACTGTTACCAGTTCCTTCTGCGTTAGCTGCCAACGCCTGATTCAACTGTTCTTGCGTTTGGGCCAACTGGGCCTGAAGAGTTAGCACAAGATTATACATCTCCGCCTGATTGGGAATCTGATCCACCACTACATCGTTAACTCTCGGAGGATTGCCAGGTGGTGGAGGCATCGGACCCAATGAGCCTGGTTGATTAACACGGCGGGGGTTCACACGATTCACATTAGCATTAGCAGTAGCATTAGCAGCATTAGAAGCACCTGCACCCGGATGGACAGGTGGAGTAACGCTAGCAGTAGCTCCGTCGCGTTGGATGTTGCGGTTGCGAGTGTTAACCATTTTCCTTCAATAAAATGGTGGAGTCGATAAGCGCAAAATAAAACAAAAGCTCGTTGAGATAAGGCTAAAACATATCATCGTAACGTAAACATCTCGTAAGCCCTATCACACTCGCACTCATCCCAACCCATCCTACATCACATGTCATCTCTAGCTAAGGCATCCTACGAGTACCTAGCATGCACATCTTAAGTTTAAGTCCAAACCCTATGGTCAATAGGCCTTGGTTCACTTAAACTACTTCTCTGATACCAAATTGTAACACCCAGTTTGTAAAAATATGGATTTCCAAAAACTTTTGCCTAACGGCATCAATTATGCGGAAACGATTTATTAAAAACTCTCAACAAGGAAAACAGTTGAGAAGCAATAGTGGTGTACTAACGTATCGTAGAAATAATAAAAGAAAATCCATAAGATTGCCCAACATAAAGCAATCAAAACAGCAGTCATTACATAGGTTCCAAGAGGAAACAATATCATAAAGTCTATGAGAAACTATTGGGTAGACTAAGGCTATCTTGATCATCTACCCATCTCTCGTCAAAGCTTCACACGTCATCTCACTGCTTAACCTGAGGGAACAACACATTTAAAGAACAAGTGTTAGCTATAAATAGCTAAGTAAGATGACACCAGGTTTAAGCAAAACATTTCATCCATTTAAATCGTCCTTTTAAAACTTTAAGTCATTTTAATTAGGCATACATATCATCATATAACATATCCACGTCACATATAAGCATAGAGTTCATGACCCTAAATGTGCCTAATCAATTTCGTCACTTTGATTCATCTCGTTAAATTGTGACTAGATCACCGTTAAGTTGTAACCGAAGTTACCGTTATCATATAGGGTATGAGTTTGTGTGCAGGCGGTCATACGACCTCAAGGAAGCCTCACACCCGACTTGATGGAGAAGTCTTTCGACGGTCCATCTGCGTCGTTAAGGAAAGACAATGTCGATCCTGAGTAGCACGTTATGTTCATGACATTAGGTGGGTCATCAGACCACCCGAAACTACTCGCCACGTATGACTGTTGCAAGGAGCAACCCAAGCAACCACCTCAGCGTACCTATATCCACCGTCAGGCACGGGTTATGCATAACACTCATCATCTAATTAGCTCGAGCATTTACCACATTTAGTTTAGGTTTCTTATGTTATCCTAAACTAGTCATCATCTATCATCATTTCACGTTAGGGCCCATAAAACGTGCACGTGTCATGGCAACCTAAAAAGGTCTAGTGTTCTAGATGAACAAGCCACATATACATGCACATATCATCATTACATCATATCATTAACCACCGTTCATCATAACATATCATATCGTTAAACGTATTTACGGGGAAGCATTTTAGGCATAGGCATCGTCATATCATTAATCCCCGTGTACCTCCCATATCGACCCATCCACATTATAGGTTATACATTACCGTTATGGAGGTTATAGTTTATGAAACCATTTTTGTTGCACCCTCAGTGTGACAAAAGTAGTGTATCTTACCTGGTAGTAGTGTACGCGAGCAACCAAATAGCTAACAGTGCTTAACAGTAATCCCCGACACCTATCGTACGTTAATATATGAAGTATAAGTCATTTGGGACCTTAAATGGACTTGAAAACGAACTTAAGCTACATTTCAAGCCAAAACGAACTTAAACCCTTTAAACGAATTTAGTTTTGAATCGAACGAATTTAGCTCCAAACGAACTTAGACTTCACTCAAACGAATTTATACTTCAAACGAAGTTAAACTTCGTTTTGTCAAACGAACTTAGATTTCCAGAAAACGAATTTAGTCATCAGAAAACGAATTTAAGCTTCAGGAAACGAATTTAAACCTATCTTCGTCCAGAATTCAAAAACGACTATGTTCTTCATTTTTTCCAGAAATCGATCGACTTAGGCTGTTCCCAAAACATGTTTTTGACATATATAAACCTCTTTTGATCATCAAGATCGATTATAAACTCGTTTGATGTCGTTTTGATCATTAATTTGCTTAAACATATTATGAACCCTAATTTATTAAAACTCCTTTATAAAATCAGATTTAATCCTTTATAAAACATCATTAGATCTGAAAATATCGACAACAAATCATTGATTACCTGTACGAATGTCAGCCAATCCGATTCAATGCAAAACACACGATTTGATTGACCAAAACTTGAAGATTATGCTTAAGAATTCAAGAGAGAATTGAAGGAACTTTTGTATTTGTTTAATTATGATTAATGGCTGCAAAATTAACCTAGATTAGGCTAATCCCATGCCAAACCCGTTTTTAACTTTTCAACTTTGGCAAAATTAGTCCCTGAACTTCATATTGACTTTATTTCGCTTTAAAACACTTATTGGGGATACATATAACACACTAAAGCACTTTCGCACACTACAAAGGCCTTTTACACATCATTTAGTCCACTTTATGTCACTCATTAAAGATAATTAAATCTCACATATAGGGCACATAAACATATAAACACACATTTTACCACATAACATATCACGGACTTAGAATTTGACCTAACGACGTTAGTCAACATACACGATTAAGTTTTGGGATGTTATAGCTGTCATCAGATTTCTGAAAAATAGAAGGGTTAGGAGCAGATTGTGATGATGATGGTTGACTAGATCTGCATTCCTTCATGAAATGTCCTTTCTTGCCACATTTAAAGAATTCAAGATTAGACTTGTCAATAGAAGCCTAGGAAGCAAAGGTTTGCCAGATGATATACCCAATGTGGATGCTTTTCATCAACGAAACCTGGTGGTTGTCTGACATAAACTTCTTCTTCAAGCTTTCCATTCAAGAAAGCACTCTTTACATCCATCTAGTAGACCTTGAACTAATGATAAGCAGCGAATGCTAAAAATATTCTGATCGCTTCAAGTCTAGCCACTGGAGCAAATGATTCATCAAAATCAACATCTGACTGGCAGTAGCCTTGTGCTACCAGTCTGGCCTTGTTTCTGATTACGTGGCCATCTACATCTACCTTGTTCCTGAAGACCCATCTTGTTCCAATTGGTTCTTTCTTTCCAACTGGGAAAGGAACGAGATACCAGACCTTGTTCCTTTCAAACTGGTGAAGCTCTTCTTGCATAGCAGTCACCCAGCTTGGATCTTCCATAGCCTCGTCAATCTTCTTTGGTTCATTCAGTGATAAGAAACTGACATATAAGCATTGATCACTGGAGGCTCTTCTGGTCTGAACTCCTCTACTGGAGTCACCTATGATCTGATCAATAGGATGAACTTTTGTCCATCTGGAGTACTGACCAGGATTGTTACTGACAACAATATCAGTGCAAGAATTCAGTTGAGTCTCCTCTGGTGTTGCTTCAGGAGGAGGATCTTCCCAGACTACTTCAACATCTTCATCTGATTCATTTAAATCACGATTTGCATCATGAAATTCCTCATTTGAAGGTATTTCTTGAAGTACTGGTTCAGTATAGAATTCTTCATATGAAGACATTTCTGGTATATTTTCAACTGATACTGATACTGGGGGAGTAGTACGAACATCTGATCCAATATTAATTTCAGAGGGTAGTTTGAAAATAATGGAAGGATAGAATGGAGTACCACTGGAGCGTTTCTTTTTCTGACAGGTTCCAGATCAGGATGACTGGAAACTGTGTCTTCTGAATCTTCTTTATTGTAGTTGATAGGATCAGATTCACAGAAGACAATTGGAGTTACTGGGGGAGTGTCAAGGGCTGGTTTCTTGTTGATTGCAGCATTTGATTCATCAAATGTGACATGAATTGACTCATGGACCTTTTCCAGTCTCTTGTTGTAGACTCTGAAGGCCTTGCGAATGGCTGAATAGCCTAAGAAATACCCTTCATCAGCTTTGGCATCAAATTTGCCTAGCTGACTGGAGTCGTTCAGGATGTAAACTGGACATCTAAAAACGTGAAAATAACCAATATTTGGTTTTCTATTTCTTAAGACTTCGTAGGCTGCCTTTTTGTGTCGCTTCACATACACTGACCGGTTCTGGGTGTGGCAAGCAGTAAGCAATTGCTTCAGCCCAGAAACTGGTAGACAGACCAGATTCAGCAAGCATACTCCTGGCAGCTTCTAACAGCGTTCGATTCTTCCTTTCCACCACTCCATTCTGTTCTGGAGAGCGGGCTGATGAGAAATTATGGGAGATGCAAGTGTCAGTACAGAATGACTCCAGAGTTGCATTCTGGAATTCTGTTCCATTGTCACTTCTTAACTGACACACCTTTCGACTGTACTTGAACTCAATTTGCTTGATAAGACTGATGATTTCAGCAGCAGCTTCACTTTTAGACCTGAGAAAGATAACCCAACAATATCTGGAAAATTCATCTACTATAACCAGGTGTATCTTTTACCAGCACGAGTCTGAACATTCACTGGACCAAAGAGGTCCATATGAAGCATATGAAGAGGTTCAGATATGCTGAAATTCTGTCTGGTCTTAAAACTGGTACGTTTTTGCTTTCCCATCTCACATCCTGGACATGGCCTTTCCTTTTTGAAGGAAACTGAAGGTATCCCATCTGCAAGTTGTTTTCTGGACAACTTATTAATATTCTTGAAATTTAAATGGGATAACCTTTTATGCCATAACCAGTTTGTGTCTTCATCAGCTTGAGTATAGAAACACTGCTCAGAAGGAGAGCTTTCCATATCCATCACGTACACATTCCCTTTTCTGGAGCAATCAACACTACCTTCCAGTCCTTGTTGAATACGATACCCTGAGCAATATTGAATAGAACTTGATATCCATCATCACACAGTTGGCTTACACTGATCAGGTTATATTTCAGACCATTCACAAATGCAACACGTCTGAACTTGACTTGTCCATTGTTCAGAACACCGTATCCCTCAATCTTTCCACAACCATCATTTCCAAAAGTAATGGAGGGTCCATCAGAAATGGTGAACTCCTCCAGCAGGGTCTTACATCCGGTCATCGTCCTGCCAGCTGCACTGTCAAGATACCAGATATATTTCTTACGATCGCCCTGCACATCCACCAGATATTATCAGTTAGATTTGGGAACCCATCGACTGATGGGTTCACTGGACCCTCCCTTATAGGTCCCTGGGGCAATCTGGTTTAGTTCACTTTCTTCAACAATGGTCTTAGTTGAAAAGACCACTGGGGTTGATAGTTTTGAAACCTTTTTCTTTTTCTCAACTGGAGAAATAGATTTATCTTTCTTTGCAAAAGGTTTTGTATTTTGTCTAGGGCCAGATGAAGTTCCCTCAATAAAGTTTAATCTTGCATTAAAACTTTGAAATTGACGAGTCAGTAGTTTAATCTGGCTCTCTAACCTTGACAAAATATTTTCATCAGATGATACTTTAGCCTTTCCAGTTCTAGGCTTAGGTAGGGGATTGGTCTGAGGCAAAGGTTTCTTCAGATTGACCTTTGAACTGGAGCAGTCATCTGGAATGCTCCAGTCTTAACCTCTGGGGATTGAACTGGGAAAATATTGGCCTTGGGAGTTACAGGCTCATCATAAACAGTAGTGGGCCTGAACCCCTCTGGTAAACGATCAAGTACTGGTATTAATGATGCTACATGAGTATTTCCATCCAAATATGCACGTTTTTGTGTGGGAAATTGATTTACTCCAGCATCATATGGCTTTCTGGTTTCAATCCATGATTTAATCACCAGTTTTTCTTTCTCTAAAATGACTTCAAGATCTTGTGTTTCTTGAATCAATTGTTCAGTTACCAGAACCTGGGCTTGAAATGCCAGTTCAATGTCTTGAAGTTCTTTTAATTTTGATTTTAAAACAGTTATTTCAGAAAAATCTGTTTCTATACCATTTACACAGTCAGATCTAACAGTTTCAACAAATATTAAATCAGAATTAAGAGCTTCAGCGATGTCCAGTTTTAATTCGTGGTCAGTTGCAGTATCATAATCACTAACCTTTTTGATAACAATGTCCACCCATCGTCTAGATGTGACATCTTCCTTCACCAGGTGCTCTTCATCTGCCAGAGCCATGTAACAGCAATCTCTTTCTTCTTCTTCATCAGCAGATGAATCATCAGAAGGAACCCACTTCTCTTCAGTTGTTGCAATCATGCACTTATTATTATTTTCCATTTGTTGTGCCATGAGAGCAATCTGAGCCTTAAGCTTTTTGTATTTAGATTTATAGCTATCATCAGGCTTTTTATTTGATGAAAATGGACCAGGCTGTGAGACAAACTAACTGGACTTGCAATCTTTCATGAAATGACCTTTTCTGCCACACTTAAAGCATGTCAGATTGGTCTTATCAGTTGAAGAACTGGATGCAAATTGTCCAGATGGCCTATTTGCTCTTGCTTTGAAACGGTTAAACGTTTTAGCAATCATAGCAACCAGGTCATCATTATCAGATTCATCACAATCTGGAGAGATTTGACTGGCTTCTCCAGAATCCATGAGTTCAGACACCATCTTCATCATAGAAAATACATTCTCAGAAGATATCAATGCTGTACTTTGTGGTTCAGTATGACTAACCACAATAGGACTACTGGAGGCATGGTTATAAGCATCTTGTTCTGCCACAACTCTCTGAGCTTGATTTTCTTCAGTGTACCTGAAAGCTCCATATAAAGTTGAGAGAGTGTGTGTGTGCAGAGTTTTACCTTGTCGTAAGACCAGGATCATGTGAGACCATTTGGTGGGCAGAATATCACAAAATTTCTCCAGAAGTATATCCTTGTCCTTTTCAACCCCGAGACCTCTCAACTAGTTTATGATACTCATAAATCTGGTGTAAGTACCAGTGAGAGACTCATTAGGTTGAGCAAAAAATGACTCATACCTCTTGTTTAAGGAGACCTTTCTGGTGACAATGGTGTCATCTCCTCCTTCATGCTGGTTTTAAAAGTTCATCCCACATGGTTTTAGCACTAGGAAAAAGAACTAGTGTGGGAATTAGGGTTTCTGGAACGGCCCCGAGGATCATGTTTTTGAGAAGGGTATCTAGATTTACCAATCTCCTCTTCTCTTCAGACCAGTGTTCCTCCCTCTTTTTCTAGAACCAGTAGGATCAAGAAGAGCATTGAGAGGTGATGTGGGAACATAAGGTCCTTCATTTAAAATTTTCATCATGTTCCTCTCAATACCAGTGATATGTAATATCATCCTAGCTTTCCACGTACCAAATTCATCGCTATTCCCACTGAATTTAGGAACAGGATTATTTGAATAGTGCACATGCACATGTGGAGAAGCAGGAGTAGGAGGAGAGGTGGTGGATTAGTGTTAACAGGTGGTTCATTATTTTGATCATTAGCATTAGGATCAGGACCAAAATTAAAATTTCCTTGAGTATTTTCTGAGTTGGCCATCAAAGAAACAGATTTAGGCAATGTTTAGCCTTCTGCTCTGATACCAATTGTGAGGTCCCAAATACGAGATGGTTAAACCCAGAAGTGTAAAATACAACAAGTCTAATAATCACTAGAATGGACTAGTATTACTTAAATATAAATGCAAGTATATAAATAAAGTAATACACGACTAAAAGCAGTAAAATAAAGGTGGAACACAATGTAATATTTTCAAGTGTATTTTATTTATGATGTTAAATAAAATACAAGGTTGTGCGGAATCAAGATAATACAAATATGTAAGTATCCTAACAACCTATGAATTACAAGTGATCTATATTTGCCAAATAAACTCTTTGGATAGAGATACTTAAAGTTGTGAAGTATCCCTGTTTAAGATCGAGAGTATTTAGACAAATTCACCTTTTATGCTAAAAGTAATTTTCTCAAAGAAATGACTTTGTATTTATAGGCAAACAATTTCACCAGTGAAATTGTGCCGTACAAATATGATTGCATGCATTTAATGAACCGACAAGATCATTAAATGCATTGGTTAATGTACAAGGATAAAGTCACATCAATATGACTTTATTCTTTTAACCAACCACCTTTACACACGTATAAACTTTGGTAAAGAACAAGTGGAATGTCCTTTGGAAAGTGTGTAAAGGCAAAAGTCAATTCCTCGATATCAGTGTTCAGACTTGTAAGGTCTAGAACACTGACAATCCTCCAGTGTACAGATCTGGTAAGACTTCCAGTGGACTCTGTCATTTGTCAGTCTTCTTTATTCTGACTTCAGTCTTTGACTTCAGTGAGAACGTCTTCAGTAGAATAGATCTGGACTGGGGTGAAGTCCAGTGAGCTAATCTGGAGAATACTCCAGATTTCCTATACAAGTATTTGCTCACTGATCTTCCATTATTTCTGAACAAATCTTCAGAGGGACTCCAGATTCCAAGTCTGGAGTAGGTCCAGTAAATATCATTTCTGGACAGATCTTCAGTAAGGCTCCAGTAGTCGAGTCTGGAGCGAGTCCAGTAAATCTGGACCTAACAGTTATTTTGGTGACATCGGAACAAAAATAGAGCAAAAAAAAGTATAAAAAAACATTTGTTTCATTGGTTTTGTGAACAACTTGCTCGGCGAGAAAAAGGAACAAAAGTTCCTTTAAAAAAAAATTAGTTATTAGTAAGAAACAAATTTTCTTTTTAAACAACATTCTAATCTATTTCATTCTTTAATCACACGCATGTCTGTGATGAAACAAAACTTTTGTTTCTTATTTAATTCGAACAAAAGAAAAGGCAAGTTCGGAGTATGTTTAATTCTTTAGAACTTTTTATTTGTAATAATGTTTAATATCTTCCGCTTTGTTGACATTTTTCTATATAAACGTCTATTTTATGATATATAATCATTCAACTCAATTTCTACGGTTGTTTTCACTATATATTATTAATGAGGACTCAATGGTATAACATATAAACGTGTAACGCACGTGACTAACCTAGTACTTTCATAAGGCTATGAGTAATACTGGTTAGCCACCATTGGATCTGAGTTATTTAACAAAAGTATAGATAAGTTGAATTTTTGTTGTGATTGAATATTTAATAATATAAATAGTTGACCAAGCTATAGCCTAAAGATCCTAAAAATCCTCCTAATCATGAGATGGTGACATGTGGAAAAATCAGGGGGCATTATAAAAAAGAGAATTAGTGGATAATACATGTCACCTTTTTATAGTTTTAGAAGGATTTTTAGGCTATTATTTAGAAGGATTTATCATTTTCCATCTATAATACATTATAAAACATTTAACTCTTTTGTTTAAAAAAAAAAAGATGTTAAATGTACCGATTTTACTTCTTTATAATACTATTCTGTCACTCAATCCCCTAGTTAAAATACTCATATTGCTCTTTTAATAAATTACTTAAAATACTTACAATACCTACATCTCTTAAAATACTTATAATACATTTATCTCGTCGTCATGATCACCACCACCACCACCTATCACCGCCGCCATCATCACCCTGACACATTGTGTGGGTAACCTCCTAGTTATAATAGCGATGTTCTTATATATTCTAATTTTAGAGTAAACCCCTTTATTGAAAATTTTTATCTCCATTTTTGGGTAAAATTTTGCCTACACCAAAATTTGAATCTAAAACTTAAGGTCATAAATTCCCACAAATACCGCTATAGATATATAGATAATATTTGAAAGCTTAAATTATTTATATATCTTCAAAGAATTTTTATATAAATATGATGTTTATGTGGATAATTATTTGTCACATTTTGTAATAGAAAAAATCACGATATAAGCCAAAATCTTATGTGGCAATTATAAAGGCTATTATCATCAAATAAAATTTAAAAATAGAGAGATAAGGTATATTTTAAAGCTCTAATCAAGTATGAATATGGTGTAAAAAGTTAATGCAACACAATAAAAATAATAACATATATGTTTTATATTAGTTATCTTTTTCACTAAAATATCGCAAAGTTTTGATGTATGCGTCCTTTCACGAAATGGTTATATTGCAATTCATGGCAATATTTGCTACGTTATTATTTTTTTTTATTCTATGATCCACTCTATAGTGTGGGACATTAAAATATTAGAAAGGGGGACGAAACACAGATTCTCATGGGCATAATCAAGTGCATCTTTCATGCTTATGCTTAAAATCATTTTGTTACCATCTCCCATCATAATGCAGTTTTGCCTTTTATACAACTTTCTAACTAAATCATGTACTATTTAAATTAATAATTATAATGTGTAAAAAAACTTGATATATGTGAGTGTTGACTTTAAACTAGCTCGATCTACACATTAGATCTTCTCCAAACACGATTAGAAAGATATGGGAACTTTGCATGTCAAATATATGAAGAAAAAAAAAACTCTACAAATTAAATACAACAACAATATCCAATGATCTTGATAAATGTCATTTTTACTAGTATTATTATTTGTGTCCTTTTTCTGTTTTCCTTACCTTTTTTTGAAAGGTGAATTTCGCTTGAAACTTCGTGTCGCGATTCGACAACGAGAGGTCTAGCATACGTTGTCTTAACCGGATCCGCGCTAGAGAGCTCTTTCGAAGTAGAAATGCCTATTTCAAATACCCAATGGGGGGAAAACCCCCTACTAATCCGCCCGAAAGCACGACGATTAATAGGGGTAAACCCTGCCTCCTCAGACTTGAACCTGGGTATACCCAAGTCAAGCCCTCATAGAAGGACTACCTATATCTCAAAGTTGGTGGAATGGGGATTCGAACCTGGGACCTATAGGTCACCAGGGGAACTCCAAACCACTACACCAACTCATCATTGATTTATGTTAACCTGTTTTCTTTTCTTTCTCCACAAGTAAACTCATTTTGTTAACTTATAATGTAACATGTACTATTAATAAAGAATTCGATAGGGGTAACCGTTGAACCATACCACATAGGCACATAGTTTCGGCAACAACAAAAGCTACAAAGAAAGATAGTAGCGCTACTACTAGCAAGAACATTTTTAATGTAGCGCATAAAATTTGAATCCTTATTTTTTTTCTCTTGTATCATGCTAGCTAGATACTATATTAAGAACAAGAGAGTTTAACAAAGGAAACACAATCCTTTTCGATCTTTTTATCTTGGTAGCAATTCAAACATTGCCTTACAAAACTAAAATTAAATGCATTTAGAAAATAGTACAAGTATACAACAACATTGAGAAGCATAATACTATAAAGGGCTACCAATACATATGGGGATTCCATATTGATATCACTAATTTTAATATACTATCATACTGTACAAACTTTATAACATATTATATATACATTTTATTCACAGTTACAGTAAATTTACTAAGATAGGTGGTATCTTTATCTATTCCATATCCATGAGCTATTCAATGTAAATTATTTTGAAAAAAACTGGAAATAATTTTGGAATAATCATACTATATATGTTTACAATCTTATTAAAGCCATCGATATATAGAACGTGTTTTCAAACCAATTATTATCTTATACCGGCATTTGTTACAACTTATGGATTATTCTTCCAGATAGGGTGTTCTCATTGGAGTGTTACCCTATATGTGTGTTATTATATATATATATATATATATATATAGTGAAGTGATCAAGTGAGAACCAAAATAATGGTGAGAACCGTGAGAACCACTAAAAAAACATCTCTAAGGCTTAGCCCTTAGAGTTAAGGGCTACGCCCGTACCGTATCAAACCGCCACCATCTCTTGGATCGCCACCCATCAAATCCATACCATTCCCATATGCGTCCGGTGACAACCCCTTTAGAACGGATGAGGGCAACGCCCGTACCGTATCCATATGTTTTCAACACGTAACCCATATGATTTTTTACAAAAAATTTTTTATTTTTTTTTTTTTTGGAATGGGTTTTTGTTAAAAGAAAATAAAAAACAAAAAAAAATTCAAAAATTAAAAATTAAAAAACCACACCAAAAAGAAGAAAGAGAGAGAGAAACTAGTGGTTCTCACCCATATTTTGGTTCTCACATTAACCCTACCCTATATATATATATATATATATGCCTAATCGTTTGTGTATTATAGAGTAAACATGTGATAATTAATTGTTTGTCAAAAAAACTTTCTTGTTCAGTTTATAGATAAGAAGCAATTTTCATAATTTCATGAATCTCATCAAGAATAGTATTTAAATAGCATCATAAGTGGACTCAAATTACAAGCTGGGCCAGATATAGAGTGGGCTTACTAGGTGGTCAATATAAATGCTGAGCACACAGTGGAAAGTGAATTGCTTCTTCTTAGAAGTTAGAAGAAAAAAGAGCCCAAGCCCAAATATGTTTTTTTATGGTCTTAATTAAAGTGTCTCAAACTTTCTAATTTAATACAAGATTAAAAATCTAAATAATAACTCAGTTCAAACTTTAAAGAGTTCAGGTCTGTTGTTTGGAAATTAGGATTCGGATGTTCTCATTCTCATACTTTATGAAAGAAAGTTTTATAATTATGTTTGGATGAATATGAAACGTACTATATGATCATTTTTGTTTTTATGTAATTTCTTTAATAACATTTTTCTTTTTTGCTTATGAAAAAGAGAAGAATAAACTTTAAAGATCCATAGATTACTAATGGTTTGTTTATGTATTTTGGTTACTGCACTATTTTTGTTTGACAACTTGATTAATTAGACGACTAGTTCTTGGTAATTATAGAGAAAAAAAAGACGCTTATTTATATGTGGATGGAAGTCAAGTTTTGACTTTTGACTGTTTTGTGTATGTATCATCAAATTCATTCATATATTTATACAAAGATCGAGATTAAATAGATAATATAGCTAATACTACTTTAGATATAAAACAATTAAACCTTATTTTATTTTTTAAATTGATATCCTAACAATATCATTCTTCATAATTAATTATTCTAAATATCCACACTAATTAGAATTTAATTAACACCCCTCTTCTAACAAAGCCTTTTTTTAAGTTATAAATCCATAATAGTCCTTATCTAATATTGTAACATCCTAAATTTTTAGACTAATGATAATTAACCTTTATTATAGTTTTAACATTAAAATAATTTTCTAGTAATTAAAATTGAGTTACGTGATTAATTTAGTTGAAACTTAAATTGATAGTGGGTGTTTTACCCACTAAAATTAGAGTAAGGTGTGGCACTTAGAGAAAGTGCCAGCCACACCTTTGTTTGTGACTCACCATTCATTCTTCTATTTTCTTCTTCTTCTCTTCAATCAAGATTCTTGTGAGATGTAATTCTTATTCCATCTAACTAAATCAAGAATTTCTTAAGCAATAATAATAATAATCCTAGAACTAATTTGAAGAATTAATTTGGGGAAATTGAGAATGTGGGATTGTGTGTATGGGCTGAAAAATAAAGGAGAGAAAGAAGAAGATGATTGTGATTTCCATCTTAATTTCCAATTCCTAATCTTGAAGGTAATGATTTTTCCTTTAACCTAATTCTTGATTTCCTTTAGAAATTAGGGTTCATGTAACTAATTTTATTTGGAAATTGGGGGTTTTATTTATATTGAGTTAATTGCTATAATACAAGTTAGGGTTCTTGAAATTTAACTAAATTAAGGGTTTCTAGTTGGCTAGCATGGAAGTTTGGATGAGTGTTAGTAAGAATGAATTGTGACAGATTTAGTTGCTGACCTTGTCACGAGTAAAACACCCCTGTACAAGATAATTCACTTGTTGAGTCCTAAAAAGAAAATGTAGGCATATGTGTCATCTAAATTTGGCCACTGAAATCAAGTAAAAAGAGTGAGTAGAACTTGATTTATGCTCGTTTGAAGGCAACCTAGTCAAATATAAAAATGGGGATTTTGTTATAAAAGTGAGTTTGCCATTATGATAATGATATAAGAGATACATGTTATGTGAACCAACCCAAGATTAATATAAGATTGTAAATGATGGGTTGGGTGTTGAAATGCTAGTGATTATGGCTAGACGGCCTAGTATGTGATTGATGATCCTATATGCGTTTGTGATTTGTTGCTAGGTTGAAGCATACATATTTTGTGTTCTTGCGGTCATCTTGATTTATGATTTTTGGTTGTCATGGAGGAAGTGAGTATTCTTGCATACCTTTATATATGCGTCGGGTCGATTACCATATGATGATGGATTTCATGTATGGTACTCGATTTGGCGTTAGAGCCCAATTTGGGGCAGTGTGATTATGAGGCCTAAGAACCTCTTGAGATATGATGAATGAGGCCTAAGAACCTCTTGTGAATGGGGCCTAAGAATCCCGAGATTATTGATATTGATTGTGATGTTTTGCTTATATGGATCCATGTAATGCGTTAAAGTACAAAGGTGAGCATGTAGATATGGTACGACGGTGCCATAGGCTACATGTAATATCCTTTGTGCGTTGCCCTCCTTCGTGTGTATAAATGTATGCAAGATTATTCACTAAGCTTTGCTTACTTTTTAGTTGTTTACCCTTTTTATAGGTTGTCCCGGATGTGGAAGCAAAGTAAGTGCTATAGAGATTGAAGTTGAATTGTTAAGCTTGAAGTATTTCATATTTGCGGTAATATGATATTGATGATAGAACCCTTAGTGATCCCTTTGGACTAATGGCTCTTGGTACATTTGAAGTGTTTTTGGTGAAGCATTGTTATGTACATTTTTACAAATAATAGATTGGGGTCATGGTCTTATGTAACATAAAGGATTGTTTGATTTTGGATAATTGGCAAAATGGGTAAAATTAATGACCCGTTTAGTCTTGTAAACTTGATTTGTAGCAACGGATGGTATGAAGACTTTTGGAAATGTTGTGTTAGTTGTTTTATGTCAAAATGAGGTTGTTTTTCAACTGTTAGAAGCTCGGTTTTGAGTATAAAAGGTCGAAAGTTGTTTAAAGTGTCAAAAGTACGAATCTGATGAGGACGGCCTTTGTTTTGCGGACGGCCTTTGCGGACGACCTTTGCAGAAACAAGAGCCGTCCGATTCTGTAATTTTTCATAAATTTTTACCGAGGCTTCGTTTGATCTTTCCGTGACTTGAAACTTATACAATAGACTTATATTAACATATTAAGAAGGTTCCAATTGTCATTTTTCAAATTTGATAATTTTGATTTTTGACGAAAAATGGTCGTATTTTTCTAAGTATAATTTAACTAAATTGTGTTTCTTTTCTTTCATGTTCATACTTTTGGATCTAAATTGATTTGAGTCGTTCCAAGTGGTATCAGAGCCGTGGTTTAAGGGATTTAGGTATTTTATGACTACAAGGATACCTAGACTTAAACCATAGACGAGACTTGGCCATATGTGTGTAGTTGGTTTCTAGTGACATATGAAAGTATTTAGCGAATTTCACTTGAGATGTATTATAATATGTAATCATAATAATGACTGCAGCATTATTATCATCGCATATTATAATAGCTCAAGTTAAACCCGTTAAATATGGAAGTATGTTAATGTGAAGCCATAGGTTGGAGACCTTTGTTGGCAATGTGATTTATTTTATATCTTTGCTTGTTGATGTATAGGTTTGATAGAAAGGTTTTTCATGACTAAATGGTTTGTTGAGCAATAAAGATTGAAAATTTGGAATTGATTTCTGAGTTTAATATGCCATGTGATTAATGTAAAGAAATGGGAATGATAAATACATGGTAAACGTGGAATGTATGCTAATGTATATTTGCTTGTTGATATGCGAATGTGATTGAGCATAAGTTTTGCTTGAATAATCGGTTACGAGGTCGTAAAAGTGAAATTTTGAAATGATTTTTAAGTTTAAGAGATGGTTTGTCGCTTATAAAGAAAAAGTATGTTGAATATACGGGGAATGTTGAATTCATGCGAATGAGTTGTGATGTTATTTGGTGTAAAGACCACTAGGTAGTGAGACCTGTGACATCATTATTAGTTGGCATAAGACCATTGGGTAGTGAGACCCATGGCATTGTATTATTTGGTGTAAGACCATTAGGTAGTGAGGCCCATGGCATCGTATTAGTTGGTGAAAGACCATTGGGTAGTGAGACCCGTGGCATCATTATTGTGGTGAAAGACCATACGCGGTATGGCAATGAAAAGTAATTGCGTAGTAACGTGTTTAAATTGGTAGTTTGTGTGATGTATGCATGGTACATGTTAGTATAAGGTCATAGAGACTTGTACTTCAATTACAAAGATGATTATTTAAGTGCATGATTAAAAGACCATACGAAGTATGGCGAATGTGTTTTTGATTTTGATTGACATGCTTCCTTGATTGAGTATTTGACTACTTGATGCCTGATGTTAGAAATTAAGATGAAATTGACATAGTGAGAATGTGAGGATATTATAGTAGCAATGAACTTGTAAATGATAGTTATAAAAGTTAAAACCTAACCTGAAATTTTTCGAGTCAATTTGTTTTATTTTTTCTTTGGAAGCGTTTAACGTAATATTCAAGAATGGATTGGCTAAGCGTGAACGATGCCAACTTTCGTGAGTGGAGAAGGCTACCTAATTGAATATTCCCATTATAGATAGAACATTTGACTTCGGTGGGAGAAACGAAACGGTTAATTTCTATTGGTATTTTCATTCGTGCGTTTTGATAATCGTTATATGGCAATCAAGTTTCATGTGTTTGGATCATCGACGTCGAAAGGAAACCACGATCTAGGGAGAATATTCTTGTTGTTCGTGATTTTCTCAATGTCTTTCTCATGAATTTTATTCGATGTAGTCGTTCCCGAGAGGTATAATTATCCTTTTCGCTGAAAACAAGCTGGCATTATGCGTGTGTGTTTATCCATTCGTGAGCGCAATAAAGTAACAGTCGAAAACGAGTACCCGTTGTCAAGATTTATGCCTTACTCGATCTTCTTATTATTCTAAGATGAATCTTCGTTTCTTTTAATCATCAACTTAGGGCACGCGATGAAGATGTTTCTGGAAATGCTATCTATACCCGTTGCGAGCACTTTGAATCCGTAGTTATGTTCTTCGATTTTATCAACACTTTTGCAATCTTCATGAGTCTTACGAACCACAATTGTTTCCGTTATGTAACAAGTTCATAATTGTTTTCATTGACAACGTTTATTCTAAAAGTCAATTCGGCCACGAAGTTCCTTTTATGCAAGTCTTGGAGATACTATGAAAAGAAAAGTTTCATGTAAATTCGTTGGGTGAGCAGTCTGATTAGAAGAAGTGCAATCATCTCTATCGTGTGATTACCCAAAAGAGGGAATGAGGTTGTGTGAGTCCCTTAAGTTCAATGGTTAAACCAGGAAAGTGCAAAATACAACAAGTCTAATAAGCACTAGAATGGACTAGTATTACTTTAATATAAATGCAAGTATATAAATAAAGTAATACAAGACTTAAAGCAATAAACAAATAAAGTGGAACATTATGTATTTTTCATGGGTATTTTATTTATGATGTTAAATAAAACACAAGGTTGTTGCGGAATCAAGATAATACAATTAAGTATGTATCCTAACAACCTATGAGTTACAAATGATCTATATTTGTCAAATAACTCTTTAGGATCGAGATACTTAAAGTTGTGAAGTATCCCAGTTTAAGATTGAGAGTATTTGGACAAATTCACTTCAATGCAAAATGAATGCTTAAAAGTATTTATGTCAAGGAAATGACTTTGTATTTATAGGCAACAAAATTCAACAGTGAATTTTGTGCCGTACAAATATGGTTGCATACATTTAATGATCCGACAAGAACATTAAATGTATTGGATAAGGAATAAGGATAAAGTCACATCAAATGCAAGTGTATCCTTTTATCCAACCACCTTTACATACGTATACTTTGGTAAAGAACAAGTGGATTGTTCTTAGGAAAGTGTGTAAAGGGAAAAGTCAATCCTTGATATCAGTGTTCAGACTTGTAGGATCTAGAACACTGACAATCCTCCAGTGTACAGATCTGGTAAGACTTTCCAGTGGACTCCGCCATTTGTTAAGTCTTCTTTCTTCAGACTTCAGTCTTTGACTTCAGTCAGAATGTCTTCAGTAGAGTTGATCTGGACTGGGGGTGAAGTCCAGTGAGCTAATCTGGAGAATACTCCAGATTTCCTATACAAGTATTTGCTCACTGGTCTTCCATTATTTCTGGACAATCTTCAGAGGGACTCCAGATTCCAAGTCTGGAGTAGGTCCAGTAGAACACGTTTCTGGACAGATCTTCAGTGAGGCTCTAGTAGTCACGTCTGGAGCGAGTCCAGTAAATCTGGACTAAATCTGGACCTAACAGGTTGAATCGGCTTGGATTAGTGCGGTGACAAAGTGGAGACAACCTACCAGATCAATATAGATTAGAAGTTTCGTAGTTGACGGGTGATACTTGTCGTTTTATTTTTAGCCTTTTGAAGATAGATTCATCAATGACCGAATTAAGTAGAAAGATTGTGAGGTAAACTTGGAGAGAAGAATAAAAAGTTGAACGGAGTATTAAAAGAAATCAAGAATAATCGTTCCATTCACGTTTTAGAATCCATCGGAGTTGTTTTTAATTTAAAATTTTCGTGTTTTACCACTATACTGTCAAGTTTACCATTTGTTTTTTATCATATGAGTCTTAAAGTATTTTCTTTTTGTGACAACTGTCAAGTAAGTTGATTAACTCTTTCGAAAGATTATGTCTACCAAGTTTGGTGTCGCCCCGAGGAGATTGTTGCAACGAGAACCTAAGCAAACGAGGAGCCAGATTACACGAAATATTTACTAAAGAATTTTACGAACTCACTAGACGTCATGACAGAACTTAGAATCCTCTCCTTAACGAAAACAAAGCGAATTTGCTCCATGAAACCTATAAAACCTGAATACTTCTTTAGCCCGGTACAACTAAGGTGTGTCAAGATTTAAATAAAGAATGTTAGTGACCCGAAATGAAGCAGAAGGTTATGAAATATGTTAAGAGTTGCCTCACTTGTTCATAAGAGAAATCCTAGCATCAAAAGTCTTATGCGAAATGTCAATCTTTGGAAACCTTCGAGTTAAAATGGGAGCACATCATGATGGCCACGGTTACAAAATTTCTCAAGACGTCCCGAGACCAATCTGATTTTATCAGGTTGTTGCTAAACATTTGATGAAGAACGCTCAAACCCTACCAATTCGAATACTCACCAATTGTAGTCAACATTTATGTCGAGAAAATAGTAGCGAAGCGTGGAGTTTCCGTCTTCAATGTTTCTAGCAGTTATGCGCGTTTTGCTTCATGATTTTGAAGTAAATGTCAAGAAGAAATGGACAAGTTGATCGATAAGCACTGCATATTACCCTAGAGTGGATGACCGCGTGAGAGAATTATACAAAATTTTAAAGACGTGTTGTAAGTATGAATAGTTTATCTGTGGCGGAGCATAGAATTTACACTTGTTGTTAATAGGATACTCATTTAGCAATTACTATTGCGCTAGAATTATGATGTCACCGTGTGGATTTTGCTTGGTAGGTTATGTTGATCTCTTGGTCTCTGGAGAGTAATGGAGTAATTAGAGCTGTATGACATGAGTTTGGACATGACACCGACTAAGAAAGTTAAAGTAATAAGATAACAACTCAAAGCGGTCGTGATCAGCAAGAATCTTATGTGGATAAGAGAGAGAAACTTATCGAGATCAACTTTGAATACGTGTTCGAGTCAACAAGGTTATTATTTGCTTGAAATTATTCGAAGAACTCCCTGAAATTCATTCTACCTTCCACATTTCTAGTTATGGGAAGTATTATGTTTTCAAGGTTTTACGTGTGTCTTTAAAAGGAATGTTTTTAATTACCGTCGTTGTTAGATGTGGCTTGGATCACGAGGTAGTGATCCGTTCCAAGTGGGGGAGAGTTGTAACATCCTAAATTTTTAGACTAATGATAATTAACCTTTATTATAGTTTTAACATTAAAATAATTTCCTAGTATTTAAAATTGAGTTACGAGATTAATTTAGTTGGAACTTTAATGGATAGTGGGTGTTTTACCCTCTAAAATTAGAGTAAGGTGTGGCACTTAGAGAAAGTGCCAGCCACACCTTTGTTTGTGACTCACCATTCATTCTTCTATTTTCTTCTTCTTCTTCTTCAATCAAGATTCTTGTGAGATGTAATTCTTATTCCTTCTAACTAAATCAAGAATTCCTTAAGCAATAATAATAACAATCCTAGCACTAATTTGAAGAATTAATTTGGGGAAATTGAGAATGTGGGATTGTGTGTATGGGCTGAAAAATAAAGGAGAGAAAGAAGAAGATGATTGTGATTTCCATCTTAATTTCCAATTCCTAATCTTGAAGGTAATGATTTTTCCTTTAACCTAATTCTTGATTTCCTTTAGAAATTAGGGTTCATGTAACTAATTTTATTTGGAAATTGGGGGTTTTATTTATATTGAGTTAATTTCTATAATACAAGTTAGGGTTCTTGAAATTTAACTAAATTAAGGGTTTCTAGTTGGCTAGCATGGAAGTTTGGATGAGTGTTAGTAAGAATGAATTGTGACAGATTTAGTTGCTGACCTTGTCACGAGTAAAACACCCCTGTACAAGATAATTCACTTGTTGAGTCCTAAAAAGAAAATGTAGGCATATGTGTCATCTAAATTTGGCCACTGAAATCAAGTAAAAAGAGTGAGTAGAACTTGATTTATGCTCGTTTGAAGGCAGCCTAGTCAAATATAAAAATGGGGATTTTGTTATAAAAGTGATTTTGGCATTATGATAAAGATATAAGAGATACATGTTATGTGAACCAACCCAAGATTAATATAAGATTGTAAATGATGGGTTGGGTGTTGAAATGCTAGTGATTATGGCTAGACGGCCTAGTATGTGATTGATGATCCTATATGCGTTTGTGATTTGTTGCTAGGTTGAAGCATACATATTTTGTGTTCTTGCGGTTATCTTGATTTATGATTTTTGGTTGTCGCGGAGGAAGTGAGTATTCTTGCATACCTTTATATATGCGTCGGGTCGATTACCATATGATGATGGATTTCATGTATGGTACTCGATTTGGCGTTAGAGCCCAATTTGGGGAAGTGTGATTATGAGGCCTAAGAACCTCTGAGGCCTAAGAACCTCTTGAGATATGATGAATGAGGCCTAAGAACCTCTTGTGAATGAGGCCTAAGAACCTCTTGTGAATGAGGCCTAAGAACCTCTTGAGATATGATGAATGAGGCCTAAGAACCTCTTGTGAATGAGGCCTAAGAACCTCTTGTGAATGAGGCCTAAGAACCTCTTGTGAATGAGGCCTAAGAACCTCTTGTGAATGGGGCCTAAGAATCCCGAGATTATTGATATTGATTGTGATGTTTTGCTTATATGGATCCATGTAATGCGTTAAAGTACAAAGGTGAGCATGTAGATATGGTACGACGGTGCCATAGGCTATATGTAATATCCTTTGTGCGTTCCCCTCCTTCGTGTGTATAAACGTATGCAAGATTATTCACTAAGCTTTGCTTACTTTTTAGTTGTTTACCCTTTTTATAGGTTGTCCCGGATGTGGAAGCAAAGTAAGTGCTATAGAGATTGAAGTTGAACCGTAAAGCTTGAAGTATTTCATATTTGCGGTAATATGATATTGATGATAGAACCCTTAGTGACCCCTTTGGACTAATGGCTCTTGGTACATTTGAAGTGTTTTTGGTAAAGCATTGTTATGTACATTTTTACAAATAATAGATTGGGGTCATGGTCTTATGTAACATAAAGGATTGTTTGATTTTGGATAATTGGCAAAATGGGTAAAATTAATGACCCGTTTAGTCTTGTAAACTTGATTTGTAGCAACGGATGGTATGAAGACTTTTGGAAATGTTGTGTTAGTTATTTTATGTCAAAATGAGGTTGTTTTTCAACTGTTAGAAGCTCGGTTTTGAGTATAAAAGGTCGAAAGTTGTTTAAAGTGTCAAAAGTACGAATATGATGAGGACGACCTTTGTTTTGCGGACGGCCTTTGCAGAAACAAGAGCCGTCCGATTCTGTAATTTTCATAAATTTTTACCGAGGCTTCGTTTGATCTTTCCGTGACTTGAAACTTATACAATAGACTTATATTAACATATTAAGAAGGTTCCAATTGTCATTTTTCAAATTTGATAATTTTGATTTTTGACGAAAAATGGCCGTATTTTTCTAAGTATAATTTAACTAAATTGTGTTTCTTTTCTTTCATGTTCATACTTTTGGGTCTAAATTGATTTGAGTCGTTCCAAATATCCATTACGGTTTCTCTCACGCAGTCACACATACACGATGTCGTTTCCATCAACATCACCGCCTACTGACATAGTTTAGCTACTTTTTTTTAATGGATACCGCCTAGTGAGGATACCTTGCTAATATTAAGAAATTATATACTTTAAAGTTTGAATATTAATAGGTTAAAAATAACATATCTTTACTCGTTTATAAAACAAACCATTTTTCTCTAGTTCTCAAATAATGAACCTTTTACCTAAAATACCTTTTTCTTATTACTCCTAATGTTCTCAAAATACCTTTAATAAAATAATTTATAAAATTTATCCTTCAACTCAAAAAATAACTACTCCTGTAGAATCAATTACCTTTACATTAAAAAACTACACTACTCGCCGCCGTCACCACCATTACCACCACATTCGCCGTCTTCACTCGCCGTTTTTCTTTCTAGTCTATACTACTATATAAAGCAAACTACCCACACCCTTTAAGTAATTAAGACTTTGAAATGACCATATTACCCCTCTTTTTTATTCACTAATTTAAACATCTTCACCTATTTACCTATAATACCCTTAATGAAATAAATTACAACATAAATCCTTCAACCCTTAAAAACCATATTAACCTCTCTTACATCAATTAATTTACATTCACCACCACGCCACCACCACCGTCACCGCCGCACATCACCGTCACCACTGCCGCCGTCGCCACACCTTCGTTGCTACCCCTATCACCGCCGGATCGCGCGGATAACCGTCTATTTCACTAATGGATTAAGTCTCACTGATGGATTAAGTCTTTAAAATTACACCAATCCTGATTTTAAAAAATTAAAAATGTATAAGAAAATAGAAAAATCCACCCTCAGTTAGTCAGTTCTACACTTCTACCTAAACCACTAATCTCTCACATACATCAGCATCACTATCAAAGTCTAACTAAAAGTCAACCTTCTTTATTCCAAAGAATTCCCTCAACTCCACTTTAATTGTAGAAAAATTCAACATTAGCAATAGACAACAATATACACAATTACACATATAGACATATAGAAATATCAACCAAAGCTTAACAAGAAATACAAATGGTGCGTTTGCCTGTCACCATGTCAACCGAAGGCTGTTCTGGGTTTTCTTCTCCGACAAGTTTCCGAGATGGGTCTGACCGGAATATACTTCCGGTGCCGGAAATCGTCGGCGGTGATAAAGTTTATGTGGCAGTTGGAAAGTCAGTTGAAAAGGCAGTGTCTTTGTTTCATTGGACTTTTAGAAGGTTTAGAGATAGAGAAATTTGCATACTTCATGTTCATCAACCTTCTCCCGTGATTCCTACACTTTGTGAGTCAATCTTTTTTTTTTTAATTAATACTCTATACGAATTTATTTACTAATTGTATACAAGTTGAATGAAACTTATGTTGAAGTTATGGAAGTATACTTAACGTTCTAATTAGTTAACTTTTGACATTTTAACCATTTAACTTGTCTTGCGTTTTGAATGATAAAATCTTTGGCCTTTAAACTTTATTTTGAATGTTATAATTCTTAACTTTTGCTGTTTTTAATTATTACACCCCTTAAGTTTAGTTACATTAATGTTTCAATTCTTCCGAACCCCTTAAATTGAGTGTTGGGTGGAGGTTTAAGGGATTAAAACACCAACTCAAATAAAGTTAACTTTTTATCGTTCAAAAAAAAAGTAAAGTGGTAAAAACATATACAAACAAAAGGGTTGGATTAAGTGGTAAATATCCTGTTCTCTAGAGACAGAGGTCATGGGTTTCATCCTTACCCCTTGCAAGGTTAGAGGTCCTTTTTTACCTTAGGTAGGGGTAAGGCTGTCTATATTTCAACATCCTCAAAGACGGTATTGGGAACCATAACATGTGGTAGACGTTATTGGGAGTTACTTTACTTCACTTTTGGTAAACACTTGGGAAATGATACTAGTACCATACATATTAATAAATCTACCATACTAATGCAACAGCCACTTTTGTAGACTGCTCTAGAAGTTGTATAGTGTGGTAATATAATCAAAACCTATGGTATATTTATCATCTCCCTAAAAACATACTAAACTAAAACTGGGATTTCATCGCTCAAAATTAAGTTGAATGACTAAACCCTTTATCATTTATGATTTATATATTTACAGTAATTTTTTCTCTTCCTGATTTCAGTGTCAGCTTAAGGTTTTTGGGGACCTTAACCAAGATCAGTTTGGGGGTCTAGTTCATTAACATACTAACTAAAGTAAACAAAGAAAGCAAAAAAAAATAAAAAATAGTTAGCTCAACTTATGTTGTTGAACTACTAGTGAAAAAAAAAGTCTGATGCAAAAACCAATAAGGGTGTTATTGTAATGCAAATTGTATAATAATACCTAGCCCAAAGTCTAAACACTAAGCCTACTATACAAAAAAATTGAGGCCCTAGATTTTTTGGGGCCCAAAGCGATTACTTAGCCCCTTATAAGATATAACTATCGAGCCGATTGTGCCTGATTTGTAATACTAACTATGTTTGATATAGGAAAGTTAGTTAGTTATATCAAACCTTTCTTAGATGTTGTGGATTACATTGCTACATATTTAGATAATAAGGTGCTTGATTAAGTTGGGATTGTAGGAGTAACTAGTGTTTTTTGGTGCTAGAGAACTTCAGTTCTGCTTCTTAAACATACCCATGCATGAGAGTTAAGTGACACTTAAATCTTAGGGGTGTTTGGGAATGCTTGTTTTCTGCTCTTTTTTTTTAAGAAAGTAAGGATTAACAATTGCTCTTTGAAAAACTGTTTTTCTGCTTATTCAATAAGGAATAAGTGCGTTTGTATAAGTACGTGGTTATCTCCAGCATATAAGTGCTTATGAATAAGCAATGCCAAACACCCCCTTAGTAGTAGTTTGATACTTTGATATTGGAGGTCAAACTACTATTTTTCAGGGTCAAAGTTGATACACTTTAGCTGTAAATTTGGCATTAAATCCTCTTTGTGTATAGTCTTCATCTTTGAAAGTCAAACTGTAGTGTTCCGTTGGAAAGGACTCTTGTTAACCGAAGCTATATATCAATCTTTGAATCTTTGAATTACATAATCCTAAAGTCTAGATAGAGTTTTTAATCATTATACTTAACAATCAACATACATAATAGAATAAGGGGGAACTACACACTCTAATTGACACACACACTAAGGTGTCTTTGTCATTACATCTCACCAACTGAAGTGTTTTCTTGCATTCTTCCCAAGTACGTTGGTTGTTGAACATGAAATATCAGATATAAAGATAATCATCTTTAGAGATAATCATCTAAAGATGCTAATAACTCATATCTACTTACACATATATTGTTTTTTAATTCATCTCAGCAAATAAGAAGTTTTCTATTAACATGGTAAAATAATAAAGATCAATTACAACAAAATATGATAAAAAGGAATTTAAAACATGTTATTTGATGTATGTTTTTTTTAATGCAGTGGGAAAACTACCTGCGACTAAAGCTAACCCTGAGGTCGTGTATGAGTATAGAAGAAAGGAGAAAGAAGAAATGCAGAAGCTTCTGCTTGATTACATTGACCTTTGCACTCGTTCAAAGGTGTTTATTCCTTCTGGAATATCCGTAGTTTGTAGATTTTGATTTTTTTATTACTTATGAGTACGAACTTTTTATGTGTAGGTTAAAGCTTGCGTCGTGACTACTGAAAATGACCAAGTTCGTAAAGGAATTGTGAATTTGATTAACGAATATAGCATACAAAAGCTTGTTATGGGAGCTTTACCAGAGAAGTAAGTGTTCTTTGGTTTCTTGAAATATCAAAAAGTATTAAGTCTGATATTCAAAACTAGACATATTAAATCGTATATAGTTGGATGAAGGTGAAGAAAAACACGAGCAGATCAAGTTATGCTGCCAAAAATGCACCTCCATATTGTCAAATTTGGTTTGTAAACAAAGGTCAACTTCTTTACACTAAAGAACCTGCCGAGGAATATGATTCTTTACCACCATGGATATTTCAAGATTCCAATGCTTTAAGATCTCAATCTTTACGCTACCCCAACACTGAAAGGGAATTACAAGTATACCATCGATCTAACTCAAGTACAAGTTTCATTGGTGGAAGTACAAGCATGGTGAGGAAGTCACAGTCAAATACTTCTTCAGATTCTGGGTATTCATCATCTTGTGAACTTGATATGAGATTTGAAGAAGAAAGCTTATACAAACAGCTTGAAGAAATTAACATGGAAGCTGAAGCATCCAGGAATGAAGCATTTCAAGAGCATCTAAAGCGGAAAAGGTTCGAAGCACAAGCTATTGAGGCACATAACAAGGTAGAGTATTATCCCACATCATTTATACATTAACATTTTTACTTCTGAAATCAGATGAACTACTCTTGAAATTAAACATGAAATGATTTTTTCAGTTGTGTTCAAGGAAATGACGAGTGTAAACTTAATAAATACAGAGTACTAGAGATAGAACAATATTGTATTAAGATTAAGGCAGAATGTTACCAACATTTCTAAATTGAGACATAATTGATTTGACTTTAAAAGTCAGCTTTTCCTTTGAATTGTTTAGGTGAAGGCTTATGAATCTGCTCATGCTAAAGAAGTTCAACTAAAAGAAGTTGCTGAGGATACACTAAACGTTGCAAAACAAGAGTATGAACAACTCATGGAACGAAAAGAATTAACATCAAAAGAGCTGCAAAAGACAATGAGAAACATAGCCGTCTTAGAGAGTCAACTTCGAGAATCAAATCGTAGACGCGAAGAATCTGCCGAAGAATTAAAACTTATCCAAGCATCATTTGCAACTTTAAAGATCGAAAAACTAACAGTTCAAAGACAACGCTTTGAAGCTGCAGATTGGCTCGATAGGTGGAAAGCTCGTGGACAACCCGAAGCAATATCTCATACGACAGAGAGATTAATGGAGTTTTCATTGTTGGATTTGGAAACTGCAACCTGCAATTTCTCCGAGAGCTTTAAAATTAAATGTGAAAGTCATGGCTGTTCGTTTTATAAAGGCGAAATGTCGAATAGGACAGTTATGATAAAGATACTACATCCAAATAATATGGAAGCACAATCAGAGTTCCAACAAGAGGTTATTCTCTCTCTCTCTCTCTCTCTCTCTCACACACACACACACACACACACACACACACATCATGCTTAGTGGAGTTTCGTTGTTTGCAGGTTGAAGTGGTCGGGAGACTGCAGCATAAGCATATCTTGAGTTTAATTGGCACATGTTCGGAAGCCTATGCCCTTGTTTACGAGTACATACCGTGTAGCTTGGAAAGCCACTTTTCTAATAAAACCAACAATCATTTCATGTCTTGGAAAACCCGAACTCGAATCATTTCCGAAATAGCAAATGCCATTTTGTTCTTACACACTTCCAAGCCAAAAGCGATTCTACATGGCAATTTAAAACCGGAAAACATTGTTCTTGATTCCGAACTGTGCTGTAAACTATGCAATTTCAGATTCTCTAAATTGGTCAATGAAGAAACATACCGTTGTCGCAGTTTCCGTCAGTATTCCGAACCAAATGGACCCTTCTCGTTTACTGAACCGGAGTTGCTTCAAACTGGAAACTTGACTACCAAATCTGATGTTTATTCTTTTGGGATGATCATCTTGTGGCTACTCACACGTAGTCAGTCGGCTGGGTTAGCTAATGAAGTTAGAAAGGCCGTTTCAGATTCTAATTTAGCATCGGTTTTGGATGCATCAGCTGGTGAATGGCCTAGTTTTGTGGCTAAGCGGTTAGCAGACTTAGGCTTGCAATGCTGTGAGTCTGACCCTAGAGACAGGCCGGTGATCTCGCCACTTTTGGTTAAGGAACTTGAACAGTTGTTTCTTCTTGAAGAGCGCCGAGTGCCATCATTCTTTTTATGTCCCATTTTACAGGTGAGTTCCAATCATTTGTAACTAAATATACTGAACTAATTTATGAACCAGCTAGGTGCTTTCAAGTGTACTAAAAGTTGCAGGATTAATGGCCACTTTTTTTTCCAGGAGATCATGCATGATCCTCAGTTGGCGGCCGATGGTTTCACTTATGAAGGGGAAGCGTTGCGCGCATGGTTGAAAAATGGACGGGAAACTTCTCCTATGACAAATTTAAAACTTAGCCACTTGGATCTTACTCCAAATCATTCTATTCGGGCTGCAATTCAAGACTGGCTGTGCAATCCTTGACTATACTTGACTCCTTATTGCATGTACCATTATAGAATATAGAAAACACAATAGTTTAAAAGAGGCAGTTAGCTCAAACACATTTGTACATGGTAAAGGTAATAAAAGATGGAGCATTTCTTCGGTCTTTCAATCTGTGTTATTGATGGCTGGACTTCCCGTAATACCGAGTGGCAAGATTGCTCTTGAATGGAAATGGAGCTTTAGTATCAGGCATCAAACATTATTCTCTTAGGAGTCGGTTTTTGTTCGAACAGGACATAATTCCCAGGAGAAGCTGGAGCATATCAGAGCGTAAGCATTTTACATCTTACCTCTCTGTTTACATTAAGAATCTGTACAGTACAAATTATTTATATAAGTGTTAACATAATGAATGTATATGTGTTTTGTGTATTTTTGCTTAAATTAAGGTCAAATGGTCAATTGAATCAAACTTGGTGAACTGATAAAATGACAAATCTCAACCTAATGTAGTAATGTGGAATAAGACTCGTCAAAAAAAAGCGGCCCAATATCAAAATTGGTTAACATTTGTTTTGGCTATGTATTGAATTGAACGAGTTAAGCCAACACAGTGTCAACCTCGAGCTCAACTCGATTATAAAACTCGAAACTCGACTCGCGTTCGACTGAAGTTTTATTTTGAAATTCGAGCTAACTTTACTAATTGACACTTTTTGTCTCAACACGATCAAGTTTAATACTATATTTTAAATCAAATTATACCCATGAGCTCCATAACTTCAAGCTCGACTTGATATTTTTGACTCCGACTCGATTAAGCTCACCTCATTAGGATAGAAACTATGCAAAAATATATAATCTTTAAGGGTAGAAACATAAACAGCACAAGCTCGATGAAGCTTGTGAGTTTTTCAAGTAGGCTATCCAAGGCCCAAGCTTGACTCGGAAGTCTACTCGAGTAGCTCGAGCTCGGCTAGATTCAGAGCGAGTCAATATCAGATATTTTGTGAGTTGATTTTGAGTAACTCGCGAACTGTCTCGTCTCGTTTACACCCCTATTGATTTTTAGTTTAAATGTCTTAATTAGCTATTTTAGTTGAATGATTTATAATAATTTCAACTAGCGTTATACACGGTCGTTGGCTGGAGATAACATCCAATATGAACTTGAATGCAGATCATTAATTTCACATGTCAACCGTTACTATCAGGAAAAAAAACACACCGTTAAACAATACAACGCATATCGTAAAACACAAAACTTTGGTGACGAAATAAAATTGCAAACCTTCTTGGAAGTAAAAAAATAGGAAGCTAAAAACTTTGATGGTAAAAATAAAAAAGACTAAAACTGTAACACCATGTATTCTTAAATATAAAAGTTAATGGTAAAAGTAAGAACCAAAACAAGGATGATAACTATGAAAACCACTATTTCCCCTCCTTCTTTCCCTATTTTGGTTTGGTTTTTTAGGTTTTTAATTTACAATTTTTTAATTTTTGATTTTTTTGATTTTATTATTTTTTTTAAATAAAAATCCATTCCAAAATTTTTTTAAAAAAAAAATTAAAAAATTATATGGGTTATGTGTTGAAAACGAATGGATACGATACGGGTGTTGCCCTTATCCGATTTAAAGAGGTTTCACTGGACGCATCTGAAAATGGTATGGATTTGTTGGGCGGCGATAAGAGATGGTGGTGGTCGGATATGGTACTTGTGTAGCTCTTAACTACACGAGCTCCACTTTTAGAGATAGTTTTTTTTACTGGTTTTCACAGTTTTCACACTTGTTTTGGTTCTCACTTCATTATATCTCCTATCTTTAATTCATAATATATACAACTATAGTCTGTTTGGATACCATTTTAAGGATTGTCGACTTGAAATCAATTGATTTGTTCTAGAATCGTTGACTAAAAGATTTGGATTCCTTCCCATATTAGAAGTGTTAATTGGACCTTGAGAACAACCAAATGAAATCATAGATGATTGATTTAGACTGATCTTATTCCAACCTTTTTGCATGTTGGAGCAAATAATGGATATCATCCGTGTTTAGAATTATTGAAACATGTTGAAATCGTTACAATTAACTAATAGCCTAAACCAAAGACCTTCTATTGTAGTAACTATGCGTAACTTTTAATCCACTAAATATACTTAAAGCATACAATTTTGATCTTATGAAACATTGCCATACATAGCGAATACAAATTACGTTACAACAAAATACAACACTTGGTAATTATTCTTATGAATAAATAGGATGGTACCCGCGCGTTGTAGTGGATACCATTAATAAAGTGCAAATGAAAGAAAGAGAGAAAGATATTGAGAGAAAGTTGTGTGTGTATGAATGACTACAAATAAAAAGGGAAGAGTTTTTTGTGGATGGTAGTTTAGACATTTCCACATGTAACTTTCAACATGGGGCCTATTTTTTTTTATCATGTAGTATAGATGATCTAGAATATTTTCAAACTATATAGTTTTATGCACTATATATATATTAGCATTGTGTTTGTACAATGCGGTGAAAATAAGTCATTTATACTAATAGTGTTGACAATTATTAAGGGTGGTTTTCTCGTATGCATTATAGTGTCAATCAGTTACTTTCTCGAAGTATGCCCATAATTTTTCAATAATTGATGCTATATGTATATTTTAAAATCCAAAAACGTTTATGTGAGTGAAAATATTATTTAAATTAGTGAATAAAAAAATGGGTAGTTAAGATAAATATGGTTAGAAAAATATTTTGAAGATATATTAAGTACATCTAGTGTGTGAGTTAAGAAAGAATTAAAAGAGGGATACGTTAAATATTTTACTGAAAAGTCAAAAATAAAAAAAACATGACTTGTTTTATAAAGAAAAAAAAAAAAAAAAAAAAAAAAAAAAAAAAAAAAAAAAAAAAAAAAAAAAAAAAAAAAAAAAAAAAAAAAAAAAAAAAAAAAAAAAAAAAAAAAAAAAAAAAAAAAAAAAAAAAAAAAAAAAAAAAAAAAAAAAAAAAAAAAAAAAAAAAAAAAAAAAAAAAAAAAAAAAAAAAAAAAAAAAAAAAAAAAAAAAAAAAAAAAAAAAAAAAAAAAAAAAAAAAAAAAAAAAAAAAAAAAAAAAAAAAAAAAAAAAAAAAAAAAAAAAAAAAAAAAAAAAAAAAAAAAAAAAAAAAAAAAAAAAAAAAAAAAAAAAAAAAAAAAAAAAAAAAAAAAAAAAAAAAAAAAAAAAAAAAAAAAAAAAAAAAAAAAAAAAAAAAAAAAAAAAAAAAAAAAAAAAAAAAAAAAAAAAAAAAAAAAAAAAAAAAAAAAAAAAAAAAAAAAAAAAAAAAAAAAAAAAAAAAAAAAAAAAAAAAAAAAAAAAAAAAAAAAAAAAAAAAAAAAAAAAAAAAAAAAAAAAAAAAAAAAAAAAAAAAAAAAAAAAAAAAAAAAAAAAAAAAAAAAAAAAAAAAAAAAAAAAAAAAAAAAAAAAAAAAAAAAAAAAAAAAAAAAAAAAAAAAAAAAAAAAAAAAAAAAAAAAAAAAAAAAAAAAAAAAAAAAAAAAAAAAAAAAAAAAAAAAAAAAAAAAAAAAAAAAAAAAAAAAAAAAAAAAAAAAAAAAAAAAAAAAAAAAAAAAAAAAAAAAAAAAAAAAAAAAAAAAAAAAAAAAAAAAAAAAAAAAAAAAAAAAAAAAAAAAAAAAAAAAAAAAAAAAAAAAAAAAAAAAAAAAAAAAAAAAAAAAAAAAAAAAAAAAAAAAAAAAAAAAAAAAAAAAAAAAAAAAAAAAAAAAAAAAAAAAAAAAAAAAAAAAAAAAAAAAAAAAAAAAAAAAAAAAAAAAAAAAAAAAAAAAAAAAAAAAAAAAAAAAAAAAAAAAAAAAAAAAAAAAAAAAAAAAAAAAAAAAAAAAAAAAAAAAAAAAAAAAAAAAAAAAAAAAAAAAAAAAAAAAAAAAAAAAAAAAAAAAAAAAAAAAAAAAAAAAAAAAAAAAAAAAAAAAAAAAAAAAAAAAAAAAAAAAAAAAAAAAAAAAAAAAAAAAAAAAAAAAAAAAAAAAAAAAAAAAAAAAAAAAAAAAAAAAAAAAAAAAAAAAAAAAAAAAAAAAAAAAAAAAAAAAAAAAAAAAAAAAAAAAAAAAAAAAAAAAAAAAAAAAAAAAAAAAAAAAAAAAAAAAAAAAAAAAAAAAAAAAAAAAAAAAAAAAAAAAAAAAAAAAAAAAAAAAAAAAAAAAAAAAAAAAAAAAAAAAAAAAAAAAAAAAAAAAAAAAAAAAAAAAAAAAAAAAAAAAAAAAAAAAAAAAAAAAAAAAAAAAAAAAAAAAAAAAAAAAAAAAAAAAAAAAAAAAAAAAAAAAAAAAAAAAAAAAAAAAAAAAAAAATGGATTTGTTGGGCGGCGATAAGAGATGGTGGTGGTCGGATATGGTACTTGTGTAGCTCTTAACTACACGAGCTCCACTTTTAGAGATAGTTTTTTTTACTGGTTTTCACAGTTTTCACACTTGTTTTGGTTCTCACTTCATTATATCTCCTATCTTTAATTCATAATATATACAACTATAGTCTGTTTGGATACCATTTTAAGGATTGTCGACTTGAAATCAATTGATTTGTTCTAGAATCGTTGACTAAAAGATTTGGATTCCTTCCCATATTAGAAGTGTTAATTGGACCTTGAGAACAACCAAATGAAATCATAGATGATTGATTTAGACTGATCTTATTCCAACCTTTTTGCATGTTGGAGCAAATAATGGATATCATCCGTGTTTAGAATTATTGAAACATGTTGAAATCGTTACAATTAACTAATAGCCTAAACCAAAGACCTTCTATTGTAGTAACTATGCGTAACTTTTAATCCACTAAATATACTTAAAGCATACAATTTTGATCTTATGAAACATTGCCATACATAGCGAATACAAATTACGTTACAACAAAATACAACACTTGGTAATTATTCTTATGAATAAATAGGATGGTACCCGCGCGTTGTAGTGGATACCATTAATAAAGTGCAAATGAAAGAAAGAGAGAAAGATATTGAGAGAAAGTTGTGTGTGTATGAATGACTACAAATAAAAAGGGAAGAGTTTTTTATAGATGGTAGTTTAGACATTTCCACATGTAACTTTCAACATGGGGCCTATTTTTTTTTATCATGTAGTATAGATGATCTAGAATATTTTCAAACTATATAGTTTTATGCACTATATATATATTAGCATTGTGTTTGTACAATGCGGTGAAAATAAGTCATTTATACTAATAGTGTTGACAATTATTAAGGGTGGTTTTCTCGTATGCATTATAGTGTCAATCAGTTACTTTCTCGAAGTATGCCCATAATTTTTCAATAATTGATGCTATATGTATATTTTAAAATCCAAAAACGTTTATGTGAGTGAAAATATTATTTAAATTAGTGAATAAAAAAATGGGTAGTTAAGATAAATATGGTTAGAAAAATATTTTGAAGATATATTAAGTACATCTAGTGTGTGAGTTAAGAAAGAATTAAAAGAGGGATACGTTAAATATTTTACTGAAAAGTCAAAAATAAAAAAAACATGACTTGTTTTATAAAGAAGATAAAATAAAATTATAGATAGATGTATTAGATGTACCTAGTTTAATATAAATAGATAGTTTTTATTATCTCAAGTTTAGTACTACAACAACAAATCCCGATAAAAGAGGGGTTTGAGAAAGATATGATGTAGACAACTTTACTTCTATCCAGAGATAAAGTGACTGCTTCCGAAAAAATCTCTGGTGCAGGACTTATTCAAGTTTAGTCTGTACTCTAGTGCTTGCTAACTCTTTTTACATAAACTAAAGAAACTGCTCAGTGCCGCCTTCTACGGGTTTTGAGCCCCAATACCTCGACGGTGTATGAGGGAGGTTAAAATGTAGGCAGACTTTACCTCTACCTAAGTAGAGAGACTGCTTTCATTTTCTATCTTAATGGTAGAAAAGGTCCTCCAACCTTTGCATGGAATAAAGATCGAACCCATGACTTCTGTTTCCAGATACCAGAGTGTTTACCACTGATCCAAACCATGCTGCTTATTTTATGTTTTCATTAACATTCTAAAACATAGAAACTAATAATATATAATTGCGAAAAAAATAGTAATTATGAATAATTTGTAAAAAAAGATAGGAATCATCTTGTATATCAATTGATTAAAGTTTTACAATAACATTAAATTTATTGTTTTGGTTGAAGGATGATATTGTATCAATAAAAACTTTATTTAAAAATATGAAAAGGTATAATTTAATGAAAAGTAAGTCAACCATGAAGCATCTCTTGACTTTCGTCACCACGTGTTTCAGACGTTTAGCCAAACGGCTCGTTTGAGTTGTTTGACCACCAAAATTGAAAGTCATTGTCCTGTCCTTGTTGGCATTTTGATTCATTTCATCATATGATGATACATTTCAATATTTTGATTTTTGACACTTGAAAACAACATCCATCCATCTATCCAAAACATTCTGGTAATTTGACCAAACCTCTTTCGTGTTTTCATATAAATCCTATCTTCTATTGCCTTTTTATTCAATATTTATATATTTTTTTTTTGAAAGATGTGGATCATTTGCTTGCAACAGGGGATTTAGCTTACGTTGTCTTAACCGGGTCCGCGCTAGAGAGCCCCCTCACCCTCAATACCTAGTAGGAGGAGAAACTCCTAACTAAACCGCCCGAAGGCACGACATTTAATTGGGATAAAACCCTGCCCCCTCTGCAGGACTCAAACCTGCTTCACTGAGGACTTTATTGTGAAATTCCTTCAAATGTCTTTCTCATGTCTCGAACTCGAGACCTCCAACATGTAAAGCTGGTGCTCAACCACTTAGCTATAATGGGAAGTAGTATTCAATATTTATAATTGAAACGTTTGATACTAACATATAGTTACTTTCTTATAATTGAAATAATTAAAAGTGAATTTGTAAGAGAACATTTAAAATAGCGATTTTGATACGGGTTTGTTTTTGCCTAATACCTCTCGTACTTTGCCCATTGTTCATTCCAAGACAACGTATTTTTTTTCATACTAAGTCATTAAAAGTTATCAAGTTGTTCAATCCAAGTCATTCGGGTATTGGAAACCACTGAATAAAATCATACAATAGAATGGAAACACGAAAAATTCATAGGAGTTTTAGATGAAAAGCCTTTTATATATCGACAGTTCCAAAGCCTATTACTAACATGTCAACCATATAAAAGTTTTATATTACATGTTTTATATCTTAGTAACACTTAAATGTTCTAACCATATAACAGTTTTATAGAAATTTTTTTTTGAAACGATCGTATTTGGCGGGTGTTTTGTCAAACAAGTTTTGGCAAAATTTTTTTTATGAAAGTGGGTAAACCGGTACACCCAATACCGGTTTCAAAATAATGGGTCGAACCCGGTATTCACAAAACCAGGTTCAAAAAAAGCACTTTGACACCGGTATTAGCATCCCCGGGTTCGCAGTGTACAGTTGCTTTTCCAGACGATGTGACAAGGTGTAGTACGAAGGTTGACTAGCTACAGTGGTCACATGCACAAACAACGAGACCGGTATTGCCAAAACCGGTCTCGAATCTGGTATATATATATGTTAGGTCCAGCTTTACTGGACTCGCTCCAGACTCGACTACTGGAGCCTTACTGAAGATCTGTCCAGAAATGATAATTACTGGACCTACTCCAGACTTAGAATCTGGAATCCCTCTGAAGATTTGTTCAGAAATAATGGAAGACCAGTGAGCAAATACTTGTATAGGAAATCTGGAGTATTCTCCAGATTATCTCACTGGACTTCACCCCATTCCAGATCTATTCTACTGAAGACATTCTCACTGAAGTCAAAGACTGAAGGAATAAAGAAGACTGACAAATGGCGGAGTCCACTGGAAGTCTTACCAGATCTAAACACTGGAGGATTGTCAGTGTTCTAGACCTTACAAGTCTGAACACTGATATCGAGGAATTGACTTTTGCCTTTACACACTTTCCAAAGAACATTTTACTTGTTCTTTACTAAAGTACCTACGTGTGTGAAGGTGGTTGGTTAAAGGAATAAAGTCATATTGATGTGACTTTATCCTTGTACCTTAACCAATGCATTTAATGATCTTGTCGGTTCATTAAATGCATGCAACCATATTTGTACGGCACAATTTCACTGTGAAATTGTTTGCCTATAAATACAAAGTCATTTCTTTGAGAAAATTACTTTTAGCATTAAAGGTGAATTTGTCTAAATACTCTCGATCTTAAACAGGGATACTTCACAACTTTAAGTATCTCGATCCAAAGAGTTTATTTGGCAAATATAGATCATTTGTAATTCATAGGTTGTTAGGATACTTACATATTTGTATTTTCTTGATTCCGCACAACCTTGTATTTTATTTAACATCATAAATAAAATACACTTGAAAATATTACATTGTGTTCCACCTTTATTTTATTGCTTTTAGTCTTGTATTACTTTATTTATATACTTGCATTTATATTCAAGTAATACTAGTCCATTCTAGTGATTATTAGACTTGTTGTATTTTACACTTCTGGGTTAACCATCTCGTGCTAGGGACTTTACATTTGGTATCAGAGCGGTAGGCTAAACATTGCCTAGATCTGCTTCTTCGATGGCCACTCCAGAAAATACACAAGCAAGTTTTAATTTTGGTCCCGATCCTAATGTTAATGTTAATGATCAAAATAATGAACCACCTTTTGTTAATAACACTAATCCACCTCCTCCTCCTACTCCTGCTTCTCCACATGTGCATGTGCATTACTCGAATAATCCTGTTCCTAAATTCAGTGGGAATAGCGATGAATTTGGTACGTGGAAGGCTAGGATGATATTACATATCACTGGTATTGAGAGAAACATGATGAAAATTTTAAATGAAGGACCTTATGTCCCCACATCACCTCTCAATGCTCTTCTTGATCCTACTGGTTCTAGAAGAGGTCGGGAAAAGAGGGAGGAACACTGGTCTGAAGAGGAGAGGAGATTGGTAAATCTAGATACACTTCTCAAAAACATGATCCTCGGGGCTGTTCCTTAAACCCTAATTCCCACACTAGTTCTTTTTCCAAGTGCTAAAACCATGTGGGATGAACTTTTAAACCAGCATGAAGGAGGAGATGACACCATTGTCACCAGAAAGGTCTCCTTAAACAAGAGGTATGAGACATTTTTTGCTCAGCCTAATGAGTCTCTCACTGGTACTTACACCAGATTTATGAGTATCATAAACCAGTTGAGAGGTCTTGGGGTTGAGAAGGACAAGGATATACTTCTAGAAATTTTGTGATATTTTACCCACCAAATGGTCTCACATGATCCTGGTCTTACGACAAGGTAAAACTCTGCACACACACTGTAACACCCCAAGCCGAGGCTCGAAATGTCACGGAAATCATATAGCACAAGGTGGAATTAATGTAGAACATGAACTAAATGCAAATAAAGGATTCAGC
>CM067174.1:21362021-21416883 GCA_034093135.1 Erigeron breviscapus
AAATCTCCTCATATTTAGATAAGGCTTACAGCGGGTACCTTCGTCACGCAGGATTGGCTCTGTCACGAAGGTCATGTTCCGTCACGAAGGGTGACATACACCATCACATTATATATGTTCAGATGCAAGAAAAATGGGCAGAAGCAATTCTTTTGTTATTACTATTTTTAATTGGTGGAAGAAAGATAAAGAAAAGAAAAAAACAAACAAACTCACGCAAGTACAGCACAACCACGTCTCCATTTCAATTTTATTTTCGTTTTTGTTGATTAATTGACCAGCCAATCACCCTCAATCACCCGCAACAAATCGAAATCTTATTTTTATCTCAACTCAGCTAAAGCATCATATGATATTATATTATTTTTGGGTAAGTAAAAATGACAGCTAAATGGAACCGGGTATATGGTTTAAAATGAAACAGGGTCGGGTTTTTTGCGGATCGCAAGCCATGCTTGCGAATCGCAAGACATGCTTGCGGATCGCAAGGACTGCTTGCGATTTGCAGCTCCTCCTTGAGGTCTTGCGATTTTGTGAGTATTTTTTGTAAAGTCTATAAAACTTGGTTATTTTGGTATATTTAGGATGGTTTTTGGCTATTTAGGTTATTTTCTCTTTTAATTTCTTAAAATTAAAAATGCTTCATAATCTTTCGAGAAATACTAGGTTGACAAACAATTTACAAACACAAACTTACAAACAAATCTTCAACCAATCATATCAAGTCATTTTTTCTCTTTCTTTTTTCTCTCTCTTTGTTGATTGGTCCACACCACATGACACATGTATTTGTAATCATTTGTTTGTCAATTGTTTGTAGATAATCTCTTACCCATGAAGAGTACACATTGTACAAATAGAATGAATTAATTAGGACATAGTCCAGAATGAAGAAAACATTGTATAAAGGAAAATGTTTAAACCTTCTAAAAATACTCTTAAAACTTTCAAATCATGACATGTGTATCCCACTAACTCTCTTTCCTAATCTCAACTCTCGATTTTACCACATGTCATAATCTTATAGTTAGGAAGATTTTTAGGAGGTTTAGTTAGGAGGATTAATCATTTCCCTTGTATAAATAGAATGAGTTAATTAGGACACGAAATAATTAAAATGACTGACAGTCCACGATTTGCGCACTTATGTTTGATTAATTAAGACAAGAAAGTAAATGCAGAAAGTAAAGAACAAGAACAAGAATAAAGTTCAAGTGCAAAGATCTAGGCAAGTCTAATCATATGTATCATTGATTTAAACGATGAATACATGGTTGATATTACAACTTGTCTTACAAGAATACAAATGAACTAATAATTGCTAAGTCTAGACAAACTATTAACTTAAACAATTAAGAGAGAAAATAAGTGACACACACTTGTGGTGACAAACACAAAGTGTTAATGAGATGGCTGTGTTGCTTTATATAGGGGAGGAATTAGGGCAACACAACCTTACATTGATAGAGATAGAATGGTGGTTGTCGACATCTAATTGGCTCGTAGTACTTGAATCCAGGAGCCTTTGTCTTCTTTACCAAAACGGGTATGAAAGAGAAAACCCTTCTTTTGGTCCAACTGCATTTTTGCCATACTAAGTAAATTACAGTTGGATGAACCACCATGTGACTTCTTGTCTTCTTTTGATTTGAAATCTTCCCGCCTTGACATACAATTTGGAAAGTAGATCACCCGCTGACAAGAGTCACTGACTCGCTGAAGACATGCTGACGTCATACGTCAGCGATCAAGTCTGATCAGCGAATCCATGACTCAACAATCTCCCCCTATTCGCTGAGAAGACTTGCTGAGTCAACTACATTTTAAGAAAATAAAAGAATGATAGAAAGATGTCTTATATTTCATCTTTTGAACTTTACATGCTGACACATCAAGCATTTACAATTTAAGACATCTAAGGATTGGCAACTTCAATCTCCCAAGCATCTTCTTGCTTAGCAATTCTTAACACTGGGTCATTTCTTCTGTGAGGCTTCAGCAGTTCTTCATCCAACTTGCTGATAAACCATCCTGCATTGGTAGTCTTAGCACACCTTTTTCTTATGCCGATGATGAACCCAGTGGATGCCTTTTCAATTTCAGCCAATCGAAAGAACAGTTGATCGTTCTGAAAATTGGTGAAGAATATGCCTGCTGGATTCTCCAGCACTCTCCCTTCTTCGAAAAAGCTTCTAGGAGGAAGTCTGAGGTTCAGCAAGGCATCACCAGATATGGGAGGAAGATCAGCAGGCAAAGTTCGATATTCTTCTTTTCTTTTTCTTTGGATCCTCTTGCCTGCTGATGTAGAGATGGCTGCTGGAGTACCAAAGATTTGCCTCAGCATGGGCAGATCAGCTTTGAACTTTGTCTCATACTCCAGTGCTTTTTCAAAGTATTCCTTCAACATCTTCTGAAGGTGAGCATAGCTGACAGTCTTCTTATCTTTGATCAGCATATAGACCTCAAACCATTCAGAGGCACTAAGTGTCGCTGGTTGAACCTCTTTAAGAGAAATTGGTTTGGGTGCCCCTTCTCTTAAAATCTTCAAGTTTGTTGTTAAACCCATATCAGCAGGAAAGGCTTGAGCAACGACTATCCTTTGTGGCCTTTTCCTTGTCTCCATATTCTTCAGCCACTTTGCCTTTTCTTCTTCAAACTTAGCTCTTTTCTCACTAAGTTGTTTCTCAATTTCTGCATGCTTTTGCTTGTATACTGCTTCAGCACCACCAGTTTTGAACAGCATTTGCTGCTCACCATCTAGTTCACTCTTCTCAAGAAGAGGCAGCTGCTTGATAAACTCCAAGTTCTTTCTTTCATTTTCTTGGTTTTCTTTGATCCTATCCAGCTCCTTGATAGCTTCTTCTTGAGTCTTTCCCTCAGCAGTCATGGCCAGTATTTCTATCATTTGATGCTTGTGACCTGCTGGGGTTTGGATAGAAAGTTGAGCAGCAGGAAGAGAAGATGAAGGTCTCTTGTGCTGAATGCGAGCAAGATGCTGACGCTGAGAGTCAATCATAGGAGTAATGGTAGCATTTGCAAGGAATTGTTTGTGAAAGATTGGAAGGGTTTCCTTGGACCTATCAGTGGCCATTTCGACGGCAAAACCTGCCTTCCATGCTGCTTCCACTACTTTGGGGTCAAACTGCTCTTCTACATCATCAAAGACTTCAATCTGGGGAGAACCAGCAATGATCATTTGTTGCTCCCCCTCAACACCAGCTGGGGGAACTTCAACATTAACTTCTTCTTCAACCTCCCCCTCAACACCAGCAGGGGGAACTTCACTTTCTTTTTCAACATTTGACGTCACAATTGCCATATCATCAGTGACATTATCAGTAGTGCCCAAAGCTTCTTCAGCAGCTTCTTCATATATTTGATCAACAGCTTTGTTTACAGCTTCACCAACTAAATCAACAATAGTTTCATCAATTTTCTCCCCCTTGGAAGTTGCATTATCAATAGCCACTTCCACATTGGCTGCCTTGATTTGTTGTTGGTTTACCAGCTGAACCAGCAGGTTCTTAAGCTCTCCTACTTCTCTTTCCAACTTAATCTGCCTTTGGCGATCTTCCTCAGTGAAAGATGGTTGAGGTATGGGAAGATCAGCCACTTGTTTTTCTAAGGCATGGATGGCCTTGGTGTTGTTTTCAACTTGAGTTTTCAGAGGGGAGATGAGATCACTCAGCTTCTTTACTTTAGCAGCAGCGGACTTGCTGGTAGAGGCTGCCTTCTTAGCTGAGTAGCTGGTCGAGTTGGCACATTTGAGCAGCGACAAGGCACCAGACTTGATGATCTGCTGATCACGTTTGATGATGGTTGTGGTGGTGTTTAATTTGTCTTGAGCAGCAGCTATAGAGATGGATTTTTCTTTCAGCGTCTTTATATCCGTCCTGTTTTCATTTTGCTTGTTGTACCAGCTGGTCAATGTAGAAACCAGCCTGCCAAACTCCTTATCCTTCCACTCAATGGCAAGATTGGCAGCTTTGGTGAGATCATTCAATTGATGCTCTACTCTTTCTAGTCTGTTGGAAGAGTTGGTAGAGTAGGAAATGCCCAGTTCTTTAGCAACAAGGGGCTTGATTTCTGTTGGCAAGTTGGAAAGGCAACCAGGAACAGCTTGGAAAGAGGAGGGCATGCCAAGAGATAGCATGGTGTTCACTGGTTGCATAAGAGGATTCTTAGGTCTAGCAGTGGGAGCCATTAACACACTTTCAGTGTCAACATTTTCTGTTTCAGTGACTAGGACATTTGCTGCTACATTGTCATCAGATTGTTCAATTACCTCATCTCCTTCGTCCATTTCCATGTCACTGGCCTCCTTTTCATCAGCATAATTGTATGAGTTCAGCTGGAACTCATCAGCAGCAAAATCTCCTAAATTCAGATCACTTTCATTTTCATCATCCTCAACTTCAAAAGTATCAACAGTCTCTTCCTGTTCAACAACTACATCACTAACAGTAATTACGCCTTCAACATTATTTCTTCTTTCAACATTTTCAGCAGATATATCACCAGTACCAGCACCTTCATTTGTTTCAACATTTCTACCAGCACCTTCATTGAGATCATCATATCCAGCAGCCTGCGTTTCAGTTTCACCAGCAGCTTGCACTTCAGATTCATCAGCAGTGGCTGTTTCCCTTTCATCAATAGAGTAGTTGATAGGGTAGGTGACAGGCGTGCCTCTGTTTCAGTATGTTGCTGCTCTATGTTTTCAACAGATGTAGAGGCTTCTTCCTCATCAATGAGAGAGAGTTGAGAGGATTCCAAACCTTTAATTGCAAACCCCTTTGTTGTTTTTTGCTTTCTTTTAGGGGCAGCAGCGGAAGGTGATGATGGAGCAGAAGTCTTGGAAGACTTTGATCTTGCTTTCTTTGACGGTTTAGCAGCTTTAGGTTGTGCTTTCTCAGCGAGACCCATGGCAACTACTCCAGATGGTTTCTTTATGTAAATGTTGGGATAGGATGAGAAAAGTACATCTTTCATTTCCGGAGTGAGATCAGCAAACTTACTGTCGAAGAGAGCAAGATCACAAGCGGGTTACTTGTATACTGAAGGACCAATTCGTGGAGTTTGCAGATAGTGGCACCGAATTGATTGTATTTCTCCTTCAGCTCTTGTTTAAAGATCAAGGAGAAGAATCTTGTAAATGGAATGGTGTATGAGCGATTGCTTGCTTGAACTTTTGCCTTCATATCTTCAAATATGACTGAGGCAAAATCGATAAATCTTCCATTAGCCAAGGCATGGATGATTTGCATATTCGCTGCTGTAGCTTGATCATGTGATCCAGAGTTGCCACCCATGCATTGAATAACATGTGCAAATAGTAATCTCCACACACCAGGGAGATGCTTTTTTGTTTAACAACTAGTTAGTTGTTAATGGTTCTAAATCGGAATTGCATCCAAGACTTGAATCCTCGATCCGCGCACATGAAAGAGACCTTGTTAGATATTTAGATTTTGACGTTTTACTAATTTATAGCATTGTTTTATGGTTACATATCATACAAGACCATATATTCAACCACGTTTATGCTCTATTTTTTAGTTTCTTTTACAAGAAATGAATAGAAAATAAAGGATAATATGAGAATTGAATAAATGAGAATTTTTACAATCATCTCAAATTATGAGTGATAACACAAGCTAGATTAAGAAATCATGATAAGAGTGTGAGAGGGAGTTGAGAGAAAAATGATAAATGGAAAGTAAATGATAATATTATGTGAAAGGCTAACCATTCAAAGTTGGTGGTGGAGGGGTATTTATATACATAGTTAATTACACTTAGCACCCCTCCATACTTAATCAAAAAGGCTTTAAGTTACACAAAAGTACAAAACTAGCACTAATTCTTTATAATTCTAACAATCTCCCCCTTTAGTGCAGTTTTGTTGGTGTCTATTGTCTGGCTCTTCTCTTCTTCTTTTGCCTTCGGTTCCGTTTCTTGGTTGAAGGTTCTGGTTGGGGTTTTTCACTTGATTGATCTTTGAAGGCTCGTTTCTTGTATTCATTGTATTTTTCATTCCAATATTGTTTTTTTTTTTTTTTTTTTTTTTTTTTTTTTTTTTTTTTTTTTTTTTTTTTTTTTTTTTTTTTTTTTTTTTTTTTTTTTTTTTTTTTTTTTTTTTTTTTTTTTTTTTTTTTTTTTTTTTTTTTTTTTTTTTTTTTTTTTTTTTTTTTTTTTTTTTTTTTTTTTTTTTTTTTTTTTTTTTTTTTTTTTTTTTTTTTTTTTTTTTTTTTTTTTTTTTTTTTTTTTTTTTTTTTTTTTTTTTTTTTTTTTTTTTTTTTTTTTTTTTTTTTTTTTTTTTTTTTTTTTTTTTTTTTTTTTTTTTTTTTTTTTTTTTTTTTTTTTTTTTTTTTTTTTTTTTTTTTTTTTTTTTTTTTTTTTTTTTTTTTTTTTTTTTTTTTTTTTTTTTTTTTTTTTTTTTTTTTTTTTTTTTTTTTTTTTTTTTTTTTTTTTTTTTTTTTTTTTTTTTTTTTTTTTTTTTTTTTTTTTTTTTTTTTTTTTTTTTTTTTTTTTTTTTTTTTTTTTTTTTTTTTTTTTTTTTTTTTTTTTTTTTTTTTTTTTTTTTTTTTTTTTTTTTTTTTTTTTTTTTTTTTTTTTTTTTTTTTTTTTTTTTTTTTTTTTTTTTTTTTTTTTTTTTTTTTTTTTTTTTTTTTTTTTTTTTTTTTTTTTTTTTTTTTTTTTTTTTTTTTTTTTTTTTTTTTTTTTTTTTTTTTTTTTTTTTTTTTTTTTTTTTTTTTTTTTTTTTTTTTTTTTTTTTTTTTTTTTTTTTTTTTTTTTTTTTTTTTTTTTTTTTTTTTTTTTTTTTTTTTTTTTTTTTTTTTTTTTTTTTTTTTTTTTTTTTTTTTTTTTTTTTTTTTTTTTTTTTTTTTTTTTTTTTTTTTTTTTTTTTTTTTTTTTTTTTTTTTTTTTTTTTTTTTTTTTTTTTTTTTTTTTTTTTTTTTTTTTTTTTTTTTTTTTTTTTTTTTCTTGTATTCATTGTATTTTTCATTCCAATATCGTTTGGGAATGAAATGAAACTTTGGGTCAGCAGGTCGGTTGGGTGGTTCAATGATATTGTCGGCAAAGTTCACAGGAGGAATGTTATGAGGCCCGAACTCATGATTTGGTGAATATCTGACCCAGGTGCCTTCAGGGACATGAATCACTCCAGGACGTTCTTTTGGTGTTCGAGCTTTCAAAATTTGTCTGGTTTGCTTTCTGTGGTTGATCTTTGCCTTGATCTTATCAATCACTTTCATCATCTTCTTCTTTTCCTTCTCAGATTCTTCAAAATCATATAGGCTCTCAAAAACTTTCTGGCATTGTAACAGTGTACCATCAGAATATTTGGAAAGTTCATCGAGTCTGATGAAGATCTTGTGCCTTTGTTCACTTTCGAACACAAACCCTTTAGGTATATCAAATATTGCACATGTGTTGAAGTTATCAAGATTTACACCCTTTATCTTCTGATTCGGCACAGTAAGGTTGATCTTCTTTCTTTTCTTCTCAACTCCAAGTTGGAAGTCTTTTTGAGTTTGACTTAGAATAAGACTATCCATATACCTCTTTACAGCATAATAGGCTTCTTGACTTTCGGGTTCTTGCTGAATGAGTTTTCTAGCAAAATGATTTTGGAGAAAGATGATATCATCTACAGAGAGAAGATTGAATCTGGCTTCACTGATCACATACTTTCGGTTATCTTCTCTTTTGACGACAAACCACATCAAGCCTGGTTTTCTAGCAAAACCTGCATCATGCCATTCTTTGAAGTGAAAGCTGACAACTTCAGTGATCTTGAGTTTGAACTGATCTTTCCAGGCCTTAGGAATCTTGCGACTTCTTGCTTCAACAAGATCTTTCAAGTATTTCTCTCTCTGATGATCATGTTCATAAGCACGTCTTGCCCTTATTTTATCAATATCAAGCTCAATCAGTGCTTGTTTCTGAGAGAAGATCCTGTAGGCCTTTTCTTCAAGGAATTTTGTTGATTTGATAAGTTCGGTTGGCGTTTTAAGATGATCAATTCTTTTCTCAGAATTCTTTTTGAAACCACCGTCATTGAATTGAACATGAGAAGCCCTGGTGTTTCTGTAGAGACGAGGGTTTGCAAGGTGATTGATTAGATTATCAAAGCTCATTTGGTTCAGAGAGGTGACAGGCTGTTGAACATCTGGGTATTTATAGAAGCCAAAATCATCATCGTCATCGTCAGAAGGCTTAGGAGTACCATCTTCATCATTTGGATCATCAAAGTGAATGTCTGGAAAATCAAGATCACGAAAATTTTCACCAATTACATCTTGATCATACTGAGGTCCTTGAGACTGAGCATCATCTCTTATTTCAGTGTCTCCAAGAACTTTTGTGGCATCACTAGCTCTGACCTCAGTTTCATCAAGGTTAACCTCCTTGGTTTTCTCCCCCTCGTGTTGATCCTCGTCATCGGGATCATCACGTCTTCCTGAGGAGGCAGCAGCTTGTCTACAGGTGGCTTCTAGCTCTCTTATACATTTCTGAGCCGCTTCAAGTTGTGCGTTTGCAAGGAACTTTTCTTGCTCGGCCTTTTGCTTTAGAAGTTGAAGTGCATTTTGATGATCGAATCTGACCTTGAGAGCAGCAAGAACAGCGATGTCAAAGGAATCATTTTGATCTTCCTGGGATAAAAGAGTGGCATATAATTCGTTGCAGAGCTCCTCTAACCTTGATTGTTTAGGAGATTGAGAGTTATGCTTAGAGGCATTATCAGAATTATCATTAGATGAAGAAGAAGAAGATGAATGAGATGGAGATGGTGATTTATGTGCAGTGATAGGAGATGGGGATTTAGGAATGTTTAGATCGGCATGTTGTTGGATGACGATGGCACGGTGGATAGGATCAGGTGGTAAGCGAAGGCGATCGGCGGAAGCAGGTGGGGGGCTATGTCTTTTTGGTGATTCAGAGGTTTCCAGAGCTTTGCCTTTTCGTTGTCGGAGTTCTTCGGCTTGCGAAGGAGTTGGTGATGGAGGAGAAGGAGGTAAGACCGACGTAAATATCGTTGTCGCAGCTGTAGACTCTGACGGGATTACAGTGCGGCCTGAAGGTATTACTCCGACAGGGCTTCCTGATGGTTGACGAAGCGAGGCTACAACATCAGTTGTGGCATGAAGAATTGGTTTTGCATGTATACATAACACAATCTCACGTTCGGTAGAACTTCCGGGATCTTCTAGATTGCCCGTTGAATTTGGAGTTGAGCTAGGAGAAAGCAAGGCGAACCTAATTTCCTCAAAGCTTTGCTCCTAGTGCCTGGTTGAAATGCTTGTTTGAGGGTAGCAGATCTAGGTCTTCCAGACGTTCCTCGTGATGGATAGATATCCAACCACACTAAGTCTGTTCTGGCAGCATCCAAAGGATGTGCGTGCACAGTATCAAGTGACCTATGTGGAGAACTAGACTCAAAAGTGTCAAAAACGAAAGGTGGGAGAGGGGCAGATGTCTCCTCGACTTCAATATCGTCATCCTCCGAATGAGGGAACGATAGTGGATGCGGTTGGTGCCCATGCAAAAATGAAAATGGATCCTGTAAAGAGGATGCGGTTGGTGCCCATGCAAAAATGAAAATGGATCCTGTAAAGAGGATGCGGTTGGTGCCCATGCAAAAATGAAAATGGATCCTGTAAAGAGGATGCGGTTGGTGCCCATGCAAAAATGAAAATGGATCCTGTAAAGAGGATGCGGTTGGTGCCCATGCAAAAATGAAAATGGATCCTGTAAAGAGGATGCGGTTGGTGCCCATGCAAAAATGAAAATGGATCCTGTAAAGAGGATGCGGTTGGTGCCCATGCAAAAATGAAAATGGATCCTGTAAAGAGGATGCGGTTGGTGCCCATGCAAAAATGAAAATGGATCCTGTAAAGAGGATGCGGTTGGTGCCCATGCAAAAATGAAAATGGATCCTGTAAAGAGGATGCGGTTGGTGCCCATGCAAAAATGAAAATGGATCCTGTAAAGAGGATGCGGTTGGTGCCCATGCAAAAATGAAAATGGATCCTGTAAAGAGGATCCAGAGTGGCGTGCGGAGGTTTGTACATGTGAGGTTGGGGAGGCCTCGACTTCTATCCTGGGGGTTTCATCCCGGCGAATATTGGTTTCATCTGTCGAAGGGCCAACGTTTTCTGACGATGTACCCCTCCGAACCATGATACGAAGACCACCTAGCACGAAGCTCGAAGATATTAATAATAATTAAATAGCTAAAGATAGCTACAAATCCCTTCCTAAAATATAGTAAATCATATCCCAATTATAAAGAGGATAATGATGGCAAGTAAATCGGATAAACATGGCAATGATATCTGAAACCCTAAAGGAGGCTAAAACCCTAGCTTTCCCCCCAAGTTACTCTCTCCTATATAAGGAGAGGTAACCCTAATTCAATTGGCATGATCATTAAATCAGCCAAAACCCCCACATTAGGCACGATCATAATCGGCCGAAAATCCTCAACACTCATAGTTGGTGTAAATGAGCATTGCTCCTACCTTCGGTGAATCGCCAACAAATCCTTAAACCTCAACCATATTTTCATAGACGGAACCCCTTTGCCGGAGTCTACATCCTACATGCGGTTTGGTACACAATCATTTGGCGCCATCCGTGGGACCACACTAATTCATATTACAAAACCCACCATTAAACCACACTATGATCCGTCGTGCCAAGCTAAAAACATGATAGATCAAGCAAGGGAAAAACTCCGACGAAAGAATGATTTCTTTCTTCTATAATTCAATGATAAGAAAAATAGATCCCTAAGCACATGCAGCAGACGACACTTCTATTTGCAATTGCGGGTACCATGTGACGTACAAACACACATACATGCATTATATTCCAGTATTATTACTGAAACACATAGCCATGTATGATGTATCACTTTTACACCATAGACAATTAATGTCATCATCTATATCTGTATGTATTATTTAAATATATGCATGATGTTAGATAAACATTATTAATATCCCAAAAGTCATACGACTTAATATAGCCGATATAGTACGATACGACAATTACATGTTGATTTGATCTAAGCATTAAACACGCTCCTTTATGTTACGGTTTCGCATAAACCGATTTGATCACAAATCATAAACTCTTATAGTCTTTCTCAGAAGAAAAGAGTTTTGATTTTACAACACTCTCATAAAAATCCCGAGCGACACTTTGGTAAAAAGGAAAATAGAAACAACTTATTCGAAGCAATCAAAAAGAAAAAGATCGAAACGAAGAGTCTGCTTCGTACCCTTCTCTACCCCAGATCCAGATGGAAGCTCTCAACCGAAGCCTTTAGCGAGCTTCGAAAAACTCGAGCAGCCCTCTCCAAGTTTCGAAGATTTTTCACAACTTTCGCCTAGCTTCGGAAACCTCCGGTAGCATTCAGCAAGCTTCGGACACCTCCGACGGCCTTCGACGAGCTTCGGAAACCTCAGACAGCCTTCGACGAGCTTCGGAAACCTCAGACAGCCTTCGACGAGCTTCGGAGACCTCGGGTAGCATTCAGCAAGCTTCGGAAACCTCCGACAGCCTTCGACGAGCTTCCGAAACCTCCAAAAGCCTTCGACGAGCTTCGGAAACCTCAATTAACCTTCGAAGACCTACGAAAACTTCTGACAGCCTGTAGCTTCTTATAAAGTCTCCAGCGACCTTCGAAGGACCCTTATAGCCTCTGGCATCCTCCAACAGCCTTTCCCGACGTAGATCCAGATAGGGAGCTTGACCCAAAGCCTCTGACAGCATTTGGCGATCTATAAAAACGTCCGAAGCCTTCAGCAAGCTTCGGAAACCTCCGAAAGCCTTCGATGAGCTTCAGACACCTTCTGCAACCTTCAACAATCTCCGAAAGCCTTCATCGAGCTCCGGAGACCTTCGTCAGCTTTCAAAGAGCTTCAGACACCTTTAGCAGCCTCCAGCGTGCTTCGAAGACCTCCCACAGTCTTCACTGTGCTTCGAAGACCTGCTACAGCTTTCAACGATAGTTAGAAATCTTATACAATCTTCGCCGAGCTTTGAAGACCTTCTATGGCTTCGAAAACCTCCTAAGGCTTCCAGAGACCTACGGAGACCTCCATAAGCCTTTTAGCGAGCTCTGGGAACCTTCATCAACCTTTGGAAATTCCGGACAACATTCAGTGACCTTCAAGGACTCTCAGCAGCCTTCGGTACTCTCTTTTATCAAAGTAAATTCGATGCAATAACTTGCGAAATTGGTGAATAGGGAGTACAGTCTAAAATCACGACCCTAGCAGTCCATAATATTAGACTGGGGGGCTAATGATGATATATACCTCACCTTCGATGACGTTGCGCGACCAAGTTCACAAATCTCTCTGACATTTTCTCTTACCACGGAGCTCCAAAAGGTCACACATGCAATTTCTCTCTCCCCAAACCTCAGGACGTGAGGTAAAAACTCTCCAACTAAACTATATGGGCATTAAAATCCCAAGGTATGCACTAAAACCATGATCTTTTATATATTGCCTAAAGGTGTATATAGCTTGTATAATGGTCACCTACGTGATAGTCTAAACCATATACCACAGCTTACCCACGGCTCAATTCGTAAGGCATAAGCCTCATAAATTACCAACCCTTAAAAGGGTTGGCATAATGAAATCCGTCAAGATAAAGCCACGGACATGGTTTCCTACTCTTCGTAGAGCAAAATCATCAGGTATAACACTTTCCCTTCATAAGATAAATGACTTAAAATAGAATAAAACTCTGAAAGTAGGATACCCTCTATAAGGTCTATTACCCAAAAATCAATCTATGCATCCTAGAAAAGCATATCTAATATATACCCATACGATCTAGATAAATGCCAAGCGCATAAAACTCATATACCCTGGGGAAAACCCGAAACCAAAATATATCAGAGGCCATGAGCCTACGGTCTTGTATAAAAAAGTCTTATTTAAGCCTAAGAGGCTTGACGATACACCTCCCCGTAGATTCGGAAGGTCACACACAGACTACCGCAATAACTTCCTTACAACATCCGAATATCCAAGGATTTTCCCATTACCAACAACACCTTCCACAATACGTAAGTCAATGAAGTCCTCGTCTAATTTTCGTCAATACACCTAGGGACTCAGACGAAATCCTCCAACACCTTTTACTAGAAGAGCTTACCCAAATCATTACCTAGGCCCTAGCCTCACAACTAAAACATCAAACAAACTTTATTCTCAAAAAAAGATATTACCCAAAAATCAATCTATGCATCCTAGAAAAGCATATCTAATATATACCCATACGATCTAGATAAATGCCAAGCGCATAAAACTCATATACCCTGGGGAAAACCCGAAACCAAAATATATCAGAGGCCATGAGCCTACGGTCTTGTATAAAAAAGTCTTATTTAAGCCTAAGAGGCTTGACGATACACCTCCCCGTAGATTCGGAAGGTCACACACAGACTACCGCAATAACTTCCTTACAACATCCGAATATCCAAGGATTTTCCCATTACCAACAACACCTTCCACAATACGTAAGTCAAAGAAGTCCTCGTCTAATTTTCGTCAATACACCTAGGGACTCAGACGAAATCCTCCAACACCTTTTACTAGAAGAGCTTACCCAAATCATTACCTAGGCCCTAGCCTCACAACTAAAACATCAAACAAACTTTATTCTCAAAAAAAGATATTACCCAAAAATCAATCTATGCATCCTAGAAAAGCATATCTAATATATACCCATACGATCTAGATAAATGCCAAGCGCATAAAACTCATATACCCTGGGGAAAACCCGAAACCAAAATATATCAGAGGCCATGAGCCTACGGTCTTGTATAAAAAAGTCTTATTTAAGCCTAAGAGGCTTGACGATACACCTCCCCGTAGATTCGGAAGGTCACACACAGACTACCGCAATAACTTCCTTACAACATCCGAATATCCAAGGATTTTCCCATTACCAACAACACCTTCCACAATACGTAAGTCAAAGAAGTCCTCGTCTAATTTTCGTCAATACACCTAGGGACTCAGACGAAATCCTCCAACACCTTTTACTAGAAGAGCTTACCCAAATCATTACCTAGGCCCTAGCCTCACAACTAAAACATCAAACAAACTTTATTCTCAAAAAGAAGATATTACCCCAAAAAGAAATCTCAAATAGCATATAATTAAAGCCACAAGGATATAATCTTGAGGTTATAACACGCAAAATGTGAGACATGGAACTCCGCAGGTGGTTGCCTTCGGAACCATGCACTAATGTTCCTAAATCTATAGGAGCGTAGAACACACTTCAGAGTCATAAAACGAAGGGGATACCCCTTCGAGAAAACAAACACTATAAACCCTTTAAAACAAAATCAGACACTTTAAAGGAATATTATACAAAAATGAACAAAATTGCCATAGCAGATACCCTTCACTCAATACGAAGAATACCTCATGTAACCTAATAATAATAATATAAAAAGAGGCCAACGAAAAATCGGAAGGCAGTGCCCTCCGCAATTGGCCAAACATTGGTCCTATTAAGACCACAACGTTTTATGTTATTCCTAAAACTGAAAAAATGGTGCAACCTGGCAACCATATGAGTCTTTATCATGCTAACTCTTTGATCTCAGAAAACATTTGACAGTTGTTTAAATGGCGTAATGGCTTAACTACAAAGTTTAGACAAGCTTCGTAATGGCTAATTTATGGAGTTGTTCATATGTGAGTACTGAGGTTTAAAGAAGGCATGATATAAAAGTCTCACCCTCGAAGGGACCAAAATCATGAATATAAGACCTAACGAAGGTTTGAATTATTTTGTACACGACAAAGATGTCCTACGTCGTAAAACCCATGGCCCGAATAAGGTCAAAAAGCGGTGAACACACCATCATCTTTAACCATTACGAAGGGTCGCTCCCTATCGTATTACCTATCTTACCACGTACGTATCCATTTATCAATAAAAGACATGCTACTAAGGCTCAATGTATGATAGGGACGCCTACATAACATATAGCCAAATCTTAACTGGAAGAACAAAAATTCCATAACGAAGCATGCACCAATGAAAAGACATGGAAAATACGAAGGTGATCGCCTTTGATACCATGCAGACTGTAAGCAAATGTGAGACACGGAATAATCGAATGGTGGTACCCTCGTGTAAAGTCCCTAACTTGATGGTTTAACCCAATAGTGTAAAATACAACAAGTACAATATGCACTAGATTTGGACTAGTATTACCTGAATATAAATGCAAGTATATAAACAAAGTAATACAAGACTTAAAGTAAAGGTGGAACACAATGTAATTTTTTCAAGTGTATTTTATTTATGATGTTAAATAAAATACAAGGTTGTGCGGAATCAAAATAATACAAATATGTAAGTATCCTAACAACCTATGAATTACAAATGATCTATATTTGCTAAATAAACTCTTTAGATCGAAATACTTAAAGTTGTGAAGTATCCCTGTTACGATCGAGAGTATTTAGACAAATTCACCTTAATTGCTAAAAAGTAATTTTAACAAGGAAATGACTTTGTATTTATAGGCAAACAAATTCACAAGTGAATTTGTGCCGTACAAATATGGTTGCATGCATTTAATGAACCGACAAGGTCATTAAATGCATTGGTTAAGGTACAAGGATAAAGTCATATCAATATGACTTATTATCCTTTTAATGAACCACATTTACACACGTATTGTACTTTCAAATAGACAAGTGGAATGTCCCGGTAAAAGTGTGTAAAGGCAATAAAGTCAATTCCTCGTAATCAGTGTTCAGACTTGTAAGGTCTAAAACACAGACAAAACTCCAGTCGTAGATCTGGTAAGACTTCAAGTGGACTCCGCCATTTGTCAGTCTTCTTTATTCTAACTTCAGTCTTTGCACCTCTGTGAAAACCATTTTTCAATAAATGTTTAGTCAGAGTATCATAAGAGGCACGTGGAGCTTGTCTGAGACCATAAAGTGCTTTGTCCAGACGATATACCCAGTGGGGATGTTTTTCATCAATGAAACCTGGTGGTTGTCTGACATAAACTTCTTCTTCAAGTTTTCCATTCAAAAATGCACTTTTAACGTCCATCTGGTAGACCTTGAATTGATGATGAGCAGCAAATGCTAAGAATATTCTGATCGCTTCCAGTCTAGCCACTGGAGCAAATGATTCATCAAAATCAACATCTGACTGGCAGTACCCTTGTGCTACCAGTCTGGCCTTGTTTATGATGACATGGCCATCTTCATCTACCTTATTCCTGAAGACCCATCTGGTTCCAATTGGTTCTTTCTTTCCAACTGGGAAAGGAACCAGGTACCAAACCTTGTTCCTTTCAAACTGGTGAAGATCTTCTTGCATAGGAGTCACCCAGCTTGGATCTTCCATAGCCTCGTCAATCTTCTTAGGTTCAATCAGTGATAAGAAACTGACATATAAGTATTGATCACTGGAGGCTCTTTTAGTCTGAATCCCTCTACTGGAGTCACCTATGATCTGATCGACAGGATGAGCTTTTGTCCACCTAGAGTATTGACCAGGATTGTTAAGAACAACAATATCAGTGCAAGAGTTCAGTTGAGTCTCCTCTGGTGTTGCTTCAGGAGGAGGATCTTGCCAGACTACTTCAATATCTTCATCTGAGTCATTTAATTCACGATTTGCATCATGAAATTCTTCATTTGAAGGCATTTCTTGAAGTACTGGTTCAGTTTGGAATTCTTCATTTGAAGATATTTCTGGTATAATTTCAACTGATACTGATACTGGGAAAGTAGTATGAACATCTGATCCAATAACAAGTTTAGATGGAGGTTTGAAACTTATTGAAGGATAGAAAGATGTACTACTGGGGGTTTTCTTCTTTTGAGCTGGTTCCAAGTCAGAATGACTGGAAACTTCTTCAGGTGAATCTTTGCAATTAATGGGATCAGATTCACAGAAGATAATCGTATTTTCTGGGGGAGAATCAAGGACTGGCTTTCTATTAATTGCATTATTCGATTCATCAAATGTAACGTGTATTGACTCATGGACCTTCTCCAGTCTCTTGTTGTAGACTCTGAAGGCCTTGCGAATGGCTGAATAGCCTAAGAAATATCCTTCATCAGCTTTGGCATCAAATTTGCCTAACTGACTGGAGTCGTTAAGGATGTACACTGGACATCCAAAAACGTGAAAATAACCAATATTTGGTTTTCTATTTCTTAAGACTTCATAAGCTGTCTTCTTGTGTCTTTTGATGTAGACAGACCTGTTATGGGTGTGGCAAGCAGTAGCAATTGCTTCAGCCCAAAAACTGGTAGGAAGACCAGATTCAGCCAACATACTCCTGGCAGCTTCTATCAGCGTTCGATTCTTTCTTTCTACTACTCCATTCTGTTCTGGAGTTCTTGCTGAGGAGAAGTTCTGGGAGATGCCAGTGTCAGTACAGAATGACTCCAGAGTTGCATTCTGGAATTCTGTTCCATTGTCACTTCTTAACTCACACACCTTTCGCTTATACTTGAGTTCAATCTGCTTGATAAGACTGATGATTTCAGCAGCAGCTTCATTTTTAGACCTGGGAAAGATCACCCAACAATATCTGGAGAATTCATCTACGATCACCATATTGTATCTTTTACCAGCACGAGTCTGAACATTCACTGGACCAAAGAGATCCATATGAAGCATGTGAAGTGGTTCAGTTATGCTAAAGTTTTGTCTGGTCTTGAAACTGGCACGTTTCTGCTTACCCATCTCACATCCTGGACATGGCCTTTCCTTTTTGAAGGAAACTGAAGGTATCCCATCTGTCAGTTGTTTTCTAGACAACTTATTAATATTTTTGAAATTTAAATGAGATAACCTTTTATGCCATAACCAGTTTGTGTCTTCATCAGCTTTGGCATCAAATTTGCCTAACTGACTGGAGTCGTTAAGGATGTACACTGGACATCCAAAAACGTGAAAATAACCAATATTTGGTTTTCTATTTCTTAAGACTTCATAAGCTGTCTTCTTGTGTCTTTTGATGTAGACAGACCTGTTATGGGTGTGGCAAGCAGTAGCAATTGCTTCAGCCCAAAAACTGGTAGGAAGACCAGATTCAGCCAACATACTCCTGGCAGCTTCTATCAGCGTTCGATTCTTTCTTTCTACTACTCCATTCTGTTCTGGAGTTCTTGCTGAGGAGAAGTTCTGGGAGATGCCAGTGTCAGTACAGAATGACTCCAGAGTTGCATTCTGGAATTCTGTTCCATTGTCACTTCTTAACTCACACACCTTTCGCTTATACTTGAGTTCAATCTGCTTGATAAGACTGATGATTTCAGCAGCAGCTTCATTTTTAGACCTGGGAAAGATCACCCAACAATATCTGGAGAATTCATCTACGATCACCATATTGTATCTTTTACCAGCACGAGTCTGAACATTCACTGGACCAAAGAGATCCATATGAAGCATGTGAAGTGGTTCAGTTATGCTAAAGTTTTGTCTGGTCTTGAAACTGGCACGTTTCTGCTTACCCATCTCACATCCTGGACATGGCCTTTCCTTTTTGAAGGAAACTGAAGGTATCCCATCTGTCAGTTGTTTTCTAGACAACTTATTAATATTTTTGAAATTTAAATGAGATAACCTTTTATGCCATAACCAGTTTGTGTCTTCATCAGCTTGAGTATAGAAACACTGATCCGAAGGAGAGCTTTCCATATCCATCACATACACATTCCCTCTTCTAGGAGCAATCAATACTACCTTCCAGTCTTTGTTGAATACAATGCCCGGAGCAATATTGAACAGAACTTGATAGCCATCATCACACAGTTGACTGACACTGATCAGGTTATATTTCAAACCATTCACAAATGCAACTCATCTGAATTTGACTTGTCCATTGTTCAGAACACCATACCCCTCAGTTTTTCCACAACCATCATTTCCAAAAGTAATGGAGGGTCCATCAGAAATTATGAACTCCTCCAGCAGGGTCTTACATCCGGTCTTTGTCCTGCCAGCTGCACTGTCAAGATACCAGATAAATTTCTTTCGATCGCCCTGCACATCCACCAGATATATCAGTTAGATTTGGGAACCCATCGACTGATGGGTTCACTGGACCCTCCCTTATAGGTCCCTGGAGGTATCTGGTTGAGTTCACTTTCTTCCAAAACAGATTTCTCTGCAAATGTAATTGGAATAGATAGTTTTGAAACCTTTTTCTTTTTCTCAACAGGAGAAATATATTTATCTTTCTTTGAAAAAGATTTGGTATTTTGTCTAGGGCCAGATGAAGTACCCTCAAATTTGTTTAATCTTGCATTACAACTTTGAAATTGACGAGTCAGTAATTGAAACTGGCTCTCTAACCTTAACAAAATACTTTCATCAGATGACACCTGAGCCTTTCCAGTTGACTAGACTCTAGGCTTAGGTAGGGAGACATTCTTCTTCTTTGGAACAGAAGGTTCATTAGAGGAGGACTGAGGCAAAGGTTTCTTCAGATTGACCTTTTTAACTAGAGCAGTCACCTGAGGTGCTCTAGTTTTTACCTCTGGGGATTGAACTGGGAAAATATTGGCCTTAGGAGTTACAGGCTCATCATAAATGGTAATGGGCCTGAATCCCTCTGGTAAACGATCAATTATTGGTATTAATGATGCCACATGAGTATTTCCATCTAAATAAGCACGTTTTTGAGTGGGAAATTGATTTACTCCAGCATCATATGGTTTCTGGTTTCAAGCCATGATTTAATAACCAATTTTTCCTTTTCTAAAATGATTTCAAGATCTTGTTTTTCTTGAATAAGTTGTTCAGTTACCAGAACTTGGCCTTGAAATGCCAGTTCAATATCTTGAAGTTCCTTTAATTTTGATTTTAAAACAGTAATTTGAGAAAAATCTGTTTTTAGACCATTTACACAGTCAGATCTAACAGTTTCAACAAAGATTAGATCAGAATTAAGAGCTTCATCAATGTCCAATTTTAGTTAAGTGTCAGTTTCAACATCATAATCACTGACCTTTTTGATAACAATGTCCACCCATCTTCCAGATGTGACATCTTCCTTCACCAGATGCTCTTCGTCTGCCAGAGCCATGTAACAACAATCTCTTTCCTCTTCTTCATCAACAGATGAATCATCAGAAGGAACCCATTTCTCTTCAGTTGTTGCAATCATGCATTTATTATTTTCCATTTGTTGTGTCATGAGAGCAATTTGAGCCTTAAGCTTTTTATATTTAGATTTATAGCTATCATCAGGCTTTTTATTAGAAGTAAATGGACCAGGTTGGGATACAAACTGACTGGACTTGCAATCTTTCATGAAATGACCTTTTCTGCCACACTTAAAGCATGTCAGATTAGTCTTATCAGTAGAAGTACTGGATGCAAATTGTCTAGATGGCCTATTTGCTCTTGCTTTGAAACGGTTAAACGTTTTAGCAATCATTGCAACTAGGTCATCATTTTCAGATTCATCACAGTCTGGAGAGGTAAGACTAGATTCTCCAGATTCCATGAATTCAGACACCATCTTCTTCATAGAAAATACATTCTCAGAAGATATTAGTGTTGTACCTTGTGGTTCAGTCTGACTAACCACACTAGAACTACTGGAGGCATGGTTATAGGCATCTTGTTCTGCCACAACTCTCTGAGCCTGATTTTCTTCAGTGTATCTGAAAGCTCCATATAAAGTTGAAAGAGTGTGAGTGTGCAGAGTTTTACCTTGTCTTAAGACCAGGATCATGTGAGACCATTTGGTGGGTAATATATCACAAAATTTCTCCAGAAGTATATCCTTGTCTTTCTCAACCCCCAGTCCTCTCAACTGGTTAATAATGCTCATAAATCTGGTGTAAGTACCTCATTGGGCTGAGCAAAAAATGACTCATACCTCTTGTTTAAGGAGACCTTTCTGGTGACAATGGTGTCATCTCCTCCTTCATACTGGTTCACTAGTTCATCCCACATGGTTTTATCATTGGGAAAAAGAACTAGTGTGGGAATTAGGGTTTCTGGAACAGCCCCGAGGATCATGTTTTTGAGAAGGGTATCTAAATTTACCAATCTCCTCTCCTCTTCAGACCAATGTTCCTCCCTCTTTTCCCTGCCTCTTCTAGATCCAGTTGGATCAAGAAGAGCATTGAGAGGTGATGTGGGGACGTAAGGTCCTTCATTTAAAATTTTCATCATATTTCTCTCAATTCCAGTGATATGCAATATCATCCTAGCTTTCCACGTATCAAATTCATCACTATTCCCACTGAATTTAGGAACAGGATTGTTTGAGTAGTGCACATACACATGTGGAGAAGCAGGAGTAGGAGGAGGAGGGGGTGGAATAGTGTTAATGACAGGTGGTGGTTCATTATTTTGATCATTAATATTAGGATCAGGACCGAAACCTCCTTGTGTATTTTCTGAGTCAGCCATCAAGGAAGCAAATCTAGGCAAGTTTGTTTAGCCTTCCGCTCTGATACCAATTGTAAAGTCCCTAACTTGATGGTTTAACCCAATAGTGTAAAATACAACAAGTACAATATGCACTAGATTTGGACTAGTATTACTTGAATATAAATGCAAATATATAAACAAAGTAATACAAGACTTAAAGTAAAGGTGGAACACAATGTAAATTTTTCAAGTGTATTTTATTTATGATGTTAAATAAAATACAAGGTTGTGCGGAATCAAGATAATACAAATATGTAAGTATCCTAACAACCTATGAATTACAGATGATCTATATTTGCTAAATAAACTCTTTAGATCTAAATACTTAAAGTTGTGAAGTATCCCTGTTACGATCGAGAGTATTTAGACAAATTCACCTTAATTGCTAAAAAGTAATTTTAACAAGGAAATGACTTTGTATTTATAGGCAAACAAATTCACCAGTGAATTTGTGTCGTACAAATATGGTTGCATGCATTTAATGAACCGACAAGGTCATTAAATGCATTGGTTAAGGTACAAGGATAAAGTCACATCAATATGACTTACTATCCTTTTAACCAACCACCTTTACACACGTATTGTACTTTCAAATAGACAAATGGAATGTCCGGGTAAAAGTGTGTAAAGGCAATAAAGTCAATTCCTTGTATCAGTGTTCAGACTTGTAAGGTCTAGAACACTGACAAAACTCCAGTCGTAGATCTGGTAAGACTTCCAGTGGACTTCGCCATTTGTCAATCTTCTTTATTCTAACTTCAGTCTTTGACTTCAGTGAGAATGTCTTCAGTAGAATAGATCTGGACTGGGGTGAAGTCCAGTGAGCTAATCTGTAGGATTCCAGATTTCCTATACAAGTATTTTGCTCACTGGTCTTCCGTTATTTCTGAACAAATCTTCAGTGTTGCTCCAGTCGTCAAGTCTGGAGCGAGTCCAGTAAATCTGGACCTAACACCTCGATACCGTGCATATACAAGAAAAGACCTTCAAATTTCCAGCAAACTTCTATGCGACCATACGGAGGCCATATATGTGCCCCCGAAGGTCCAGAGACAACTCTCAAAGCAATAAAAAGGTAGCTCGGCATGATGATCCCTTCGTAATATATCTTCGAAGCCTAAAGAAAGGACTTCCAAATATATAAAGAATAATTCATCACCTGAAGCCCATAAAAAAGCTTGAAAGAGTTAACAAAGGATGGTAGCCTACATAAACCACTACCAAAGTCAGAAAATAGAAGCCGAGGATTCCTCGGGAACTTTGAAGAAACCTCCCATAACAACAAGGAGGATAACCCTAGCACCTTCGTAAGATAATTACAAGAAAAGAATAGTCATTCAAAGACATCAAAATCAACCATATATGAAGAACATATCCCGTGCAACTATAATCCTGAGACATCAGAGATGCCTTCTCCGCATAACGAGGAGCAAAATTCTCTAAGTTTGCAACATCTGCCCTACATCAAAGGACAGAATCATAAGAAGATAACCATGTAGTCTACGGAACAAGGACACAACCACATGACAAGCAAAAGTAATGATACATCCAAGTTTCATAAGGAAGACCGATAAGAAGAAACTCTCTTCATGCCACCACGACATTACTACGCCTAGCTTTATTCACCGCGTAAGACGCTTCACGTCTCCCGCATCAACCTATCCACAAAAAATAAATGGCAAACGACCTCGAGATAGCTTTCGCTCAAAGGGACTATACCCTACGAAGCAAGCGCATTACCTTACTAAGGACACCATAACACCACCGAATCAGAAGCATAACACTTCATGATTACCCATACTATAAATATATTCCCAATTTCCTCCGTTACAAGACTCACTGATCTCCGTAAATCCACGCCCGCTTAAAACTTCATCACAAAAAGTGAAGATCAAGGGTCCCTAAAACAAAACAGCCAATCTATAGTAAAGACCACATCAAGAGCCTTTGTGAAAGTACCTTACAAAGATCGCTCACCACCTTATCTCATTTGACAAAAGTCACCATTCGCAAATCACTTTCGCACAAAGAAAGAAAAGTTACCTGATCAAGTAGCGATCAACAATGGCGAAAAATATTTAAAGGTATAATAACACGAACAACGAAGCTTCATCCCTCCGTCTGATCAACTATTACAAATTACCACTTGTCACTCGAATGAAAATATGTAGAAACAAGTCAACATTGGATGAAACTAAAGATCTATCAAAATTGAGCATCTCTAGTCCTCCGAGCAAAACTCTTAGCAAAGCTTATTCGGACAAAATTGTATGAGGACCGGAGCGTTAGAAGACGAAGAAGTGGAGTCTAAAATCACAGCCTTGGCAGCCTCTAATATTAGACTGGGGGGCTTGACGATGTACCCCTCCGAACCATGATACGAAGACCACCTAGCACGAAGCTCGAAGATATTTTAATAATAATTAAATAGCTAAAGATAGCTACAAATCCCTTCCTAAAATATAGTAAATCATATCCCAATTATAAAAAGGATAATGATGGCAAGTAAATCGGATAAACATGGCAATGATATCCGAAACCCTAAAGGAGGCTAAAACCCTATCTTTCCCCCCATGTTACCCTCTCCTATATAAGGAGAGGTAACCCTCATTCAATTGGCATGATCATTAAATCAGCCAAAAACCCTACATTAGGTACGATCATAATCGGCCGAAAATCCTCAACACTCATAGTTGGCGTAAAGGAGCATTGCTCCTACCTTCGGGGAATCGCCAACAAATCCTTAAACCTCAACCATCTTTTCATAGACGGAACCCCTTTGCCGGAGTCTACATCCTACATGCGGTTTGGTGCACAATCATTTTCTTTTTTCCATCTACCTAACCCTGACCGCTCAACCTCTCCAATATGTTTTTCAACCCCTCCCTCAAGATCACCTTGTACCTCCGGAATATCCATAGGATCATTATGAGGTTCATGTTGGAATTCTTCAGGAATTGTTTGAAGAGGTGTTGGAACCTTTGAAGATTTTGATCTATTGAGTTTTCTTTTAATAATTAGGGGTGAAGACGAAGATGAAGGAGTAGAAGAGGGTGATTCAATAGTAGTTGAAGTGGGAATTTGTGAGGATGATGATGATTGAGATTTGGATTTGGATTTAGATTTGTGGTGAGTTTTGTGTTTCTTTCTAGGTGGTTCAGATGATGAAAAAGGTGGAGCAATTGTTGTAGATGGTGCAGAGGAAGAGCTCGGTGCCATATTATCTCCTTCTAACCCCTCTGATCTTTTCCTAGACCTAGAACCCTCACGAGGTGACCTATGTGGGGCAGCGGCAGGAAGCTGTCGGTTTGCAGCTCCCATAGCCCTCTCTATAAACACTCTATAATTCATTAAATCTGGATCATTGTGGGGCACCGAGCGAAGAAGAGAAGCAGGAATTGGCATCGGAATGACTTCAGTGGAGCCAGAGTTAGAGTACACAGCTCCATATCTTCGTATATTACATCTTGTGGAGTGCGGGAATCTTCGAATGGTTGGATTAGCATCAAGAGTATGTCGAATAATGATTGTCAGAAATCTGATGAAGGGAATATACTTCTTGTGCTCATTATGCTTCCCTTTGACATTCAGCACCAAGTGCTCCCAAGCAGCAGCAGCATAATCGATATGCGCATCATGAGAAATGCCATACAAGTAAGTCAGAGTATGAGTTGTGATGGGTTCTTGTCCTTTTCTTGATGGGGACAAGCAGTAGTTGGTGATGAAGCTTAGGGTGTTCCATAGTCTGTGGAGATTCTTCTTCTTGAAATCTTTTAAAGCATTTAGTGGTGCCTTGACGGGAATTTGGCTCAGGGAATCCAAGAATGGATCGGAAGTTGTTGAGTGTAAGAGTGACAGTGATGGGTGTACCTGTAGTTGTGGGGAGTTGCAATTCGAAATATGGTGATTGGTTCTTTCCCCTTGGTTTAATATATTGGATTGTGCGCCACAGATGAAATAAAAGTTCTTCCTCAATATCATGGGTAGTATTTATGAGTGCGGGAAAAATTGGGTGATGTTCAAGAAGTACGGTGATAATTGGATGAGGAGAAATGAAGGGAATAAGAAGCTGGTAGTTGTTTCCCATCTCGGAAGTACACCCGTCGACAAGAAAATCCATTCTGTATAAAAAACATTAAGAAAATATGGAAACATTGTTCCGGGGTTAATTTACTCAAAGAAGTTAAATTTACACCGTTAACACAAAAGATGCAAAGGAAGTACAACAAGGCGTTCGATACCTTGCTTCTTAGGGAAAACCGATGTAAGATAATGAAAAACAGTTTTATCATAGTTAAGTATAATAAACAGTAAGCTAACAAGCATTTTCCAAAGGACTACAAAGGTAGTACAACAAGGCGTTCGATACCTTGCATCCTAAGGAAACTGAGTGTTAGAAACCGCACAATTTAGCACATAAAGGCAATTTTCATTGAAGATTGCTCAAAAGTTCTTGCAAATTGTTTCATATGAGACTACACAAGCAGTACATCAACGCGTTCAATGCCGTGCATCTCACGGAAAAGACTTGCAAGACCCAAAAGAACAAATAAACGATTTAGAAGCAAACAATTGATAACAGAGAGGGACGATTGTATGTGTTACCGAACAGGTTAAGGAACATTGAGTTGTTCATTAATGAGGAAATCTGGTAAACACACCTGATATGGTATTAGAAAACTTTTATCATGATCAAACCAGATGGAAAAAGAATTGAAATTGAAAGAAGGTTTGACAAAAAAAAATAAAAATTCTAAGTATTTCATGAAGAAATACCGGTTTTTGAAATGAAAAATAGTTTGTGAAAACCGGTATTCAAGAAAAATTTTGGCATGGTTTCTGTATAGAAAAATGAAGATGTAAAGAACTAATACCGGTTTTTGAAATGAAAAATAGTTTGTGAAAACCGGTATTCAAGAAAAATTTTGGCATGGTTTCTGTATAGAAAAATGAAGATGTAAAGAACTAATACCGGTTTTGAAAGTCGGTATTTCAAAGCATCAAGATACCAAGTATAAATACCGGTATCGATGCACTTTAGAGTTATAAATGATAAGGAATATCGGTTTTTGAAAACCGGTAACAGAACAGTAAGCACACATCCAAGAATAACATCTCAAGCAAGTAATATATGCACATACTTAGAAACCAAAACAAGTAAATCAACAATTACACATCAAAGTATTTCCCAATCATACAAATGAGATCAAATCACTAACCAAAGCATGTTATATGAAGGAATCATGTAAATATAATGAAAAAGTAAATGACATAAAATAAACGTAATTATACCTGAAAAGAAATGAAATAAAGTAACGGAAAGCAGATATAAGAACTAGAAATCACCCCTGAATAAGAAAACATAAAATCTAAGTAAAGATTACCGGTTATGAGAGAAAAGTAAAGTAAAGAAATGAATACCGGTTTTTGAGGAAAAGAATGATAACCGGTATTAGATAAGGATACCTGAAAGCTGGTAAATGAAAGCCGATAAATGAAAGAGCGAAAGCCGGTAAATATGAAACAAGAAGAAATGCCATTTTTTTAAGGAAAAAGAAAGCTGGTAATTATTAATATGGGAAAGCCGGTAAGTTTTTGAGAGAAAGCCGGTAAATGATGAGAGAAAGCCGGTATTTGAATGTGAAAACTGGTATTTGAGAATAGGAAAATGGGTAAACAAATAACGATAATTGAGGTATTTATAGGGGAAAATACCGGTTTCGAACTTAATTTTTTTTGTTTTTTTTTTGTTTTGGTAAATGGAAAGATTGGAGGAGGTTTAAGGTTTAGCTTTGGGAAAAACTTAGGTTGAAGCAAAGAATTTGAAGGCAAAATTTGACTAAGGACAAAACATAAAGGAAAAATTAAGAAATACACAAACTCCCCCTAGGAACATGCAGACAAAGAAAATATATAAACTCCCCCTATAAGCATGCATTCTACCCTTGTTCTCCCCCTCAAACATTGCATGTAAGAGCAAATAAGCACACATCAATTGTTTGACCAAGAAAATAAACATAGAATACATGGCAAATAAGCAATTAAGTTTGTAGATCAAGCATACCCAACTTGGTTTTCAGAAAATTAAACCTTTGTTCATCCAAAGGTTTTGTGAAAAGGTCTGCAAGTTGGTAGTCAGTGGGGATAAAGTAGAGTTCGATGTTTCCTTTTTCGACATGATCTTTAATGAAGTGGTACCTAACATCGATGTGCTTTGTCTTAGTATGCTGAACAGGATTGCAAGAGATTGCAATGGCACTCTTGGAGTCACAGTAGATTGGAATTCTGTCATACGCAAAACCATAGTCAGATAGTTGAGTCTTCATCCACAGCACTTGAGAACAACAGCTAGCAGCAGCTGCATATTCAGCTTCTGCTGTGGACGTGGAAACACAGTTTTGTTTCTTGGAAGACCAACCGCTAACTTATCTCCAAGAAATTGAACACTTCCAGAAGTACCTTTGCGATCTAACTTGTAACCTGCATGGTCTGCATCTGAGTAAGCAGTTAGTTTGAAACCGGTATCTTTTAGATACCATAAACCAAGATTTATAGTACCCCTGAGATACCGAAAAATTCTCTTAACCGCTTGAGCGTGACTTTCCATAGGGTTAGCTTGAAATCTAGCACACATGCATGTAGCAAACATAATGTCCGGGCGACTAGCAGTTAAATACATGAGAGATCCTATCATACTGCGATATAGTTTCTGATTGTAAGGTTTACCATTAAGATCAGCATTAATTTTGGTTCGAGTTTCCATGGGTGTACCAATAGGTTGACAATTAAGCATATCAAACTTTTTCAACATGTCAAGAATGTATTTGTTTTGACAGATAAAAATACCATTCGACAATTGTTTTACTTGTAAACCAAGGAAAAAGTTTAATTCACCCATCATACTCATTTCAAAATTCTTAACCATTAATGCAGAAAAGTTTTTGCAGTACTTAGGATTAGTTGACCCGAAATTATGTCATCTACATAGATCTGGATTAAAACAATGTCACTACCTTGTCGTTTGATAAACAAAGTAGTGTCAATGGAACCTTTACTGAATCCAGATTGCAAGAGATAGGCAGTGAGAGCATCATACCATGCAATAGGAGCTTGTTTAAGACCATATAATGCCTTGTCTAACCTGTACACATAATCCGGACGTGTAGGATCTACAAAGCCCTCTGGTTGATAGACATAAACCTCTTCTTTCAGCACACGATTCAAGAAAGCTGACTTGACATCCATTTGATAAACAGTGAAGTTCTTGAATGCAGCATAAGCAAGAAAGATACGAATGGCCTCGATACGAGCAACTGGAGCAAATGTCTCATCATAATCAATACCATCTTGCTGACAATATCCTTTAGCAACCAACCTAGCCTTGTTTCGAACGACAATCCCATTCTCATCCTTTTTATTCTTGAAGATCCATTTGGTCTTAATCGGTTCTTTATACTTGTATGGATTAGGAACCAATTTCCATACTTTGAGGCGCTCAAACTGGGAAAGTTCTTCTTGCATGGCCTTGACCCAATCAGGATCTCTAAGAGCATCACTGACTGTTTTGGGCTCAACCATGCTCAAGAAGTTAACAAACAAGCATTCATTAGCAGAAGCAGAGCGTGTCGTTATTCCAGAATTTAGATCTCCAATAATCTGTGTGGAAGGATGAAGAAGCATAGAACGTGACCATTTTCCTGTATGAGGAAGCGGATCGACTAGATCATTGTTCTCATCAGGATTAATAAAGCCAGGAGAATGTTGTTCAATGAGTTGCTCAAAACTTGGTTCAATAGGTTCAACAAATTCTTCATCATATGCTTCAGGATCATTAGCTGGATTAGTTACTTGAGAGATTTGCTGAGGAGGAACTTGTTCAGAAGAGTCAGTTGGTGCAGAAGAAGAGTTGGACGAATTGGCGGATGAAGATTCATTCGTAGAAGTAGAATTGTCTGAAGGTTGAGGTGAAGAGTCATCGGGAGAGGATGTGAAAGAAGAACTTTGTTGATCAGATTCAGAGATATTGGAAGTGGACGCTTCAGGTTCAGCCAAAGTAGGTTCCGAAACGGGAGAATGATCACGATAAAATTCTTCAAACAATATATCTAATTCTTCAGTTGTCGGTGTAGAGAAAGAAGATTTTGAGACAGAGTGAGTCTTAGATGCGGAAGCTTGTGGACATTGAAGATCGGGTCTTGAACTATGGTGTTCAAGAACCATACCTGAGAGTTCATCAAATTTGACATTCATACTCTCTTCGATTCTCTTGGTTCGACGGTTATACACACGATATGCAATTGATTCTCTTGAATAACCAATGAAATATGCCTCGTCACCTTTTGGTTCAAACTTGCCCAGATTATCACGATCATTGAGAACATAACACACACATCCAAAAATGTGTAAGAAGTTTACATTGGGCTTTCTTTTATTAATTACTTCATATGGAGTTTTATCAAACCTCTTGTTAATGATAGATCTATTTTGAGTAAAGCAAGCAGTAGCTATAGCTTCAGCCCATAAATTTGGAGGCAATTTAGAGTAAGCAAGCATAGTACGAGCTGCTTCGACAAGAGTACGATTTCATCTTTCAACAATCCATATTGTTGAGGTGTTCGAGCGGCGGAAAATTGATGAGTAATGCCCACGGATGAGAAGAAAGAAGCAAGAGTAGCATTCTTGAATTCTGTACCATTATCAGATCGAACAATGCGAACAGTTGATTGCAGATTCACTTGGGTCTTCTTGATGAAGTCGATAATCACATTAGGAGCATCACTTTTTTAATGGAGAAAGAAAACCCAAGTATAACGAGAATAATCATAAACAATTACAAGAATGTATCACTTTCCATGGATACTTTGAACACGCATCGGACCACACAAATCCATATGAAGAAGGTGTAAAGGACCTTCAGAGCTAAGATGCTTCTTTGGTTTGTGTGAAGCTTTCTTCATCTTTCCAATTGCACAAGCTGGACAAACATGCTCACTTTCATATTTGAAATCAGGAAGACCATCAACAAGTTACTTGTCAACAAGAGCATTAATTGTTTGAAAGTTAAGATGAGAGAGATGGCGATACCATTACCAAGCATTTTGAGCTGAGGCTTTTGAGAGAAGACAAATTTCTGAAGAAGGAGTTGGAATATTGTTGAGATCTATGGTGAACAAGTTATTATCTCTAGAACTAGTAAGAATATCAACACCCTCTTCAGTTTGAACTTTGCATTCATAACGTCGAAAAAGAACTTGAAGATCATTATCACAAAATTGGCAGACACTGAAAAGATTATGTCCTGATCCTTCAACATAGGAGACTCGCTTAATGGTTATTCCATTTTGGACAATATCACTATAGCCAAGAATAGGAGCGATATGATCATTTCCAAATCTCACAGTTCCCATAAACCGTTCAATAAAGTTCTTGAGTAACGATTTGTTACCCGTCATATGTCTAGAACATCCCGAATCAACATACCAAACACAAATGAGGTATTCCTGTAAAATCAGGGAATATGTTTTAGGTACCCACATAAACTGTGTCCATGCAGGTTAGAGGTTTAACATGCAAGCACAAATTATTTAAAGCAAGTAAAGACAAATAAAAGAAACAAATTAACACACAAACAAACATTGTATTATTAAAACAAACAAACATACAAACAAGTTCAAAATAAAGTACGAATTACAAGCATTGAAACTAATTAACGATACGAGTAAAAGATGGACTAGTCCTAGAAGCATTAGTGCTATCTAAAGCAATTGGCCTACGAACTATCCACTTGTTTCACAGGGGTAGAGGTGCCATCAATCTTGACTTTCCTAGAAGCATGTAAGTATCTGTCTTTAGGAAGCCATTTACTGCTACTATTTAAGCACAAGTCACCTGAAACATGAACATTTTCTGGGTTAGAAGAGGATTTCCTTTTAATGTTTTCTACAGGTTTCTTCTTGATGGTCTCTTTGGTCATAGGAGTCTTCTTTTTGTAAGTGGGTGAGAACCAACCATATTGATCTTTAAATCTAAGTGTCCCTATTGTAGCATCTCTAACTGCCTTCAAAGTGCTCTTAGAGGTCATTGGAGAATACCTAGGATAACTAGAATGCCAATTGGGGTTCGGATGAGTTTTACTAGAAGACAAAGATTCTTTCTTGATGTACTTTTGAACTACAGGAGTCTTAGCTTCTTGAGGGGACTTAGGTTTAATTTTAATCTTGGTTTGCTTGGAAGTTTGGTCAGCTTGATTTCTTATGAGAGTCTTTTCCACATTGGTGTTCTTTGGTTTTGGGGAAGGAGTCTTGGGTAAGTGTGGTTTTGGAGTTTGCTTTGAAGAAACATTTGGTTTGACTTCTTTTTTCTGAAATAAGTTTTCAAATTCAGGATCATAAACATGATCTTCTTCCAAATAGTTTTCAAATTCAGGATCATAAACATGATCTTCTTCCAAATAGTTTTCAAGATTAGGAAGCTATGACAAATCCTTTTTGACATACTTAACCTCTGATTTGGACTCCAAATTCACACTTGGGACATTTGTCTTTTTGGAATGAGAACTTTCCTTGTCAGATTTTGATGCATTTGTTTGTTTTAAAAAAGATTGAAGGTTCTCATTTGTAAACATCAACTCCTTGATGATTTTGGTAAATCTCAATCTTTACTAACAAAAAGAGTTGATTTTGTTTGAAATTCTTTTCGAGCTTTGTAAAAGTCATCAAAGATTTGCAATTTAACTTTCTTTTCTCTTTCCAAGTTTTGTTTTAATGCATCAATTTCTTTCAAGTAAGTTTCATGGAAAGTTTTCTCAATCTCATTTTCACAACCAAACACGGTCTCATCACATTCAAAGAATTCTTCTTCATCACCTTCAGTTTGCATGGAGACATTTTTCATTACACAAACAAATTCAGGGTCAGTCTGAGTGAATTTCTCATTGGTCTGAATTATTTCATATTCAGTTTGCACACAAGAATCAGCAAATTCAAGATGGTCAGTTTGAGTGCAAACTTCAACAACTTTGGGTAGGTTAGAACAATGATTTTGAGACATCATATTATCTATGAGTTGTTGCTTTTTATCAAGAGAATCTTTCAATTCCTTTATTTGTCTTTCCAAAAAACTTTGTGGAACATAAGGTCGTACTAAAGCAGGTTTTAGAACTTGACTTTCTTCCTCTGATTTAGATTCATTTAAAGTAACAACAAATTTTTTTTCATTTGAGCTTTCATCAATTTCAACAATTGTAACTGAATGAGATTTTCTTTTTCGAACTAGAGGAAGATTTAAGAAATCATATGTATCATTGATTAGATCATAATCACAATTAACCTTTGTACAATTCGCTAGATAATCATCTGTCTCATAATCACCATAACTTGGTCTAACAAACTGGGTGGTCATGCCATATTTCATATAATTTGCATCATACAAAGGTGGAACTTCTTGTTGTGCTTTGAGCAAATACTTTGGATTCACATAACCCAACCCTTGAGTGAATTCTGTTTCAAAACCTCTAGGCCTGTTTAGAAAGATTTGGTTACATGATCGATTGATCTTGTATAACTTTTCTTGATAAAATTTGATTTCTGCTTTAAGCTCATCATTTTTCTTATCAAGTTTTTGATTATAAGAATCTTTTATACAACAGGCATAGTTTAAATCAGAAATTTTGTCTTCAAATTCCTTTAAATCAGGTTTAGGTTCTTCCAACTTCAGTTTTAAGGATTCAAGATCATCAGACAAAGCATTTGCTCTAAGCATCTCATTGGTCTTTTCAAGTTGCACCTCTTTGATTCTCTTATTAAGTTCAAAAACTATGGTCTCAAGTTCTTGTTTTTCAAGGTGCAGCTCGAAGGTTGGAGAGAATGACACTGAAGCTTTATTTGATTTTAATTCATCAAAATCTTTTTGAAGTGTGTCACATTTGATGTAAAATTCATGCAAAATGTTTTCTTTCACTTTCAAATTTTCATTTAATATTGAAACTTCCTTTTTCAAAGATTTATTTGCATTTAAAGCTTCAGTACAGTTATTTATATAACATTCCAGGTCACAACGAGAAATTTTGACTACCTCATCATCATCATTCTCTGAACAAGTGGAACCTTCGTCCAACTCCTTTGATCTCTTGATCTTTGTCATGAAGCATACATTAGCTGCAAGTTCTTCAGTCTCATCATCAGAAAGATGTTGCCATTTGTCATCTTCTGCAAGGAGAGCAATACCACCTTCTTCTTGTTTTGCCAGCATGAGCTTGTATCTGTAGTAATCGGAGTTCTTCTGATGAGGTTTGGTGCAATTAATAGCAAAATGACCAGCAATCTCACAGTTGTAGCACTTTCTATCATCATTCTTCTTTTCAACAACTTTCTTCTCAAACTTCTTTGGATTCTCAAACTTTCTTTCCCCGCCAACATTCTCATTGTTGTTCTCAAACTTGGGACCTTGAACATTCTTAGCATATGAAAACACAGATGAAGTTCTAAGCTGATTGTTGGTTGATCTCTTTTTGAAGAATTTCTCCTTGAAAGATTTGGTGAAATAGGCTAGATGTTTGTACATCTCCTTTTCTTTCTCATCCATCTCGGGATCACTTTGTTCACTTGATTCGGATTCAGACATAACTTCTACAACACTTTTTCTCAAAAATTTAGAAGTCTTCTTTTTCAGCAACTAAAGCCAGTGGATCAGAAGTAACACATTCTTCTTTCTTCTTCTGTTCTTTCAAGACAGCATCAATATTCAACTTCAACTTTTCATAAAGATTATGAATAGTGAGTTTTTCGAAATCGGCATGTTGATTGAGTTGAGTGCCATAAACTTGCCATTCTTCATCAAGGTTTCTGATGAACTTGATAGTCAATTCCATGCTGGTCTTCTTGATATCATTCTTTCTCAACTCATTAATCACATTACAGAACCTTGTGTAGACTTCAAGCAAGGATTCACCCTTTTGTTGCTTAAAAGTTTCATACAAGTGAAGAACATTTGACAGTCGTATGGTAGATAACACATCAGAACCCTCCATTTGTTTTTCAACTTCATCCCAAATTTCCTTTCCTGTCTCATAGGAATCAACATTACAGTAGATTTCATCAGGAAGAGCTTGATAAAGGAAAGATCTAGCAAGTTTGTCAGCATGAAAACGATTCTTTTGAGCAGTATTCCAACTCTCTTTTGGAAGAATCTCATCATTCACATGGTTTTTATGAACTGCAAGACCTTTCTTGTAAGATTCTCTGATATCATCACCCTGTGCGTGTCTATCAATCCAATCCAAGAATCTCTTTTTCCATAGGGGATATGAACCACGATACAAAACAGGAGGTCTTGAATCAGAACCAAGAGCTAAAGAATCCCGTGTAGTCATCTTGAGAAATGAAGAAGAAATACCGGTTTTTCAATTTCAAGAACAAATACCGATTTTTGATTTATAAGAACTAATACCGGGTTTCAACACTAATGTTGAAATGCCGGTTTTCAGATGCAAGAACTAATGCCGGTTTTCAAGTTGAAGAAGAAATACCGGTTTTCGAGGGAAAAATTGGACAGAGTGACTTTTTGTGAAATGAAAAATAAGAGAACAAATACTGGTTTTTGTGTAAACCAGGTATTTTAATATAAAATTACAAAATTCAACCACACACAACACTCCACAAGATTGAGGAAAACCGGTAAATGTAAGAATGAAAGCCGGTATTACAACTACGAAATGAAGAACAAGGAAAGCCGGTAAGAAAACCGTAGGGAAGCCGGTAAGAAAACCTAGGAAGCCGGTAAAAACCAGTAGGGAAGCCGGTAAGAAAACCAGTAGGGAAGCCGGTAAGAAAACCAGTAGGGAAGCCGGTAAGAAAACCAGTAGGGAAGCCGGTAAGAAAACCAGTAGGGAAGCCGGTAAGAAAACCAGTAGGGAAGCCGGTAAGAAAACCAGTAGGGAAGCCGGTAAGAAAACCAGTAGGGAAGCCGGTAAGAAAACCAGTAGGGAAGCCGGTAAGAAAACCAGTAGGGAAGCCGGTAAGAAAACCAGTAGGGAAGCCGGTAAGAAAACCAGTAGGGAAGCCGGTAAGAAAACCAGTAGGGAAGCCGGTAAGAAAACCAGTAGGGAAGCCGGTAAGAAAACCAGTAGGGAAGCCGGTAAGAAAACCAGTAGGGAAGCCGGTAAGAAAAATTAGGAAATTCAACCACACACAACACTCCACAAGATTGAGGAAAACCGGTAAATGAGTCGAGGAAAGCCGGTAAGAAAACCAGTAGGGAAGCCGGTAAGAAAACCGGTAAATACTAAGAATGAAAGCCGGTATTACAACTACGAAATGAAGAACTAGGAAAGCCAGTACGAAAACCGGTATTCTGACCAGTACCTTAAAAATCGATTTTAGCTTCGTTAATTGGAATTAGGTTATGAAATTTTTCATGGATGATTATTGGGAGGGAATGAACATAATTAAGCTAAAAAGGAAGAAACTTTAACATGATTTAAGGGTAAAATTAAGGGAAAAAGGTAAAAAGGTAAAGAAATCGAAATCTAGCAAAGAAGAAACAAAATCAAGCCATGGAATGGATTTGGATCTTTCACCAAGGTGATTTTGCTCTGATACCAATTGATAACACAAGCTAGATTAAGAAATCATGATAAGAGTGTGAGAGAGAGTTGAGAGAAAAATGATAAATGGAAAGTAAATGATAATATTATGTGAAAGGCTAACCATTCAAAGTTGGTGGTGGAGGGGTATTTATATACATAGTTAATTACACTTAGCACCCCTCCATACTTAATCAAAAAGGCTTTAAGTTATACAAAAGTACAAAACTAGCACTAATTCTTTATAATTCTAACAATGAGAATCTTTTCAAATTCTATTAATTTATTTCTTTTCAATTCTTAAAAAAACTCAAAAAGAAAATTTGTTTTGGAATCCTTTGAATTACTTTCTTATCCACCCCTTAAAAAACTCAAAAACATAACATTATAGCACTACAAATAATGTTGCATTTGTCTACACTTTTAGTTAGTGTGAACAAATTAAAAATTTTGTCACGCTTTTATGTGTGTAAAAATGTGTAGAACTAAAAGTGTGTAGAAATTTATCCACACTAAAAAGTGTGAACTTTTAGTTCTTCACACTTTTTAGTGTGGACTTTCACAATTATTTTGTAACACCCATTTGTCCACACTAACTTTTTAGTTAGTGTGGACAAATGGGGTGTTACAAAATAATTGTGAAAGTCCACACTAAAAAGCGTGAACTTTTAGTTCTACACACTTTTTAGTGTGGATAAATTTCTACACACTTTTAGTTCTACACATTTTTACACACATAAAAGCGTGACAAAATTTTTAAATTGTTCACACTAACTAAAAGTGTGGACAAATATAACATTATTTGTAGTATAGGTTTAATATTTTTAAGAAAAAGTGGACCGGTTGAGGCAGCTGGGTGGAAGTTATTTAACCGCAACCGGGTTACCTAACAAGGTCAACCAAAAATCCGGTTTTTAAAACATTGCAAATAGTCAATTTGTTATACTTTAGATTTCAATTTTTAAGAGAATAAAATCAATTTATATATAATATAGTGTACTGTATATTATATCATTTTGTAATTTTATCTCTAATCTTACTTAAGGATGTCTAATTTTCATAACAATGATACAATCACCAAATTTGTGCGTGAATATGTGTTAGATTATTATTTAGTTAGTGCTTGTTTTGTACTTTTGTGTAACTTAAGTCCTTTTAATTAAGTATGGAGGGGTGCTAAGTGTAACTTACCATGTATATAAATACACTTCCACCACACTTGTAATAGTTTAAGCCTTCATAATATATTTTTCATATTTCCCATTTTCTTTCATTCTCTCTCACACACACTTTACATGAATTCATAATCTAGCATTGTTTACATTTGGTATCAGAGCAAAATCACCTTGGTGAAAGATCCCAATCCATTCCATGGCTTGATTTTGTTGCTTTTTGTGCTAGATTACGTTTTCTTACTTTTTACCGAAATTTCCTTGCTTTACCCTTTAAACATGTTAAAGCTATCTCCTTTTTACCATAAATCAACTCATTACATTCCTATAATCATCCTTGAAAAGTTTCAGAACCTAATTCCAAACAATAAAGCTTAAATTTGAATTTTTAGTTTTCTGTTCTAAATACCGGTTTTCGTATTCCTAATTTCGTAGTTATAATACCGGATTTCCTTTAGTGTATTTGGTTTTCCTACTGGCTTTCCTACCGGTTTTCTTACCGGTTTTCATTACGTTTGGGTGTTGTTGTGTGTGGATGAATTTTGTGATTACATTTCATAATATCTGGTTTACACCAAAACCGATATTTGTTCTTATATTCATCATTTACTAAAACAAAACTCTGCCCAATTCTCTCTTTGAAAACCGATAATCATCCTTCATCATCAAAAGCCGATAATTCTAAAGATTTAACTAAAAAACCGATATTTTTCCTTATTTTCATAATTATTGTTATTGGCTGTGTGGTTGTGTGTTGTTGATGTTAAAATACCTGGTTTACACCAAAACCGGTATTAGTTCTTATATTCTTCATTTTACGAAAGGAGACTCCGCCAAATTTTTCCCTCGAAAACCGATATTTCTTCATCAATTTGAAAACCGGCATTTCATCTTCAATCTGAAAACCGGCATTTGTTCTTCTAATTTGAATCCCGATATTAGTTCTTCTTTGTGAAAACCGGCATTAGTGAATCTATCTGAAAACCAGCATTTCTGCTTCAGATTTAAAAACCGGTATTAGTTCTTGAATTTTGAAAACCTGTATTTTTTCTTCTATTCTCAAAATGACAACTCGAGATTCTTTATCCCTCGGTTCCGACTTAAGACCTCCTGTCTTGTATCGAGGCTCCTATCCGTTATGGAAAAAGAGATTTATGGATTGGATTGACAGACAAGCACAGGCAGATGACATAAAAGAATCCTACAAGAAAGAACTTGCAGTTCATAAAAACCCAGTGACTGAAGAGATTCTTCCTAAAGAGAATTGGAATACTACTCAAAAGAATCGCTCTCATGCTGACAAACTCTCCAGATCTTTCCTTTATCAAGCACTTCCTGATGATATTTATTGTAATGTTGATTCTTATGAAACAGGAAAAGAAATCTGGGATGAAGTTGCAAAGCAAATGGAAGGTTCTGGTGTGTCTTCTACCATACGACTGTCGAATGTTCTTCACCTGTATGAAACTTTTAGGCAACAAAAGGGTGAATCCTTGCTTGATGTCTACACAAGGTTCTGTAATGTGATTAATGAGTTGAGAAAGAATGATATCAAGAAGACACCCATGGAATTGAATATCAAGTTTCTGATACACCTTGAAAAAAAGTGGCAACCCAATGGTACTCAACTCAATCAACATGCTGACTTTGAAAAGCTCACTATTCACACTCTTTATGAAAAGTTGAAGTTGAATCTTGAAGCCGTTCTTAAGGAACAAAAGAAGAAAGATGAAAGTGTTACTTCTGATCCCCTGGCTTTGGTTGTTGACAAGAAGACTTATAGATCGTCAAAAAAAAGTATTGTTGAAGTTATATCCGAATCAAGTGAATCAAGTGATCCCGAGGTGGATGAGAAAGATAAGGATATGTACAAACATCTAGCCTATTTCACCAAATCTTTCAAGAAAAAGTTCTTCAAAAAGAGACCAAACAACAATCAACTTCGAACTTCATCTGTTTCTTCTTATGCTAAGAATGCTCAAGGTCCTAATTTTGGTAACCACAATGAGAATGTCAATGGAGAAAGAAAGTTTGAGACTCCAAAGAAGTTTGAAAAGAAAGTTGTTGAAAAGAAGAATGATGACAGAAAATGCTACAACTGTGGAATACCTGGTCATTTTGCTATTAATTGCACCAAACCTCGTCAAAAGAACTCCGATTACTACAAATACAAACTCATGCTGGCAAAGCAAGAAGAAAGTGGTATTGCTCTCCTTGCAGAGGATGACAAGTGGCTACATCTTTCTGATGATGATACTGAAGAACTTGCAGCTAATGTATGCTTCATGACAAAGATCATGCGATCTAAGGAGTTAGATGAAGGTTCTACCAGTTCAGAGACTGAAGATGATGAGGTAATCACAATTCCTAAATGTGATCTGGCCCAATATATGGATAATTGTGATAAAGCTATCGAAATAAATAAATCTTTGAGAAAGGAAATTTCAAAATTAACTGAATCTTTGAAAGTGAAAGAAAACTCTTTGAACGAATTTCAAATCCAACATGACACACTTCAAAAGGATTTTGATGATTTGAAAACCATTAAAGCTTCAGTTTCATTTACTCCTTCCTCTGAGTTGCACCTTGAAAAACAAGAACTTGAGACCAAAGTTTGTGAATTAAACAAGACTATCAAAGAGGTGCAACTTGAAAAGACCAATGAGATGCTTCGAGCAAATGCTTTGTCTGATGACCTTGAATTCTTAAAACTAAAATTGGAAGAATTTAAACGGGATGTACAGACAAGCACAAAAGCACATAGTACAAGTTCCAACACAGCCAATAACATTAATAAAGAACAGAAGTACGATAGTTATTACAGAACATAAAATGAACTCAGAATAATCAATATTCTTAAGACAGAACAATTGTCTTGAAGTACAGGAATCTGAACTGAATGAGCAAGGGAGATCTTCACAGCTTCCGGTCTTGAACGTACGAGCGGTCGCCACAAGAGATGAGCTTTAAAGAGGAAGACTCCTATGCTAAGAGATCTACTAGTCTAGCCTGAAAAGCATGTAAGTTCAAAGGTCAACTAAAAAGTAGTTGGTGAGATTCACATAAAGTACTAGTACGTATACATATAATAATATGTAGAGTAGGAACAAGTCATAAGATCTGTACGTTTAACAAAAGTACTTTGTAATAGTAAGAACAGTACAAGAACGTATAATGGACTTTAAGTGTATTGTCACTGCTAACCCGATTGGCCAGAACTGAACTGTAATGAACGTATGCACATAATAATCAAGTACTTCACGAAGATCTAAATCAGAACAAGAACAGATAATATGCATCCTCCAGAACTGCGGAGAATGAGGTGGGCCTACCCTAAACAGCGCTGTCCATAATTATCTACGGTTCAATCCCTGAACTGTGGGATATGAATTGATAGCAGTGAATAAGAACTGAACAAGTACAAGTACGAACTAGAACATGTTAAAGATCAATATAGTAGTAAGGAGGTATTTAAGATCCTGCCCATTCAAGACTTAAATACTCCCTTAAACAGTATAGATGTATTTAAGATCCTGCCCATTCAAGACTTAAATACTCTTTTAAATAATTAGGAATCATATCATAAGTACTTCGTAAGATCATAAAATAGTACGTAATATAGTTCATGATCATAATATAGTACGTAAAATAGCTCAAGAACATATGTACAAGTACAAATAGTTTTCATGCTTTTCAGTCCCCGATAAAGAACTTGAACAAAATGTACGAAAGGGGGATTAGTGAACTCACAGTGATCTGGTACAAGTACAGTTTGTAGCACAGAGAACAAACACCGAGATAGATAAGTTATATCTATCGAAATCCAAGTACGTCTTGCTGGATGCCTAAGTACAAGTTATTGTTCATAGATATGTACACATATTAGTTCAATGACTATTTAATTACTGAGATGTACTTGATGAACTGATGATTTGGTCCTTTGAAGATCTTTGAACGTTTTGACTCAAATGAGTTTAAATGGACTTTAAGTACATGAACTGGACTCGAACCGAACGTCTTAAAACTCACACATAAGTACTTATCGTGTTAATGAGTTGAACATGTCTTTATTAATGGACTTTAGTCTTTAGAATTCAATTTAACTGATCATAGGACTCGTACTTTGATAATCAAGATAGAACATGTCTTAATTGTACTCAATTAGGGTTTGCACCTTGTACGTTGTCTTAGGTCGATTCATGAACTAGCTTTAGTGTTAGTACGTAGCCTTTGATGTGTTTAATCGAATGATAATGATGTTATAAACTGGATTGATGATTAAGGATCAAGTGTGGTATGTTATAGAACAAGTACAAGTTGTTTTCTAAGGAGCACGAGGTCGTTCTAGGGTTTTGGAACTAAGATCGTCCCAGGTACTTCAAGATCGTCCTAGGAACTAGTGGTTCAAGATCGTCTCATTTGTACTCAACTCAAGATTGTCTTAGTTATTCAAAGCACAAGATCGTTTTAGAGTTCAAGCACAAGATCGTTTTAGAGTTCAAGCACAAGATCGTTCTAGAGTTCAAGGCACAAGTTCGTTTTAGAGTTCAAGCACAAGATCGTTCTAGAGTTCAAGCACAAGATCGTTTTAGAGTTCAAAGCACAAGTTCGTTCTAGAGTTCAAGCACAAGATCGTTTTAGAGTTCAAGCACAAGATCGTTCTAGAGTTCAAGCACAGATCGTTCTAGCTTTTCAAGGGGTCTAGCACAAGTTCGTTTTAGAGTTCAAGCACAAGATCGTTCTAGAGTTCAAGCACAAGATCGTTCTAGAGTTCAAGCACAAGATCGTTCTAGAGTTCAAAGCACAAGATCGTTTTAGAGTTCAAAGCACAAGATCGTTTTAGAGTTCAAGCACAAGTTCGTTTTAGAGTTCAAGCACAAGATCGTTCTAGAGTTCAAGGCACAAGTTCGTTTTAGAGTTCAAGCACAAGATCGTTCTAGAGTTCAAGGCACAAGTTCGTTTTAGAGTTCAAGCACAAGATCGTTCTAGAGTTCAAGCACAAGTTCGTTTTAGAGTTCAAGCACAAGATCGTTTTAGAGTTCAAGCACAAGTTCGTTTTAGAGTTCAAGCACAAGATCGTTCTAGAGTTCAAGCACAAGATCGTTCTAGAGTTCAAGCACAAGATCGTTCTAGAGTTCAAAGCACAAGATCGTTTTAGAGTTCAAAGCACAAGTTCGTTTTAGAGTTCAAGCACAAGATCGTTCTAGAGTTCAAGCACAAGATCGTTCTAGAGTTCAAGCACAAGATCGTTCTAGAGTTCAAAGCACAAGATCGTTTTAGAGTTCAAGCACAAGTTCGTTTTAGAGTTCAAGCACAAGATCGTTCTAGAGTTCAAAGCACAAGATCGTTTAGAGTTCAAGCACAAGATCGTTCTAGAGTTCAAGGCACAAGTTCGTTTTAGAGTTCAAGCACAAGATCGTTCTAGAGTTCAAGCACAAGATCGTTTTAGAGTTCAAAGCACAAGTTCGTTTTAGAGTTCAAGCACAAGATCGTTCTAGAGTTCAAGGCACAAGTTCGTTTTAGAGTTCAAGCACAAGATCGTTCTAGAGTTCAAGCACAAGATCGTTTAGTTCAAGCACAAGATCGTTTAGAGTTCAAGCACAAGATCGTTTTAGAGTTCAAGCACAAGATCGTTTTAGAGTTCAAGCACAAGATCGTTCTAGAGTTCAAAGCACAAGATCGTTTAGAGTTCAAGCACAAGATCGTTTTAGAGTTCAAGCACAAGTTCGTTTTAGAGTTCAAGCACAAGATCGTTCTAGCTTTTCAAGGGTCTGGGACGATCCTCCCAGGATCGTCTTAAGGTTCAGGGGTCTGGGACGATCCTCCCAGGATCGTCTTGGTTCCAGGTACTTAGCAAAAGAATTGGTCTCCAGGGTGAAACGGTCCTGGTCGAGGTCGTCTTAGTCAGAATCGTTCTGGGTCAAGATCGTCTTAGGTTCTTTCAGAAGCAAGATCGTCTTAGGCTCAAGTGCAGTTTAGATCGTCTTAGGTTCAAGTTCATGCACTAGATCGTCCCATTGACAAGGATAAGAACCAGACACATGATCATTTCAAGATCAAGTGTTTGAGCAAAACCGATCCTGAAGGATTAGTTACCCATTATACGTACCACCACAACACAACACCACACAAGATCAACGAACAAGTTTGGTAGAACATGAACTGCCCTAGGACGGTCTTATTAGCACCAGATCGTCCTAGTGCTCAAAATTTAGGCCGTCTTAAGCTCTAAAACGAGCTGAATGGAAACGAGTGTTCAAACGAATGACTAGATCGATTTCAGAAATCATTTGGACATAGAACTAGCACATGAATGCATAACAACAACATTTTATAACACTTTTACTGATTTCCAAGATTCAATATCACATGGACAAGTTGTGACACTCATGAACTAGTTACATCTTCATTTTCAAAAACGGGTTCGAAGATTTAAGCACGTTATGACCCAAATTTGTTCACACATATGTTGTTACACACATTTAGACACAAACCCATTAACCATTAACACGATTTCATATCAAAATTGGACCAAATCATCAAGAACATGAACTTGAAAAGTACACTTTTAATTTGATCAAAAACTCATAATTTGTTGTTGTTACCTGAGATTTGACTCCAGAAGTATGTTTTGATTGTCACAAGGATGCTAAAAGTACAAACGATTTCGATTATAACATCCAAAATCAAAATATGAATTTGTGGTTGGTTATGGCTGCCTGGAGAGGTTTTTAGTGAGAGAGTGAAATTGGAAGTGGTAATGAACAGGGTTTTCTCTCACTACCTTCTATTTATAGTCTTCTCATATTAAATGAACATCATAAATGTAAGGACTCATTTGCAATTATTTTTTTAGTCTAGAACTTTGTTAATTCGTCGAATTTAGTCATAAATTCGTCATATAAGTCAAGAATTAAGATCAAGTTGACCTTCATATAAGCACATAATTTCAGTCTAAAGTACGTCAAGAACTTTTATAAATTGAACTGTCTAGCCGTTCAAGTGGCGAAAGTACTTCTTAAAGAACTTATTTAGCACATTTCTAATACGGTTGTTACATTGAAAACCATTAAAGCTTCAGTTTCATTTACTCCTTCCTCTGAGTTGCACCTTGAAAAACAAGAACTTGAGACCAAAGTTTGTGAATTAAACAAGACTATCAAAGAGGTGCAACTTGAAAAGACCAATGAGATGCTTCGAGCAAATGCTTTGTCTGATGACCTTGAATTCTTAAAACTAAAATTGGAAGAATTTAAACCTGATGTAATGGAATTAGAAGACAAAATTTCCGATTTAAACTATGCTTGTTGCATAAAAGATTCTTATAATCAACAACTTGATAAGAAAAATGATGAACTTAAAGCAGAAATCAAATTTTATCAAGAAAAGTTATACAGGATCAATCGATCATGTAACCAAATCTTTCTAAACAGGCCTAGAGGTTTTGAAACTGAATTCAATCAAGGGTTGGGTTATGTGAATCCAAAGCATTTACTCAAAGCACAACAAGAAGTTCCACCCTTGTATGATGCCAATTATATGAGATATGACATGATCACTCAATTCGTTAGACCAAGTTATGGTGATTATGAGACAGATGATTATCTTACGAATGGCACAAAAGTTAATTGTCACTATGATCGAGTTAATGAACCATATGATTTCTTAGATCTTCCTCTTGTTCGAAAAAGAAAATCTCATTCAGTCAAAATTGTTGAAATTGATGAAAACTTGAATGAAAAACAGCTTGTTTCTTCAAATGAGTCTAAATCAGAGGAAGAAAGTCCAGTTCCAAACCCTGCTTTTGTTCGACCTTATGTTCCACAAAGTGTTTTGGAAAAACATATTAAAGATCTGAAAAGATCTCTTGATGAAAAACAACAATTGTTAGATAATCTAATGTCTCAAAATTAGTGTTCCAAGAATGTGTCAGTTGTTTCTGACCCGCCCAATGATGTTGTCAATGATTGCACTGAACCCAACTGTCCAATTTGTGATGTCATGAGATCTTCCATTCAAACTGCTTGTACTGTTTGTGAACTTGTGAATGCTACTGTGCAAACTGAATGTGATAGTGTTAAGGCCAGTGATGCTTCAATTCAGACAGACTCTGACAATGAGACCAATAAGATCTCAATTGATATCCAACCTTACTTGGATGAGATTGATGCATTAAAACAAGATTTAGAACGAGAAAAGAAGGTTAAGTTGTCAATCTATGTTTCTCATCAAAAGGACAAAAGAGAATTTCAAACAAAATCAACTCTGTTTGTGACAAAAGAATGGAAATACATCAAACTTATCAAAGAGTTAATGATTAATAATGATCAACTTCAATCTTTTTTAAAAGAAGCCAATGCATCAAAATCATTCAAAGAAAGTCCTCGTCCCCCAAAGACAAATGTCCCAAGTGTGAGTTTGGAGTCTAAATCAAAGGTTAAATATACCAAAATGGATTTCTCAAATCTTCCTAACCTTGATAATTATTTAGAAGGAGATCATGATTATGATTCAGATTTTGAAAATGTTTTTCAGAAAAAGGAAGTCAAACCCAATGTCCCTTCAAAGCAAACTCCAAAACCACACTTTCCAAAGACTCCATCTTCAAAACCAAAGATCGCCAATGTGAAACAGACTCACAAAAGACCTCAATCTGACCATACCACAAAGCAAACCAAGATTAATTCTACACCCAACACCCCTGCTTCTTCCAAACATGTTAAAGTAGAGTCTTGGTCAATAGCTCACAAACAACCTAAGTATCATAACTATTCTAGCTTTGCTAGTCAGTCTTCAAAGTCCTCTAAGAGCATCCTGCATGTAGTTAGAGATGATATGGTAGGAACAGTTAGATACAAAGATCAATATGGTTGGTTTTCACCCACTTACAAAAAGCAGACTTCAATGACCACAGAGACCATCAAGAAGAAACCTATAGAGAACATTAAAAAGAAATCATCTTCTAACCCAAAAAATGTTCATGTTTCAGGTGACTTGTGCTTAAATAGTAGTAGTAAATGGCTTCCTAAAGATAGATACTTGCATGCTTCTAGGAAAGTCAAGATTGATGGCATCTCTACCCCTGTGAAACAAGTGTGGATAGTTCGTAGGTCTATTGCTTTAGATAGCTTTAATGCTTCTAGGACTAGTCCGGCTTGTACTCATACCTTTAATTAGTTTAAATGCCTGTAATTCGTACTTTATTTTGAACTTGTTTGTGTGTTTGTTTGTTTTAATAATAAAATGTTTGTTTGAATGTTAATTTGTTTCTTTTAGTTGCCTTTAATTGCCTTTAATTGCTTTTATTAGTGTTTTTCCATGTTCTGAATAAATTGTACTTGCATGTTTTACCTCTAACCTACATGGACCCAGTTTATGTGGGTACCTAAAACCATATTTCCCGATTTTACAGGAATACCTCATCTGTGTCTGGTATGTCGATTCTGGATGTTCTAGACACATGACTGGTAATAAATCTTTGCTCAAGAACTTTGTTGAACGGTTCATGGGAACTGTGAGATTTGGAAATGATCATATTGCTCCTATTCTTGGCTATGGAGATATTGTCCAAAATGGTATAACCATTAAACGAGTCTCCTATGTTGAAGGATTGGGTCATAATCTTTTTAGTGTCGGCCAATTTTGTGACAATGATCTTCAAGTGCTTTTTCGAAGATATGAATGTTAAGTTCAAACTGAAGAGGGTGTTGATATTCTCACTGGTTCCAGAGATAACAACTTGTTTACCATTGACCTCAACAATATTCCGACTCCTTCTTCAGATATTTGTCTTCTTTCAAAAGCATCAGCTCAAAATGCTTAGTTATGGCATCGTCGTCTTTCTCACCTTAACTTTCAAACGATTAATGCTCTAGTTGATAAACAACTTGTCGACGGCCTTCCTGATTTCAAATATGAAAGTGAGCATGTTTGTCCTGCTTGTGCGGTTGGAAAAATGAAGAAAACTTCTCACAGAGCTAAGAAACATCTTAGCACTGAAAGTCCTTTACACCTTCTTCATATGGATTTGTGTGGTCCGATGCGTGTTCAAAGTATCCATGGAAAGCGATACATTCTTGTAATTGTTGATGATTATTCTCGCTATACATGGGTACTCTTTCTCAAAGAAAAGAGTAATGCTCCATCTGTGAACATAGATTTCATTAAGAAGACTCGAGTAAATCTGCAATCCACTGTTCGTATTGTTCGATTTGATAATGGTACGGAATTCAAGAATGATAATCTTGATTCCTTCTTCTCCTCCGTGGGCATTACTCATCAATTTTCCGCCGCTCGAACACCTCAACAAAATGGAGTTGTTGAAAGAAGAAATCGTACTCTTGTTGAAGCAGCTCGTACTATGCTTGCTTAGTCTAAATTGCCCCCGAATCTATGGGCTGAAGCTATAGCTACTGCTTGCTTTATTCAAAATAGATCTATCATTAACAAGAGGTTCGATAAAACTCCATATGAAGTGATAAATAAGAGAAAGCCAAATGTGAACTTTCTACACATTTTTGGATGTGTGTGCTATGTTCTCAATGATCGTGATAATCTGGGCAAGTTTGAACCAAAAGGTGACGAGGCATATTTCATTGGTTATTTAAGGGAATCAATTGCTTATCGTGTGTATAACCGTCGAACCAAGAGAATCGAAGATAGTATGAATGTTAAATTTGATGAACTCTCAGGAATGGTTCTTGAACACCACAGTTCAAGACCCGATCTTCAATGTCCACAAGCTTCCGCACCAAAGACTCATTCTGCCAGCCAAACTTCATTCTCTACACCGACTAATGAGGAACTATATATCTTGTTTGAATAAAATACAAGGTTGTTGGGGAACCAAGATATTACAAAATATCTTAACAACCTATGAATTACAAATGATCTATATTTGCTAAATATTCTCCTTTGATCGAAACACTTAAAGTTGTGAAGTATTCCTTGTTACGATCGAGAGTATTTAGACAAATTCACCAATTATGCAAAAAGTAAATTGGACGAGGTATGTGACTTGGTATTTATAGGCAAATAAATTCAACAGTGAATTTATTATGCCGTACAAATATGGTTGCATGCATTTAAGGAAACAACTTTAATTCCTTAAATGCATTGGTTAAAGTACAAGGATAAAGTCATGTTGATGTGACTTGTCATCCTTTTAACCAACCACCTTTACATACGTATTGTACTTTTATCAATAGACAAATGGATTGTCCGTGTAAAAGTGTGTAAAGGCAAAAGTCAATTCCTCGTAATCAGTGTTCAGACTTGTAAGGTCTAGAATACTGACAAAGCTCCAGTCAGGAGATCTGGTAAGACTGTCAGTGGGCTCCACTGCTTGCCAGTCTTCTTTCTTCAAACTTCAGTCTTTGACTTCAGTAAGAATGTCTTCAGTAGGATCGATCTGGACTGGAGTAAAGTCCAGTAAGCTGAAATCTGGTGAACTCCAAATTTCCTATACAAGTGAGATGCTTACTGGTCTTCCATTATTTCTAGACAAATCTTCAGTGACGCTCCAGTCTTCAAGTCTGGAGTGGGTCCAGTCAAACTGGACCTAACAAATTCCCCCTATTTGTTCAGAAATAATGCAAGGTTTTTCAAGCTTCTATCTATACAATTGTATGCTTGAAAAACACTTGATTTTGACTAAGTCTAAAAATTTAAATTACTGGAGAACACTTTATAGATCATCAGTGTTCCAGTTTTAATCTTTTAGTTCTAACTTAGACTTAATCTGATCACTTACTTGTGAATCAAAAGCTTGCAACTTTATTTACAAACATCAAAATATAAAAAGTTACAACTTTGATTTAAAATAAATACAAATACAAGTAAGATGATAAAAGAGTCAGGCCCTTCTCTTTGAAGCTTGTCCTGGTGCATCTTCAGTGGCCTTTCTCTTTGGAGAAGGTGAAGCATCTAGAGATCTCATGCCTAATGCAATTTCCATCTGTTGCTTCCTTTTCCATACCTTCTAAATTTTCTTCAAAAATGCTTTGACATCTTGAGATAGACCAGTTTTCCCCCTGAATGTCAAGCCAATCTCCTTCAGTTCAGACCACCCAAATGCCTGGACTGAAGTATTCTTCCTTTCATCAACAAAATTACCTTCTCTGGTCAGCTTAACCTCAAACTTGGTCAAATTTTCATGATTTTCGGCCACTTTTATTTCAGCACCTATGATCCTTCTAGCATTTGCCCTGAACATCATCAGTTCATTATATTTGTCTTTTTGTTTTTCCATCTGGATCATTGCTTCAGTTTCCCTGGACACTTTTAGATCATCCAAAACTTTCTAAACTTGAACTTGATCAATTCTTTTGGAAGTATCCAGCGGAATGAAGGTACTGAGATCTGCATCTCTGGCAACCTTTGCTTTTCTGGCTGGGAGTCTGGGTCCACCTTTCATTTTCTTTCTGTACTCGTTCTCCAGAGCTGCAGCATTTGACCTGACCTTTTTCTGGAGGTCAACTAACTCCTGCTTCCTTAACTCAATCAACTCCTGAACAGGGCGACCATATGTTTCAGCATCAAATTTTTGTTCATCTTCAGAGTATCTGGAACGAACATATACATCGTCCATAGCATCAAGACATTGGTGAACTCTGGGATCATCTTTCATCAACTGTACACATCAACGTGAATGCCCAACCTGCCAGCATTGTATGAATCCAGAGTTCCCATATTTGCCATCTTTAATTTATGGGCCAGCAACCCTTCTCTTTGAGTTCTTTTGAAGATGTCAATTAAAATGCCTCGATGTTCCAGTCTCTTAGATGTTTCAACATCTACTGACGCCCTTTTAGGGAAACCTTCAGTGGTTTCATCTTCCACATTCTCTTCAATTTCTTCACCAGACACCACGTGTTTCTTTCTTTTCAAATTTTTCAAAGTGGTGGTGATGTCTGGGAATTCTTCAAACTGGGGCTCACTGGCATCAGTACCAGCAGCCCCTTCTTCTTGCACAATGGCTTCAGTACCAAAGGATTTTTCAATGGCTTCCTTTGTTTTCTCAATAGCACCAGCAGGAACTTCCTTTGTTTTCTCAACCATCTTCTCAGTAGCAACAATTTTCTCAATAACAACAGATTTTCCCCCCTTGGAATGATCACCAGTCCTAGACTTGAGATCATTCCACAACTACTCCAACATATGACGGTTAGATGACCCAAATGTACGACCAGCTACTGGAGTGGCGATATTCACAGTTCTCCTTAAATCAGTCACTTTCTTCTTGATAATTTGGAGTTCTGAAGGCAAGTGCTTTGGTAATTCAGTATCAATCATTTTCACCACTTGAGGCAACAGCCCATCTTGAATGCTTCTTAAAATTGACCCAAAAATTTCTTCAGTGATGTCTTTCAACATGTTGTTTCTGAACTTCTTAGCACACTCATCACTGATGTGACTAACAATAGAATTCTGGTCAAGGACTGGCCTACTTTCCAGACGGCTCACTGACTCAGTCAACTTCTGGACTTCTTCTTTCAGACCTGCCAGTGGTTGTACAAATTCTGCCTTGACTGCAGTCTGAACAGAAGCTATCAGTTTCTTCTCCAATCCCTGGACTGCCACTTTAATAGTTTCAGAGTTTTTGTTGGTGGCCAGTACCAGTTCATTCAACTTCTCAAACACAATCTTCTCATTTCCAGCAAACAGGTTCATTTCTGATGCAAGATTATTTGACAATAAAGATTTAAATTCAGAAACAACCTGAGAAGAAGACTGGAGTGATCTCTCCAGGTCCGCCACCTTATTTAAAAGGCCTTGGACCTCGGTGGAAGAAGAAGTGGAGAGACCACTTGGAGGAGCAAGATCAGAAGCAATTCTGGTCACCAGAGAGACTTGTGCCTCGACTCTTTCAGAGGGCCTTTCAGATGATAGAACAGTAGAGTCGAGCGCACTGGAGACTGGAAAATTTACAATATTGAGTCTCGTCTGGATTGGTGTTTCAGGTGGTGGTTGAAAATAAGAAATATTTGGAGGAAGTGAAGATGGTGGTGGTGGAGGTGATACAAAGGTTGATTCTGGTAGCGGTGGTGGAGCATTTAATGATTCAGGAGGTGGTGGCATATCAGTGGATTCTGGTGGAGGAGGTATATCTGATGAAGCAATATCACCCAGAAAATCCATGTTTGCATCAAAATTATCATTATCAGACAAAGGTGACTCAACTACTTCTTCCCATGCTGGAGCTTCACCAACTGTCTGATCACCAACTTCCCTATTCAAATCAATTGGAGCATCATGCTCAATATTTTCTTGTTCCACAATCAAAGTACCATCTGCATTCATTATGTCACCAGCCGAAGAATGTGAAACTGGAATTACTAGAGGTGAGGCTCCAGTAACCCCAGTCTGTGCAAGAGTTGTGTCAGAAATATGGCCATGTACAAGAGATTGTGCTGACACGGACTCTACTGAAGGATGGGATGTCCTTCTAATATCTTCACCACTATCCCCTAAAAAGAAGATTGGAAGTGGTTGCTTGTGGGTTTTCCCGTATGACATCTCCAGATTCCTGTTGGGAGGAATCTGGATGGCGAGTTACGGTTCTACTGGGAGCGACCAGTTCTCCTCCCTTTCTTAGACGTCTGTTAGTATTTCTTGGTCGTCTGGGGGGTTTTCAGGTAAGATATTAACATTTTGTTGTGGGTCAGAGGTCACCTCGGTTTCTGTGACCCCACTTCAGCAATGAGAACTCCAATGGGTCCTTCACTATTTTGAAGCCCACCTGGAGTCTCTGACGATTCATCTGGTAATGATGCATCGTTTAATTCCCTTCTAAAATGAAGAAGCATGTTCTGAGGGATATCTATTTCATCAGTTTTTGAAGTTAAATTATTTAAATCCCTCAGATACTCAGATACCAAAAAGTATCGTGAACAATAATCATACTCCTCCCCAAGTGCCCTTTTAAAAACAAGGGAAAGAAAACGAATAAAAGGTACATGAGCTTTTCTACCTTTTACTTTCAGACGTTCATCTAAGTCATCAAAGAGGATCTGGGAAAAATCCACTCTGTAGCCGAAACACTCAACAATATGAGTGAAGAAAAATCTCCATGAGTCTGTTAGTTTGCTCATGTAGATCGTGCCCTTCCTCTTTAGCACCCCATGCTCATCAACAATATCTCCATGCCCCATCTGCCTACATACTTCCCTGTAATTGAGGCCGGTAGGAAGTGTAATGGCCAGCTCATTTTCTGTAAAGTAGTTCAACCGAAGAGCATCTCTAAGAGAGTCGACGGTCAGAGTGAAGGCCTTGGTGCCTTGTTTGAGAGTATAGTGAATGGTGTTTTCATCACCTTCCACAAAATGAGCAGTGTACCAGAATTCGCATAGATATTCATGGTACATTTTCCCTGGATTTAAAGTCAGGGCACCATACAATGGACAACTGAGGAAAAAAGCATTCAGTCGCCCAATGATGGATTTGGGATCATGAGTGCCAGAGAGTTTGGCCATCCAATTATTCATATTAATTCGGATGGCTGCCGCTTCTAATGTGATATTTGGTGCTTTCTTTACGGCGGCGACTGGATTATAAGATGAAGAGAGAAGGTTTTTCTCAGAATTGGATTGTCTAGGAGCCATTATATGCAAATAATAACTCAGAAGAAGAAAGAAAGATTGGTGATTTTATGAATTTATTGATGATGATTGGAAATTGAATGAAGAATATAGTAAATGAAGAATTTGGGAGTAAATGCTTTCGAGATGAAATTGAAAGTGAAAGTAAATTTGGTATTTATAGAGGAGAGAGAAAATGGAATTCAAAACGGTTTATTTCAAATTTATTCAAAGTAATTTTGATCGGTTTTGAAATCCGCATTTAATGCATCCCATCACACATAAATGTATGACAGTTTGACAGCCCACAAAAATAACCAACTTGTACTTTTTATCTTCCCAAGGTAAAATATCCATCATTAAGTTTGAAAAATGGCATGCCACGTGGATAGAAACAGTAACTATCCATTCAAAAGGTTTGCTTACGTGACATACACAATGACCAAGTATTAAAATATTATAACTGACATACCATGACTCATTTTAGTGCATCTGGAGGTTGACTGGACACTCCAGGATCACTGGTGGATTATTCCAGTGAAGTATGCACTAATGGTACTCTGGAGGACTTCCAGAAATGTACCAGTGATATTTTCCAGAAAAATTTCTTCTAGTGGGAAAATAAATTCCCCCTGAAATTAAAAACATTTTAAGGACAAAAATATATGAACTGAGTCTTCCCCTGGAATGGTGATCCATAAATCTATTAATGCAAAGATAGTATCACAAAGGCGTTCGATAGCTAAGCTGGTATAGATTTATAAATCTGGAAATCAAAGAATCCTGCCAGTGTCACAAAGGCGTTCATAATAAGGTTCCAGATTTAAGGGTTCAACATTCCCAACTCACCAACAAGATGTTCAAAAGTTTTTACATCCAGAGGTTTAGTAAAAATGTCAGCGAGTTGTTTGTCAGTGGGAATAAAATGGATTTCAATGTCATTTTTCATAATATGATCACGAATGAAATGATACCTGATGTCAATGTGCTTTATCTTCGAGTGCATGACTGGATTGTTTGAGATAGCAATGGCACTGGTATTATCACAAAAGATTGGGGTCTTTGAATACTTAATACCATAATCAAGCAACTGTTCTTCATCCAGAGTATCTGAGCACAACAACTGGCTGCAGATACATACTCAACTTCAGAAGTTCACAATTAAACTGAAGTTTACTTCTTACTGGTCCAGCTGCCAGCTTGCCACCAAGGAAATGACATCCACAAGTAGTGGATTTCCTGTCTATCTTATAACCTGCATGATCTGAATCTGAATAAACTATTAGATCCATGCCTGAGCCTTTGGGATACCAAAGGCCCAAACTGGGGACACCCTTGAGGTATTTCAGTATGTGCTTTACAGCAAGCATATGAGATTCTTTTGGATTAGACTGATATCTGGCACATAAGCATGTTGAAAACATTATATCTGGTCTACTGACAGTTAAATACATCAGTGAACCAACCATGCCTCTATAGACAGTGGTGTTCACTGGTTTTCCATCTGGATCCGAGTCCAGAGTGAGTGGTGCAGAAATTAGAGTGGGTTTAGATGGTGAAGAGTTCATATCATATTTCTTTAATAGATCTCTAGCATATTTTTCTTGATTAATAAAAATACCATCACTGGTTTGTTTAATCTGAAGACCTAGAAAAAATGTTAATTCACCCATTAAACTCATCTCATATTCTGAAGACATAATTTTAGAAAATTTCTTGCACATATTTTCATCAGTAGACCCAAAAATAATATCATCAACATAAATTTGTACCAGCAGAAGATTACCTCTTTCACGAAGAATAAATAAGGTATTGTCAATTGCACCTCTTTTAAAGCCATTTTTCAATAAGTGTTTAGTCATAGTGTCATACCAGGCACATGGAGCTTGTCTGAGACCATAAAGTGCTTTGTCCAGACGATATACCCAGTGGGGATGTTTTTCATCAACGAAACCTGGTGGTTGCCTGACATAAACTTTGTAACACCCCAACATGGCGGAATCATGGGGTATCACTTAGAAAAGCACAGCACGACATGGAAATTA
>CM067174.1:21417883-21483501 GCA_034093135.1 Erigeron breviscapus
AGGAGGAGGGTTTGTATTAACATTTTGAAAAGGTTGGGCATTAGTATTCAAGGTGGTTTCACCTGAACCAGAACCATCTCCACCTTCAGTAGTGTTCATCTTAGCAGATCTAGGCAAGTTTATAAGCCTTCTGCTCTGATACCACTTGTAAGTCCCAACTCAATAGATGGTACTACTGAGACACCTCTATGTCGATGGTGGAGTTACTTTGCAATATATGCACTGAACTGGAGACGACCAGTTGCAGTGTGTATATACCAAGTTCTAGATAGATTACTTATTTAAAAGACAATAAGTAAAGAACAATGCAATAATACAAAATACTTGTAAAATAAATTGATGAGACAATATGTAATTTTCAAGTGTAATTTATTTATTGATGTTAAATAAATTACAAGGTTGTTGCGGAACCAAGATAATACAAGAATGTAAATATCCTAACAACCTATGAACTACAATTGATCTACACTCGGAATTTCTCTAAACAATCGAAACACTTAAAGTTGTGAAATGTTCCTTTTTACGATTGAGAGAATATTGCACAAGTTCACCAAGAATATTGCAGGTATGCAAAGTGTGAAGTGCTTTCACTATGTGATTTCACTTGCTTATTCTTGTTGTGCAATGACTTGTATTTATAGGCAAAGTTAACATTGGGATGTTAACTTTGGCCGTACAAATGTGGTTGAAAGCATTGAAGGAATAGCATTTAATTCCTTAAAATGCAGTGTAAAGTTGCAGGATAAAGCAACTTTATTCAACCAGCTTTATGTACCTTTTAGTAATTAAATAATAAGATAAGTCTTATTATCCGGATAAAAGGACATAAAGCACAAAAGTCAATTCCTCGTAATCAGTGTAAAGCTTTGTAAGAGCTTTCCACTGATGGTCTCCAGTTTGTAACTGACTAGAATGTCAACTGGGCTTCGCTGCCATTGCCATTCTCTATCTTCCATTTGTTGTCTTCGACTTCAACTGGAATGATTCTTCAACTGGTCAGTTCTCAACTGGAGGAAGTCTTCAGTTGCGTTGACTGTACGATGCAACTGGACTTCAATATATTTCTGGACAAATCTTCTGGGTTTCCAGTTCACTGGACAGTTTCACTGGGTCTCCAGGTGCAACTAGAGACTGGCCAGTTTACCAGTAAACTGGTCCTAACAATAATTGGTATTAATGCTGCAACATGAGTATTTCCATCCAAATATGCACGTTTTTGGGATGGAAATTGGTTTATTCCAGCATCATATGGCTTTCTGGTTTCGAGCCATGATTTAATGACCTGTTTTTCTTTTTGCAAAATTATTTCCAGGTCATGTTTTTCCTGAACCAGTTGTTCAGTTACCAAAACTTGTGCTTGAAAAGCTAGCTCAATATCCTGGAGCTCTTTTAATTTTGATTGTAAAATTGAAAGTTCAGTGAAATCTGTTTCAAAACCTTTTGACATGTCAAATCTAACAGTTTCAACAAAGATTAAATCAGCATTAAGATCTTCAGCAATGTCCAATTTTAAATCTTGGTCAGTCTCAAGATCGTATTCACTAACCTTTTTTATCACTATGTCCACCCATCTTCCAGATGTGACATCTTCCTTCACCAGATGCTCTTGGTCTGCCAGAGCCATGTAACAACAATCTCTTTCCTCTTCTTCATCAACTGATGAATCATCAGAGGGAACCCATTTTTCTTCAGTGGTTGCAATCATGCATTTATTATTATCTTGTGACATGAGTGCAATTTGAGCCTTAAGTTTTTTGTACTTAGACTTGTAGCTATCATCAGGCTTTTGATAAGAAACAGATGGACCAGACTGAGAAATGAACTGACTGGACTTGCACTCCTTCATGAAATGACCTTTTCTGCCACACTTAAAGCATGTCAGATTGGTCTTGTCAGTAGAGGAACTGGGTGCATGTTGTCCAGTGGGCCTATTTGCTCTTGCTTTAAAACGGTTAAACATTTTAGCAATCATTGCAACCAGGTCATCACTGTCAGCTTCATCACAGTCTGGTGAGATATTATTTGTGACTCCAGATTCCATTAGTTCAGACATCATCTTCTTCATAGAAAATACATTCTCGGAAGACATTAATGTCGCACATGGTGGTTCAGTATGACTGACCACAGTGGAACTACTGGAAGCATGTAGAGTCCCTCACACGATGGTTTAACCCACGAGTGTAAAATACAAGACAAGTATAAACTAGAATCGGACTAGTATTACTTCAATATAAATATGCAAGAATATAAACAAAGTAATAAATGACTTAAGCAATATTTAAACAAGTAAATAAATGGTGGAACACAAATGTAGTTTTCAAGTGTATTTTCTTTATTGATGTATAAACAAAATACAAGATCGTTGCGGAACCTAGATATTACACGTATGTAAGTATCTAAACAATCTTTGAATTACAAGTGATCTATACTTGCTAAATAAACTCCTTTGATCGATATACTTAGAGTTGTGAAGTATAACTGTTTAGATCGAGAGTATTTAAACAAGTTCACCAATTTGCTAAAAAGTGATTTTCTCAAAGAAATGACTTTGTATTTATAGGCAACAAAATTCACCAGTGAATTTTGTGCCGTACAAATATGGTTGCATACATTTAATGATCCGACAAGAACATTAAATGTATTGGATAAGGGATAAGGATAAAGTCACATCAAGTGCAAGTGTATCCTTTTATCCAACCACCTTAACACACGTATACTTTGGTATAGAACAAGTGGGTTGTTCTTTGGAAAGTGTGTAAAGGCTTAAAGTCAAATCCTCGATATCAGTGTTCAGACTTGTAAGGTCTAGAACACAGACAATCCTCCAGTGTTCAGATCTGGTAAGACTTCCAGTGGACTCCGCCATTTGTCAGTCTTCTTTATTCTTACTTCAGTCTTTGACTTCAGTGAGAACGTCTTCAGTAGAGTAGATCTGGACTGGGGTGAAGTCCAGTGAGATAATCTGGAGAATACTCCAGATTCCTATACAAGTATTTGCTCACTGATCTTCCATTATTTCTGGACAAATCTTCAGAGGGACTCCAGATTCCAAGTCTGGAGTAGGTCCAGTAGAACACGTTTCTGGACAGATCTTCAGTAAGCTCCAGTAGTCGAGTCTGGAGCGAGTCCAGTAAATCTGGACTAAATCTGGACCTAACAAAGCATGATTTAAAGCATCTTTTTCAGCCTCAATTCTTTGGGCTTGGTTTTCCTCAGTAAATCTAAAAGCTCCATACAAGGTTGATAAAGTATGAGTATGCAAAGTTTTTCCTTGTCTTAGAACCAAAATCATGTGAGACCATTTGGTGGGCAAAGTATCACAAAATTTCTCTAAAAGTATATCCTTGTCCTTCTCAACCCCCAGTCCTCTCAACTGATTTATAATGCTCATAAATCTGGTGTAAGTCCCAGTAAGAGACTCATTGGGGAGAGCAAAAAATGACTCATACTTTTTGTTTAGGGAGACCTTTCTGGTAACAACAATGTCATCACCTCCTTCATACTGGTTCACCAGTTCATCCCACATGGTTTTAGCACTGAGATAGAGAACTAGTGTGGGAATTAGGGTTTCTGGAACAGCCCCGAGGATCATGTTTTTAAGGAGGAGGTGGGGAATTATTGTTAATAACAGGTGGTGGTTCATTTTGATCATTTTGAATAGGATCAGGACCAAGAGTGAAACCTCCTTGTGTATTTTCTGGGTTGGCCAACAAGAAACAGATCTAGGCAAATATGTTAGCCTTCTGCTCTGATACCACTTGTAAGTCCCTCACTTGATGGTTTAACCCACTAGTGTAAAATACAACAAGTCAAGTATACACTAGATTGGACTAGTATTACTTAAATATAAATGCAAGTATATAAATAAAGTAATACAAGACTTAAACCAATAAATAATGTAAAGGTGGAACACAATGTAATTTTCAAGTGTATTTTATTTATGATGTTAAATAAAATACAAGGTTGTTGCGGAACCAAGATATTACAAAATATCTTAACAACCTATGAATTACAAATGATCTATATTTGCTAAATATTCTCCTTTGATCGAAACACTTAAAGTTGTGTATTCCTTGTTACGATCGAGAGTATTTAGACAAATTCACCAATTATGCAAAAAGTAAATTGGACGAGGTATGTGACTTGGTATTTATAGGCAAATAAATTCAACAGTGAATTTATTATGCCGTACAAATATGGTTGCATGCATTTAAGGAAACAACTTTAATTCCTTAAATGCATTGGTTAAAGTACAAGGATAAAGTCATGTTGATGTGACTTGTCATCCTTTTAACCAACCACCTTTACACACGTATTGTACTTTTATCAATAGACAAATGGATTGTCCGTGTAAAAGTGTGTAAACGCAAAAGTCAATTCCTCGTAATCAGTGTTCAGACTTGTAAGGTCTAGAACATTGACAAAGCTCCAGTCAGGAGATCTGGTAAGACTGTCAGTCGACTCCACTGCTTGTCAGTCTTCTTTCTTCAAACTTCAGTCTTTGACTTCAGTAAGAATGTCTTCAGTAGCATCGATCTGGACTGGAGTGAAGTCCAGTAAGCTGAAATCTGGTGAACTCCAGATTTCCTATACAAGTGAGATGCTTACTGGTCTTCCATTATATCTGGACAAATCTTCAGTGACGCTCCAGTCTTCAAGTCTGGAGTGGGTCCAGTCAAACTGGACCTAGCATCTACTTCTTCGAATACATCTTCATCCGCGGAATCGTCCAACTCTTCTTCTGCACCAACTGATTCTTCTGAGCAAGTACCACCTCAGCATATCTCTCAAGTAACTAATCCAGCTAATAATCCTGAAGCATATGAAGAAGAATTTATTGAACAAATTGAACCAAGTTTCGAGCAACTCATTGAACAACATTCTCCTGGCTTCATTAATCCTGATGAGAACAGTGATCCAGCTGATCCACTTCCATATTCAGAAAAATGGTCTCGCTCTATGTTTCCTCATCCTTCCACACAAATTATTGGAGATCCAAACTCTGGAATTACAACACGCTCTGCTTCTGCAAATGAATGTTTATTTGTCAACTTCTTGAGCATGGTTGAGCCCAAAACAGTCAATGATGCTCTTCAAGATCCCGATTGGGTCAAGGCCATACAAGAAGAACTTTCTCAGTTTGAGCGTATTGAAGTATGGAAATTGGTGCCTAATCCATACAAGCATAAAGAACCGATTAAAACCAAATGGATCTTTAAGAATAAAAAGGATGAGAATGGGATTGTCGTTCGAAACAAGGCTAGATTGGTTTCTAAAGGTTATTCTCAGCAAGATGGTGTTGACTATGACAAGACATTTTCTCCAGTTGCTCGTATCGAGGCCATTCGTATTTTTCTTGCTTATGTGGCATTCAAGAACTTCACTGTTTATCAGATGGATGTCAAATCTGCTTTTTTGAATGGTGTGCTGAAAGAAGAGGTTTATGTCGATCAACCAGAGGGCTTTGTCGATCCTAAACGTCCGGACTATGTGTACAGGTTAGACAAGGCGTTATATGGTCTTAAACAAGCTCCTCGTGCATGGTATGATGCTCTCACTACTTATCTTTTGAAATTTGGATTCAGTAAAGGCTCCATTGACACTACTTTGTTTATCAAACGACAAGGTAGTGATATCATTTTAATCCAGATCTATGTAGATGACATAATTTTCGGGTCAACTAATCCTAAGTACTGCAAAAACTTTTCTGCATTAATGGTTAAGAATTTTGAAATGAGTATGATGGGTGAATTAAACTTGTTCCTTGGTTTACAAGACAAACAATTGTCAAATGGTATTTTTATCTGTCAAAATAAATACATTATTGACATGTTGAAAAAGTTTGATATGCTTAATTGTCAACCTATTGGTACACCCATGGAAACTCGAACCAAAATTAATGCTGATCTTAATGGTAAACCTTACAATCAGAAACTTTATCGCAGTATGATAGGATCTCTAATGTATTTAACTGCTAGTCGCCCGGACATTATGTTTGCTACATGTTTGTGTGCTAGATTTCAAGCTAACCCTATGGAAAGTCACGCTCAAGCGGTTAAGAGAATCTTTCGGTATCTCAAGGGTACTATGAACCTTGGTTTATGGTATCCAAAAGATACCGGTTTCGAACTAACTGCCTACTCAGATGCAGACCATGCAGGTTGCAAGATAGATCGCAAAAGTACTTCTGGTAGTGTGCAATTCCTTGGAGATAAGTTAGTTGGTTGGTCTTCCAAGAAACAAAACTGTGTTTCCACGTCCACCGCAGAAGCTGAATATGTAGCTGCTGCTGCTAGCTGTTGTTCTCAAGTGCTGTGGATGAAGACTCAACTCTCTGACTATGGTTTTCCGTATGACAGAATTCCAATCTACTGTGACTCCAAGAGTGCCATTGCAATCTCTTGTAATCCTGTTCAGCATACCAAGACAAAGCATATCGATGTTAGGTACCATTTTATCAAAGATCATGTTTAAAAAGGTAACATCGAACTCTACTTTGTCCCAACTGACTACCAACTTGCTGACCTTTTCACTAAACCTTTGGATGAACAAAGGTTTAATTTTCTGAAAACCAAGTTTCGAGCAACTCATTGAACAACATTCTCCTGGCTTCATTAATCCTGATGAGAACAGTGATCCAGCTGATCCACTTCCATATTCAGAAAAATGGTCTCGCTCTATGTTTCCTCATCCTTCCACACAAATTATTGGAGATCCAAACTCTGGAATTACAACACGCTCTGCTTCTGCAAATGAATGTTTATTTGTCAACTTCTTGAGCATGGTTGAGCCCAAAACAGTCAATGATGCTCTCACTACTTATCTTTTGAAATTTGGATTCAGTAAAGGCTCCATTGACACTACTTTGTTTATCAAACGACAAGGTAGTGATATCATTTTAATCCAGATCTATGTAGATGACATAATTTTCGGGTCAACTAATCCTAAGTACTGCAAAAACTTTTCTGCATTAATGGTTAAGAATTTTGAAATGAGTATGATGGGTGAATTAAACTTGTTCCTTGGTTTACAAGACAAACAATTGTCAAATGGTATTTTTATCTGTCAAAATAAATACATTATTGACATGTTGAAAAAGTTTGATATGCTTAATTGTCAACCTATTGGTACACCCATGGAAACTCGAACCAAAATTAATGCTGATCTTAATGGTAAACCTTACAATCAGAAACTTTATCGCAGTATGATAGGATCTCTAATGTATTTAACTGCTAGTCGCCCGGACATTATGTTTGCTACATGTTTGTGTGCTAGATTTCAAGCTAACCCTATGGAAAGTCACGCTCAAGCGGTTAAGAGAATCTTTCGGTATCTCAAGGGTACTATGAACCTTGGTTTATGGTATCCAAAAGATACCGGTTTCGAACTAACTGCCTACTCAGATGCAGACCATGCAGGTTGCAAGATAGATCGCAAAAGTACTTCTGGTAGTGTGCAATTCCTTGGAGATAAGTTAGTTGGTTGGTCTTCCAAGAAACAAAACTGTGTTTCCACGTCCACCGCAGAAGCTGAATATGTAGCTGCTGCTGCTAGCTGTTGTTCTCAAGTGCTGTGGATGAAGACTCAACTCTCTGACTATGGTTTTCCGTATGACAGAATTCCAATCTACTGTGACTCCAAGAGTGCCATTGCAATCTCTTGTAATCCTGTTCAGCATACCAAGACAAAGCATATCGATGTTAGGTACCATTTTATCAAAGATCATGTTTAAAAAGGTAACATCGAACTCTACTTTGTCCCAACTGACTACCAACTTGCTGACCTTTTCACTAAACCTTTGGTTGAACAAAGGTTTAATTTTCTGAAAACCAAGTTGGGTATGCTTGATCTACAAACTTAATTGCTTATTTGCGATGTATTCTATGTTTATTTTCTTGGTCAAACAATTGATGTGTGCTTATTTGCTCTTACATGCAATGTTTGAGGGGGGAGAACAAGGGTAGAATGCATGCTTTTAGGGGGAGTTTGTAGATTTTCTTTGACTGCATGTTCCTAGGGGGAGTTTGTATATATCTTAATTTTTCCTTATCTCCTTTTTTATCCTTTGTTAAATTTTTGCCTTTAAAATTTTTCTTTACTTAAACCTTTTGTTTTCCAAGACTTAACCCTTAAAACTATTTCCCAAAAAAAAATTATAAAAAAAATAAAATAAAATAATAAAATTAATTAATAAAAAAAAACGGTTTTCAAAAACCGGTAGTCAAAAACCGGTATTGACCACTATAAATACCCCCAATATCGATATTTGTTTACCCATTTAACTTTTCTCAAATAATCCATTTTCAATTCAAATACCGGCTTTCTCTCGAAATTTATCGGTTTTCTTACCGGCTTTCACAAAAGTTCCTTTACCGGCTTTCATTTTAAAACCAAAAACCGGCATTAGTACTTAAATTCTTCATTTACCGGCTTTCTTTTATCGGTTTTCAGGTAACCTTCACTATTATCGGTTTTCATCTTTATCTTCATAAATACCGGTTTTCATTTTCTTAATCTTCCTTTACTTCTCTTTCTTATATTCAGGGGTGATTACTTGTCATTTGTGATTTCTTTTTCCTCTATTACTTGTTCATCATAGCAGGTATAAATCTCATTTTATATTGTGTCAATTCATCATCAATTATGCTTACATGATTCTTTAAGTTTCTTATGCTTTGATTGGTTTATGATCTTGTATGTATGATTATGAATATGATTGAATTGCTTGTTTGTTGCTATTGTGCTTGTCTGTGCTTAAATGTTATCTTTGCAAGAACTTTTGAACAATCTTTTATGCAAATTGCCTTCCTGGTCACACTTATTTTGTTTCTAACATTTCGTTTCCCTGAGATGCAAAGTATCGAACGCCTTGATGTACTACCTTTGTAGTCCTTTGGAAAATGATTGTTAGATCACTGTTTATTTTACTTGAACCCTGTTTTCCTTTATCCTACATCGGTTTTCCCTAAAGCACGGCTTTCAAAAACCGGTATTAGTTCTTTCAAATTCCATTTTTCTAAAAAGGCATCATGCCAAAATTTTCTTTAAATACCGGTTTCATTTTCTTAATCTTCCTTTACTTCTCTTTCTTATATTCAGGGGTGATTACTTGTCATTTGTGATTTCTTTTTCCTCTATTACTTGTTCATCATAGCAGGTATAAATCTCATTTTATATTGTTTCAATTCCTCGTCAATTATGCTTACATGATTCTTTAAGTTTCTTATGCTTTGATTGGTTTATGATCTTGTATGTATGATTATGAATATGATTGAATTGCTTGTTTGTTGCTATTGTGCTTGTCTGTGCTTAAATGTTATCTTTGCAAGAACTTTTGAACAATCTTTTATGCAAATTGCCTTCCTGGTCACACTTATTTTGTTTCTAACATTTCGTTTCCCTGAGATGCAAAGTATCGAACGCCTTGATGTACTACCTTTGTAGTCCTTTGGAAAATGATTGTTAGATCACTGTTTATTTTACTTGAACCCTGTTTTCTTTATCCTACATCGGTTTTCCCTAAGAAGCAAGGTATCGAACGCCTTGATGTACTGCTCGTGTAGTCTCATATGAAACACTTTGCAAGAACTTTTGAACAATCTTTTATGCAAATTGCCTTCCTGGTCACACTTATTTTGTTTCTAACATTTCGTTTCCCTGAGATGCAAAGTATCGAACGCCTTGATGTACTACCTTCATAGTCTCTTGGAAAATATTTGTTAGAAATTCAAAATTTTCTTTTTCATCTTGTCTATGCTAAATTGTGCAGTTTTTAACAACTCAATTTCCTTAGGATGCAAGGTATCGGACGCCTTGATGTACTACCTTTGTAGTCCTTTGGAAAATGATTGTTAGATCACTGTTTATTTTACTTGAACCCTGTTTTCCTTTATCCTACATCGGTTTTCCCTAAGAAGCAAGGTATCGAACGCCTTGTTGTACTGCCTTCGCATCTTCTGTGAAAAAAGGTGTAGGATCAAACTCTTTAAGTAAATTAACCCTGGAATAATGTTTCCAATTTGTCTACTTGTTAATTTCAGAATGGACTTTCTCAGAGACGGTTGTACCAACGATATGGAAAACAATTTCGAACTTATGATTCCATTCCTCTGTCATCATAACATTATACCCGTCTTGCTTTCATATCACCCCATGTTTCCCGTCTTCACAAATACAACAACCGGTATTGAAGAAGAACTCTTATTCCAGCCGTGGCGTACAATTTAATATGTTAACCCAAGAGGGAGAAACCAATCGCCTTACTTTCAATTCGAACTCCTCACAACCACAGATTTACCACTAACAGTCACCTTCACTCTCGATAATTTCCGATCCATTATTGGATTTCCTGAAGCAAATGCTCTTGAAGGCGCCGCAGAGTTTGAAGCAACACCATCTACTCAAGTAATGCTTCAAAGAGTACGAGAACTTGGTTATGATGGTCCTCTCAATGCTTTAAAAGATTTCAGAAAGAAGAATCTCCATCCGTTATGGAACACACTGAGCTCCATCATCAACTATTGCTTGTCTCCATCGAAAAAAAGACCAAGAAGCAATCACATCTCATACTCTGACATATTTGTATGGCATAGCCTATGATGTACATCTCGATTTTTCGGCCACTGCTTGGGAGCACTAAGTACTAAATGTAAGAGGGAAGTTCAATGCAACCAAGAAGTACATTCCCTTCATCCGATTTCTGACTCTTATTCTTCAGCACACTCTTAACGCTCATCAAAATATTCGAAGATTCCCGCACTCCTCAAGATGTCATATTTCTAGATATGGAGCTGTTTACTCCATTTTTGGCTCTGAAACTGTAGTTCCTATGCCAATTCCTGCTTCTCTGCTTTGCTCGGTGCCCCATGATGATGCTGACTTTAGGAATTATAGAGTGTTTATAGACAGGGCTATGGGAGCTGCAAACCAACAGCTTCCTGCCGCAGCCCCGCATAGGTCGACTCGTGAGGGTCATAGGTCTAGGAGAAAAAGATCTGAGGGGTTAGAAGGAGATTTAGAGGCACTGAGCTCTTCAACTATTCCACCATCATCATCTGCACCATCAACAACTGTTGCACCACCTTCTTCTACCGAACCACCAAGAAAGAAACACAAATCTACCACAAATTCAAAATCAAAATCAAAATCAAAATCAAAATCAATTCTCACCCATCTTCTTCACAAATTCCTTCATCCACTTCTTCTAAAACACTAGCTTCTCCATCTTCTTCATCTTCACCGCTCATTGTTAAAAGAAAATTGAGAAAAACAACAACTTTACGTGTTCCAACTCCTCTTCAGACAATTCCAGAAGATGTTCAACCTTAACATAATGATGATATTATGGATATTCCGGAGGTACAAGGTGGTCCTGAGGGAGGGGTTGAAAAACATAATGGAGAGGATGTGAGGTCCGGGCTAGGCATAGGGCATAAAGAAAATTGGCCCTTCGACAGTTAAACCTTTTTTTTTTTTTTTTTTTTTTTTTTTTTTTTTTTTTTTTTTTTTTTTTTTTTTTTTTTTTTTTTTTTTTTTTTTTTTTTTTTTTTTTTTTTTTTTTTTTTTTTTTTTTTTTTTTTTTTTTTTTTTTTTTTTTTTTTTTTTTTTTTTTTTTTTTTTTTTTTTTTTTTTTTTTTTTTTTTTTTTTTTTTTTTTTTTTTTTTTTTTTTTTTTTTTTTTTTTTTTTTTTTTTTTTTTTTTTTTTTTTTTTTTTTTTTTTTTTTTTTTTTTTTTTTTTTTTTTTTTTTTTTTTTTTTTTTTTTTTTTTTTTTTTTTTTTTTTTTTTTTTTTTTTTTTTTTTTTTTTTTTTTTTTTTTTTTTTTTTTTTTTTTTTTTTTTTTTTTTTTTTTTTTTTTTTTTTTTTTTTTTTTTTTTTTTTTTTTTTTTTTTTTTTTTTTTTTTTTTTTTTTTTTTTTTTTTTTTTTTTTTTTTTTTTTTTTTTTTTTTTTTTTTTTTTTTTTTTTTTTTTTTTTTTTTTTTTTTTTTTTTTTTTTTTTTTTTTTTTTTTTTTTTTTTTTTTTTTTTTTTTTTTTTTTTTTTTTTTTTTTTTTTTTTTTTTTTTTTTTTTTTTTTTTTTTTTTTTTTTTTTTTTTTTTTTTTTTTTTTTTTTTTTTTTTTTTTTTTTTTTTTTTTTTTTTTTTTTTTTTTTTTTTTTTTTTTTTTTTTTTTTTTTTTTTTTTTTTTTTTTTTTTTTTCTCCATCTTCTTCATCTTCACCGCTCATTGTTAAAAGAAAATTGAGAAAAACAACAACTTTACGTGTTCCAACTCCTCTTCAGACAATTCCAGAAGATGTTCAACCTTAACATAATGATGATATTATGGATATTCCGGAGGTACAAGGTGGTCCTGAGGGAGGGGTTGAAAAACATAATGGAGAGGATGTGAGGTCCGGGCTAGGCATAGGGCATAAAGAAAATGATGGCCCTTCGACAGTTAAACCTACTAATCATCGGGATGCAACCCCTAGGTTAGAAGTCGAGGCCTCCCCACCCTCGCATGCTGAAACCTCTGCACGCCACTATGGATCCTCTCTACAGTATCCAGTTTCATTTTTGCATGGGCACCAACCGCATCCACTATCGTTCCCTCCTTTGGAGGATGACGATATTGAAATCGAGGAGACATCTGCCCTTCTCCCAACCTTCATTTCTCACACTATTGAGTCTAGATCCCCTAGGTCACTTGAAACAGAGCACGCACATCCTATGGATGTTTCCAGAACAGACTTAGAGTTGTTGGATATATTCCCTTCTCGAGGAACGTCTGGAAGACCTGTAAGTGCCATCATTAAACAAGCACTTAGACCAGGCGCTGAGGGGCAAAGCTTTGAGGAATACAGGTTCGCCTTGATTCCTACTAGCTCACCTCTCAGTTCAACGGGCAATCTAGGAGATCCCGGAAGTCCTTCCAACCGTGACATTGTGTTGTGCATTCGTGCAAAACCAATTCGTTACACAACAACTGATGGTGAAGCATCGCTTCGTCAACCATCAGGAAGCCCTGTCGGAGAAATACCTTCAGGCCGCACTGTAATCCCATCGGAGCCTACAGCTGCGTCAACGATATTTACATCGGACTTACCTCCTTCTCCTCCATCACCGACACCCTCGCAAGCCGAAGAGCTCCGCAAAAGAAAAGGCAAAGCCCAAGCCACCTCTGAAACACCAAAAAGACACTCACCTCCACCTGTTTCTTCTGATCGCCTTGTTCCTAAATCTGATACTATCTATCATGCCTCTGTTATACAACAACTAGCCGACCAACACCTTCAAAGATCACTCATCAATGTGGCCGAACAACAATCGCCCTCCCCATCTCATTCATCTTCATCTTCTTCCTCTGATAATAATTCTGATAACGCATCTGCCCACAACTCTCCTTCTTCTAAACCATCAAGACTCGAGGAACTGTACAATGATCTATATGCCACACTCTTGTCTCTAAAAGATCAAACTGATTCCTTCGATAAGGCCATTCTTGCTTCCCTACAAGCTCGTTTCGATCATCAGCGCAAACTGGATGAATTAAAACAGAAGGCAGCACAAGATAAATTTCTTGCAGATGCACAGCTTGAATCGGCTCAGAAATGAATAACTGAACTAGAAGCCACCTGCCGACAAGCTGTTGTATCAATCAAAGACGTGATGATCCAGATGATCAGGATCAACACGAGGGGGAGAACATTGAGGAGGATGAGGCTGCAGTTAGAACCAGTGCTGCCACTGAAGTTATTGGAGAAACTGATGTCAGAGATGATGCTCAATCTCAAGATCCTCCACATGATGAAACTGAGGTTAGAGCTAGTGGTGGCACAGAATTTGTTAGAGATTCAGATATCCGAGATGATGCTCAGTCCCAAGGCTTCCTACATGATCCATCTATAATTGGTGAAGACTTTCATGATCTTGACTTTCCAGATGACCATTTTGATGATCCAAATGATGAAGATGGTTCGCCTAGGTCTTCTGATGATGATAATGATGACTTTGGTTTTGATAGATACCCAGATGTTCAACAGCCGATTCCCGTCCTGAACCAAATGAACTTTGATAACCTAATCGATCAACTTGCAAACCCTCATCTTCACAGAATCCATAGGGCTTCACATGACCAGATCAATGATGGTGTTTTTAAAAGGAATGCTGAGAAAAGAATTGATCATCTTAAGATACCACCTAGACTCTTCAAATCCACAAAATTCCTTGAAGAAAAGGCATACAGGATCTTCTCTCAGAAACAAGAATTGATTGAGCTTGATATAGATCAAATAAGGGCAAGACGTGCTTATGAACAAGATCATCAAAGAGAGAAATACTTGAAAGATCTTGTTGAAGCAAGAAGTCGCAAGATTCCCAAGGCCTGGAAAGATCAATTCAAGCTGAAGATCACTGAAGTTGTCAGCTTTCACTTCAAAGAATGGCGTGATGCAGGTTTTGCAAGAAAACCAGGATTGATGTGGTTTGTCGTCAAAAGAGAAGATAATCGAAAGTATGTGATCAGTGAAGCAAGATTCAATCTTCTCTCGGCAGATGATCTTATTTTTCTCCTTAATCACTTTGCAAGTAAACTCATTCAACAAGATCCCGAAAGCCAGGAAGCGTATTATGCTATAAAGAGATATATGGATAGTCTTACTCTGAGCCAAACATAAAAAGACTTCCACTTGGGATTGAGAAGAAAAGAAAGAAAATCAACCTCACTGTGCCCAACCAGAAGATAAATGGTGTAAATCTTGACAACTTCAGCACCGGTGCCATATTTGACATACCTAAAGGGTTTGTGTTCGAAAGTAAGTGATCAAGGGCACAAGATTTTCATCAGACTCGACGAACTTTCTAAATATTCTGATGGTACGTTGTTGCAATGCCAGAATGTCTTTGAAAGCTTGTATGAGTTCGAAGAGTCAGAAAAGGAAAAGAAGAAGATGAAGAAAGTGATTGATAAAATCAAGGCAAAGATCAATCATAGACAAGAGAACCAGGCTGATAATAAAAGCAAGAACACCAAAAGAACGTCCTGGAGTAATTCATGTCCCTGAAGGCACTTGGGTCAGATACTCACCAAATCATGAGTTCGGGCCTCATAACATTCCTCCAGTAAACTTTGCTGATAATATCATTGAACCACCAAACTATCCGGCTGATCCAAAGTTCCATTTCATTCCCAAACGTTACTGGAAAGAAAAGTACAATGAATACAAGAAACGAGCCTTCAAGGATCAATCAGTTCAAAAACCTCAAACCGAATCATCAACCAAGAAACGAAACAGGAGGCGGTAGAAGAAAAAGGGAAATACCGGACAATAGACTTCTTCAACAAAACAACACTAAAGGGGGAGATTGTTAGATTATTATTTAGTTAGTGCTTGTTTTGTACTTTTGTGTAACTTAAGTCCTTTTTTAATTAAGTATGGAGGGGTGCTAAGTGTAACTTACCATGTATATAAATACACTTCCACCACACTTGTAATAGTTTAAGCCTTCATAATATATTTTTCATATTTTCCATTTTCTCTCATTCTCTCTCACACACACTTAACATGAATTCATAATCTAGCATTGTTTACAATATAAAATGTCCAAGATTAAATGAAACGAGAATAAAACTTTAAACAAACTATATATGCATCTCATAATTAAAAAGTATGTTCTTTGTCTTTGGATAAAAAGTCATGTTGGATTACATCTTCACAATAAGCTTCACCAATTCAATTAACTATACAAAAATGCTTACTTTAGTTATTGTTGCTTAATTGAAACTGTCCAATGAGCGACACATAATCAATAACTAACAAAACAACCACTTGACCACCTCAATTATAAAAGTCAAGTTTCTTCCTATTCTAGATAAACATAGACTCGGAAAACCGTACGATGCTAATTTAATTTGATATATTTGTTACTATGAAAATTATAGTTAAAATTTTTAAAATATGATCTGTATCAGATCAGATGCTTTGAATATGGGCTTCTCCTGATATATTTTAGTATTTGTAGCTAGGAATGAGATTGTAAAGTGAACCTTTAGACTAGATCATAATTAATATGTTGTATAATAAACATTCAACATTACCCAACATATAGTAGTACGTCTTTCTCAAATTAAAATCTAACAATTTGTGACGTATTTGATCCATGATATTATCTTTTTTGACAATATCTTTGTTTTACTCATTCCATACTTATTTTTTATATTGGTGGCGAAGAACATATGCTAACTTTTGATGTGCCTATGTTTTCCCTATAAAAACAGAACCAAGTTACATTCTTTGTTTCATAGATTTTCCAAGCTAATTACAAAGTTATTCAAGAAAACAAGCTAGCTAGTTTCCCGCCTCTCAGTAATGACGTCTCCTTTTCTTTTATTCGGTCTCTTTTTGGCAACTTGTTCCGTTGCATTGGCTTCAGACCCGAGTCCTCTCCAGGACTTCTGTGTAGCTGATCCAGACAGCAAAGGTAAAACATCAGTTAATTACTAAGATATATACTGATAGATACTATATTCAAGACTACGAGTACATTATAGTGTATATATAAATTTTGTATATGTACGTGTTCTAAGTTTTGACCTTTTGTTCTTATAGTATTCGTGAATGGAGTGGTTTGTAAAGATCCAAAGCTCGTGAAAGCAGATGATTTTCTTTTTAGAGGGCTCCAACGTATGGGAAATACAACCAACGACGTCGGATCAAATGTGACTGCAGTAAACGTAGAACAATTACCAGGGCTCAACACCTTGGGTATTTCCATGGTTCGTATTGACTTTGCTCCATGGGGAATCAATGCACCACACACGCACCCTCGTGCCACTGAAATCTTGACTGTCCTTGAAGGCAGACTTCTAGTCGGTTTTGTCACATCTAACCCAGAAAACCGTCTCTTTACAAAACTACTTCAGAAGGGTGATGTGTTTGTGTTTCCAGAAGGTCTAATTCACTTTCAGGGGAACCTGGGTTCGAGTCTTGCCAAAGGCAAACTTGAGATAATCAGAAGATTATTAAGTGGTTGAGATTCACCTGGACACTAGCCTGGCTGGGGGATTAGTGGGTACCAAATGGTACATGGGATCAGGGGGTTCCCATCCAATTACCTTTTTTTTTTTTTAAGTGAACCTTTAGACTAGATCATAATTAATATGTTGTATAATAAACATTCAACATTACCCAACATATAGTAGTACGTCTTTCTCAAATTAAAATCTAACAATTTGTGACGTATTTGATCCATGATATTATCTTTTTTGACAATATCTTTGTTTTACTCATTCCATACTTATTTTTTATATTGGTGGCGAAGAACATATGCTAACTTTTGATGTGCCTATGTTTTCCCTATAAAAACAGAACCAAGTTACATTCTTTGTTTCATAGATTTTCCAAGCTAATTACAAAGTTATTCAAGAAAACAAGCTAGCTAGTTTCCCGCCTCTCAGTAATGACGTCTCCTTTTCTTTTATTCGGTCTCTTTTTGGCAACTTGTTCCGTTGCATTGGCTTCAGACCCGAGTCCTCTCCAGGACTTCTGTGTAGCTGATCCAGACAGCAAAGGTAAAACATCAGTTAATTACTAAGATATATACTGATAGATACTATATTCAAGACTACGAGTACATTATAGTGTATATATAAATTTTGTATATGTACGTGTTCTAAGTTTTGACCTTTTGTTCTTATAGTATTCGTGAATGGAGTGGTTTGTAAAGATCCAAAGCTCGTGAAAGCAGATGATTTTCTTTTTAGAGGGCTCCAACGTATGGGAAATACAACCAACGACGTCGGATCAAATGTGACTGCAGTAAACGTAGAACAATTACCAGGGCTCAACACCTTGGGTATTTCCATGGTTCGTATTGACTTTGCTCCATGGGGAATCAATGCACCACACACGCACCCTCGTGCCACTGAAATCTTGACTGTCCTTGAAGGCAGACTTCTAGTCGGTTTTGTCACATCTAACCCAGAAAACCGTCTCTTTACAAAACTACTTCAGAAGGGTGATGTGTTTGTGTTTCCAGAAGGTCTAATTCACTTTCAGAAAAATGTTGGAAATGGGTTTGCTCTTGCTATTGCGGCTCTAAGTAGTCAGAACCCAGGAGTCATTACGATCGCAAATGCAGTGTTTGGATCAAACCCTGATATCCCTGTAGATATTCTTGCTAAGGCATTTCAAGTCGACGAAAAGATAGTCACTCAAATCCAATCTAAATTCTAAAAATGTTCATTTCTCTAATTTATATGTTTTCATATAAGTGATATTGGATTGTTTATTATGTACGTTTGATGATGAATAAAAGTTTATATAATTATTCGTGTGAATTAATTAATATTCGGAGTAGTTTCAGATTTATTTGTTTAAATATGTGATTTTTATATATTATTGTGCAATTTTTTTCATTTGTACATAATACAAGAGGAGATACAAGAGGAGTAGAGACGGGTCTATTGTTATAATTAAGGGATTAAGCAGTCGCTTTAGGCGTACCTAAAAATTTAAGGCCTCAATTTTTCATATAGTAGGCTTAGTGTTGGACTTTGTGTTAGGTACCAATATACAATTTGCATTACAATAACATTTTTATTGGTTTTTACGTCAACGGTCAACCTGTACACTTTATTTACTAGTAACTAGATTATGTCTCGTGTTAACACACGGGTTTCATAAGATTAACATGAGTTTAAATGACCTCTGAACCGGCTACATGTTAACTTTCGGTGTCAAATGTTTGCAAAGTAAAATAGGATGTTTTCAAAAGTTGAGCCAGTGGTTTGTATTCTAAAGTATAAACCCTATCGATATTAAATTAGAGGATAGATAATATTCCTTTCGTTTCATTAAAAGTGTCACGTTTTAAATTTTCTAAGTATAACTTTTTTAATTTTGACCTTAAATAGTTTTGTTTGTGTTAGATTATACTTATGAAAGTTATATGAATTGATTGTGTTTTAAAAGTGTTTTTATTGTTATAATTTTCATCAAATTTTATATAACACTAAAAAATATATATATACAAAGTATGTACTAAAAAAAACTGAAAAATAAAAAGAAAATAACCTCACTTGATTCCATCTTTTGTTAAACAATTGTAGGTTTATTTTTTGGGCAATCATTATATATCCTCGATGGCCATTATAGTTAATTAAAAGATTTGAAATAAAAAATGATAAAAAAGATTTGAAAAAAAAGATTCAAACTTTGGTCATAAATGAAAAAAAAATAAAAAAAATAAACGATGCCAGCGATTTTGGGGTGATAGTTTGCGTAGGTTTGTTTTTGTAACTTCTATTTTTAAATCTTTTAATATGTAAAATAAGTATATGCTGGAGACTTGTATGTAAATTAGGGGAATAATATGTAAAATAAGTATAAGCTGAGGATTGCTATATAAATTAAGGGAAATTAAAAAGCTGGATATGGGCTAATAATTTGCCACGTAAGCTGATTGAAAAATAGGGTATGTTCCTTTAATAGATAGGTAGATTTAATATGTAAAATAAGTATATGCTGGAGACTTGTATGTAATTAGGGGAATAATATGTAAAATAAGTATAAGCTGAGGATTGCTATATAAATTAAGGGAAATTAAAAAGCTGGATATGGGCTAATAATTTGCCACGTAAGCTGATTGAAAAATAGGGTATGTTCCTTTAATAGATAGGTAGATAGATTGAGCTTTTTTTTTTATAAAAAAAATTTCTTTGTTTACTTTAATTAGTTAGTTAATAAACTAGATCCTCAAATTTGATCTCGTTTAGGCCTCCAAAAACCTTAAGCCGGGACTTTACAAGAGACAAATAGGAATGTTGTAAAACCGGGTCTAAGTTATCCTCTATATCTCATTTCTTCATACAGCCATATAATATGATTATGTACCATTGTTGTTGTTGTTAAAAGTCAGTTCGACCGACCAATCGAACTGGGTTAATCTAGAACCGGTCAAGTGGTCGGTTAAATGACACCCGTTTTTCGGGTTTGACTCTATTTCGAAGACACGGTCAGGCTTCTGGATAAACCGTGTGTAGGCAATGACACTGTTCAAACCAGGTTTTTATATGAAAAATATTGAAATAACTATAGTTTTATATCAACTTTTAGTGCAGTTAATTATTTATTCATATATATAACTTATATGGATTGTTATATAATTTGTGCATTATTTCTAAATGTTGTTCTGAATTTTAAATTTGTATTTTTGTTAAATTGTTAGTATTTATCTTTACTTTTAGTGGATTAATGTAATTGTTTGATATTTAAATTTGTTGGTTTTCTAATTTATAGCCTTGTTTCATAAATACATATAATTTTAGTCCATATTTGTAACCATTTTATTGGTATATTTATAAATAAAAATGAACCGGCTAAACCGGTTGGATCAACCGGTTGAACATGTTGAACCGGAGTTGGTTATTAAACCGGGGCAACCAAAAATCCGGATTTTAAATTTCCGATAAACATTTGATTTGTTATACTTTATATTTCAAATTTTATGGAAAAAAAAGGTCAAATTCTGTATAAATATAGTATATGTTATATATCTTTCCGTAAATTTTATTTCTAATCTAATTTCATAACAATGGTTAAATCACCAAATTTGTGCGTGAATAGGGGATGTCTAAAATTAAACACATTGTGTTAAGTTCAGATTACGTGTTTTGGCCAGTTTTCTAGTTTTCATGGAAATTTGAGTTTTCAAATTAACATTTATTGTATATACATTTTATATCTTTTTGTTTATTTTATTTCTAATCTAATTACATAACAATGGTTAAATCACCAAATTTGTGCGTGAATAGGGGATGTCTAAAATTAAACACATTGTGTTAAGTTCAGATTACGTGTTTTGGCCAGTTTTCTAGTTTTCATGGAAATTTGAGTTTTCAAATTAACATTTATATGTATATACATTTTATATCTTTTTGTTTATTTTATTTCTAATCTAATTACATAACAATGGTTAAATCACCAAATTTGTGCGTGAATAGGGGATGTCTAAAATTAAACACATTGTGTTAAGTTCAGATTACGTGTTTTGGCCAGTTTTCTAGTTTTCATGGAAATTTGAGTTTTCAAATTAACATTTATATGTATATACATTTTATATCTTTTTGTTTATTTTATTTCTAATCTAATTTCATAACAATGGTTAAATCACCAAATTTGTGCGTGAATAGGGGATGTCTAAAATTAAACACATTGTGTTAAGTTCAGATTACGTGTTTTGGCCAGTTTTCTAGTTTTCATGAAATTTGAGTTTTCAAATTAACATTTATATGTATATAATTTTATATCTTTTTGTTTATTTTATTTCTAATCTAATTTCATAACAATGGTTAAATCACCAAATTTGTGCGTGAATAGGGGATGTCTAAAATTAAACACATTGTGTTAAGTTCAGATTACGTGTTTTGGCCAGTTTTCTAGTTTTCATGAAATTTGAGTTTTCAAATTAACATTTATATGTATATACATTTTATATCTTTTTGTTTATTTTATTTCTAATCTAATTTCATAACAATGGTTAAATCACCAAATTTGTGCGTGAATAGGGGATGTCTAAAATTAAACACATTGTGTTAAGTTCAGATTACGTGTTTTGGCCAGTTTTCTAGTTTTCATGAAATTTGAGTTTTCAAATTAACATTTATATGTATATACATTTTATATCTTTTTGTAAATTTTATTTCTAATCTAATTTCATAACAATGGTTAAATCACCAAATTTGTGCGTGAATAGGGGATGTCTAAAATTAAACACATTGTGTTAAGTTCAGATTACGTGTTTTGGCCAGTTTTCTAGTTTTCATGAAATTTGAGTTTTCAAAAACATTTATATGATATGATCTTTAAATAAATATAAATACTTGAAACATTTAGAAAGTGGTTTTCTAAATAATTGCACTTGAGATATGTAAATAAATTATATGGATGATTTATTTTGAGAGAGATGTCAATATGTCTCTGTGGCCGAAGACAGTAAGTTCCCACTGCGGCGCAGTGGGAGTATGTCAAACCCACTGCGGCGCAGTGGGGTTTTTGCACACGAGGCGCAGTGGGAGTATGTCCCACTGCGGCGCAGTGGGAGTATGTCAAACCCACTGCGGCGCAGTGGGAGTATGTCAACCCACTGCGGCGCAGTGGGAGTATGTCAAACCCACTGCGGCGCAGTGGGAGTATGTCAAACCCACTGCGGCGCAGTGGGAGTATGTCAACCCACTGCGGCGCAGTGGGAGTATGTCAAACCCACTGCGGCGCAGTGGGAGTATGTACCCACTGCGGCGCAGTGGGAGTATGTCAAACCCACTGCGGCGCAGTGGGAGTATGTCAAACCCACTGCGGCGCAGTGGGAGTATGTCAAACCCACTGCGGCGCAGTGGGAGTATGTCAAACCCACTGCGGCGCAGTGGGAGTATGTCAAACCCACTGCGGCGCAGTGGGAGTATGTCCCACTGCGGCGCAGTGGGAGTATGTCAAACCTACTGCGGCGCAGTGGGGGATAAGTATGTCAAACCCACTGCGGCGCAGTGGGAGTATGTCAACCCACTGCGGCGCAGTGGGAGTATGTCAAACCCACTGCGGCGCAGTGGGAGTATGTCAAACCCACTGCGGCGCAGTGGGAGTATGTCAAACCCACTGCGGCGCAGTGGGAGTATGTCAAACCCACTGCGGCGCAGTGGGAGTATGTCAAACCCACTGCGGCGCAGTGGGAGTATGTCAAACCCACTGCGGCGCAGTGGGAGTATGTCAAACCCACTGCGGCGCAGTGGGAGTATGTCACCCACTGCGGCGCAGTGGGAGTATGTCAAACCCACTGCGGCGCAGTGGGAGTATGTCAAACCCACTGCGGCGCAGTGGGAGTATGTCAAACCCACTGCGGCGCAGTGGGAGTATGTCCCACTGCGGCGCAGTGGGAGTATGTCAAACCTACTGCGGCGCAGTGGGGGATAAGTATGTCAAACCCACTGCGGCGCAGTGGGAGTATGTCCCACTGCGGCGCAGTGGGAGTATGTCAAACCTACTGCGGCGCAGTGGGGGATAAGTATGTCAACCCACTGCGGCGCAGTGGGAGTATGTCAAACCCACTGCGGCGCAGTGGGAGTATGTCAAACCCACTGCGGCGCAGTGGGAGTATGTCAAACCCACTGCGGCGCAGTGGGAGTATGTCAAACCCACTGCGGCGCAGTGGGAGTATGTCAAACCCACTGCGGCGCAGTGGGAGTATGTCAAACCCACTGCGGCGCAGTGGGAGTATGTCCCACTGCGGCGCAGTGGGAGTATGTACCCACTGCGGCGCAGTGGGAGTATGTCCCACTGCGGCGCAGTGGGAGTATGTCACTGCGAAGACAGTGAGTTCCCACTGCGGCGCAGTGGGAGTATGTCAAACCCACTGCGGCGCAGTGGGGGATAATGCAGCCGAGACCAGTGACTTACCACTGCGGCGCAGTCTGAGTGTATTAGACTCACTGCGGCGCAGTGGGTTATCAAAATGAAGAATATCATTCAAATCACATCACAAAAGGATTACTTGAAGCATTTGGATGCAAGATCAAGTGGGAGCTCAACTAACACAATATTTTGTGTTACTTTGTCCCTTAGGTTGAGACCTTTTGGCCCACTTGTTTCGGCTAACAAGTGTGGTCAAAATAGTTGGCTAATGTTGTGCACTTATTATTTTTGTGTGGTTGTTTGTTTATTTTGTCATATGGATGCTCAAAACCAACAAACTTGATGACTACATAAAGATTAAAATTGGTTTTAATATTGACATTAACTTGGTAAATTAAAATGGGTTTTATTAAAAGTTAATGGTCACAATTATAAAAATGGATTTTATAAAAGAACCTTGAAATTTGGATTTCAAGATTCATTATGGCACATAGTTTTTAACTAGAATATAAAAACTCAAACGACCCTTTAAAAACAAGTTAAACGCCATCCTTTTATACGACACTTAATTATTTGGGAACTCTTTGTAGGATAAAGGTCACCTAACTACTTTGAGGGAACTTATAAGTTAAGGTAAATTTATTGTACTTATGGGATAAAGGTCACCTAACCACTAGTATAGATAAATTTACATGTGTGTATAAGTAGGACAACTTGATTTGGAAGCCATGTGATTAGGGTCACCGAAGCATGGTAACCAAAGGCGTTGATGGATTAAACATGCCAACTTAATATAAGATATTAAACCGGTCCCATACCACTAGAAATTGCAAAGTGTTGCAATTGTCAAACGTTGACTACCTTGTTAATTTAGATCATGGGATAAAGGTCACCTAACCATCATTTAAATGTAACGTTGGATTCTAGGTTTTAATTATTAATTGTCTATGAGACATAAAAGGGTATTAACAATTAAAATTTATATTTGATATCGAAAATACTAATAAAGAACTTTGTTAATCTTGTAGATGGCCGCTAACAATGCAATAAACCCCAACCCAAACGTCCATAACTTTTCACTAAGATCCATCCTTGAAAAGGATCGTCTAAACCAAAACAACTTTGTGGATTGGTTTCGTAACTTAAGAATTGTTCTTAGGCACGAAAAGAAATCCTATATATTAGACGATCCTATTCCTGATGAGCCCGAAGAAACTGATGTTGAGGCCTATAATGATTGGGTTAAATATGTCGAGGACTCCGTGCAAGTTAGTTGCATAATGCTTGCGAGTATGACTCCCGAACTCCAAAAGGAGTTCGAGCATCATGGGGCATACGACATGATTACCCAACTCAAGGAAATGTTCCAACAAAAGGCAAGGGCTGAACGCTTCGAAACGGTTCGAGCGCTTCATGCATGTCGCATGGATGATTCACAACCCGTATCAACATATGTTCTTAAAATGAAAAGCTACATTGATCGCCTCGAAAGGCTTAATTGTCCCGTCTCAAATGAGTTAGCTACGGATATGATCCTTAACTCATTATCTAAGAGATTTGAGACTTTCGTGTTAAATTATAACATGAATGGATGGGACAAGACCGTTTCCGAGCTTCATGGGATGCTCAAAACGGCCGAGGCTAGTATGGGAGGAAAAGTTCAACCCGTTCTCATGATCAATGAAGGCGGAAAGAAAAGGGCTTACTCCGGACCCAAGGCAAATGTTGCTAAGGGAAAGGGTAATTTCAAAGGGAATTACAAAGGCAAAGGAAAGGGAAAAATGGATACCCCAAAAGCGAAGAAGCAAAAGGTTGCTGTCAATGACCCATGCTTTGAGTGTGGGGAGGTAGGACATTGGAAACGTAATTGTCCAACCTACCTCAAAGAGTTAAAAGCTAAGAGGGATGCAGGGCAAACCTCAGGTACAATATTTATGATATATATTGAGCTTAATACAGTTTTTTCTTACATATGGGTATTGGATACCGGATGTGGAACTCATATTTGTAATATGTTACAGGGGTTCATAAGAAAAAGGAACATCAAGAAGGGGGACATTAGTCTTTTTATGGGCAATGGTGCATTGGTGCATGTTGAAGCCCAAGGAGACTATCTTTTGAAACTTCCAAATGGTTTGGAAATTGTATTGAACAATGTTTTGTATGCACCTAGTTTGACTAGGAGTATTATTTCAGTTTCCCGTTTAAGACTTGTTGGATATGATTTTAATTTTGTTAACAATGATATCCATGTTTCTTTGAATGATGTATTTTATTTTAAAGCTATGCCTTTAAATGGTATTTATGAATTGGTTCATGAAAACACCACATATGATAACTCAATGTACCAAGCTACCACCAAGAAACTTAAATTAGATTTAAGTGAAACCTATATTTGGCATTGTCGTCTTGGCCATATAAATAAGAATCGCATACTAACACTTCAAAAGAATGGTCTTTTGAAGACAAAATCAAATGATTCATTTAATGTATGTGAATCTTGTTTACAAGGCAAGATGACTAAAGCTCCTTTCAAAGGCACAAATGAAAGGGCAAAAGATTTATTAGGTATCATACATTCGGATGTATGTGGTCCTTTTAAGCCAATGACTAGGAATGGTGAAAGATACTTCATTACATTCACCGATGACTATAGTCGTTACGGTTATGTATACTTATTAAGACATAAGAGTGAAGCTTTTGAAATGTTCAAAATTTTCAAGAATGAAGTAGAAAACCAACTCAGTAAGACAATAAAAATTCTTCGTTCTGATAGAGGAGGTGAATACCTAAGTGATGCTTTTCAAGATCATCTTAGAAGTTGTGGGATTGTCTCACAACTAACTCCACCTGGAACACCACAACATAATGGTGTGTCTGAAAGGAGGAATCGAACTTTATTAGATATGGTTCGTTCCATGATGAGCAGAAGCTCACTACCTCTATCATTTTGGGGATATGCCATAATCTCTGCTGCCCGAATTTTAAATATGGCTCCCACCAAGAAAGTGGAGAAAACACCTTTTGAAATATGGCATGGAAGAGTTCCATCTTTATCATATTTAAAGGTATGGGGTTGTGAGGCTTATGTAAGACATGATGCCTCAAACAAATTAGAGCCCCGATCCACTAAGTGTATCTTTATAGGATATCCCAAAGATGATTTGGGATATTATTTCTACAATCCTAATGAGCAAAATGTATTTGTTGCTCGAAAGGCTGAGTTCTTGGAAACTAAATTCCTTATGGAAGGAACTAGTTCCAGAACAGTGGAACTTGAAGAAGATCAAGAACCACTGACAGATACACACTTGGGTGACACTAGCATTCAACAAAAGGTTGTTGAAGATGATCAAAGGGTTGATCAAGACACACAAAACGTTCGTAGATCTGGTAGAGCTACTTATCCACCTGAGAGATATGGATTTCTCGTGGATGAATGCTACATGGTAGTTTCTGATGAACCTACCACCTACCATGATGCTATGTCCAAATCAGATTCGGACAAATGGCTAGAGGCCATGAACGCTGAGATGCAATCCATGTATGACAACCAAGTTTGGGAATTGGTTGTTGAACCTCCTAATTCCAAAGTAGTTGGAAGTAAGTGGGTGTTCAAATTGAAACACGATATGCATGGAAACTTGAGTACTTATAAAGCTAGACTTGTAGCAAAAGGTTTCACTCAAACTCGAGGGGTCGATTATGATGAAACTTTTTCGCCTGTGGCAATGCTAAAGTCTATTAGGATATTATTTGCCATAGCCGCATATTATGACTATGAGATATGGCAAATGGATGTCAAAACCGCTTTTCTAAATGGATATCTTGAGGAAGATGTCTATATGGATCAGCCTGAAGGTTTTGTCGATCCAAAACATCCTAATAAAGTATGCAAGTTAAAGAAATCAATCTATGGATTGAAACAAGCATCAAGAAGCTGGAATCGTCGTTTTGATGAAGAAGTCAAGAAATTTGGCTTCATCAAAAACGCTGATGAAGCTTGTGTGTATAAGAAGGCTAGTGGGAGCATCATTACTTTTCTAGTATTATATGTCGATGACATTCTACTATTTGGAAATGACATTCCAACCTTGGAAGGTGTAAAAGCCTGGCTTGGAAGTTGCTTTTCCATTAAGGATCTTGGTGAAGCCGCCTATATTTTGGGAATAAGGATCTATAGGGATAGATCAAGGCGCTTAATAGGTTTGAATCAAAGTGCATACATAGACAAGATCTTGAAAAGGTTCAAGATGGAAAACTCCAAAAAGGGTTTGGTGCCTATTCAAAGAGGTACTATATTGAGTACTTCTCAATCTCCTAGCTCAAAAGTTGAGCAAGAGAGAATGAGTGGAATCCCATATGCATCTGCTATAGGATCCATCATGTATGCTATGATATGCACGAGACCGGACGTGTCATGCGCTTTAAGCATGACAAGTAGATACCAGCAAAATCCAGGAGATAGTCATTGGATGGCTGTCAAATATATATTGAAATATCTTAGAAACACTAAAGATATGTTCTTAATATATGGATCTGGTGAGGAGGAACTCGTTGTAAAGGGTTACACGGATGCGAGTTTCCAAACTGATCGAGATGATTCTCGATCACAATCGGGGTATATCTTCATTCTAAATGGAGGAGCTGTTTCTTGGAAAGCTCAAAGCAAGATGTGGTTGCATTGTCCACTACAGAATCGGAATACATCGCCGCTTCTCTAGCAGCACAAGAAGCTGCATGGTTGAAGAAATTCATTGCCGATCTAGGGGTTGTTCCTTCCATTCAAGGACCCCTAGAAATTCTTTGTGATAACGAGGGTGCGATTGCTCAAATCAAGGAACCTCGTGCACATCAAAAGACTAGGCACATTGAGCGGAGATTCAACTACATAAGGGATGAAGTTGAAAAAGGAAAGATATGTATTCACAAAGTTCACACCGATCAAAATATTGCGGACCCACTCACGAAGCTCCTTGAAAGGCCTAAGCATGAGAGTCATACTTGTGCCATGGGACTTCGATATTCTAGTGATTGGATTTGATCTATTTTATGTATTTGGATATCGGAACACTTGTAGTTATTAACACATTTATATGAATATTGGTATTTTGCATTTAAATTGTGTTATGTTCCATTTTTGCATGTTTAAATCCATGAATAAGTTAATTATTCTAAATGTCCGTAGTCGATCATATTTGTGGGAACAAATATGAATGTAAGATTATTATGAACTTGGATTGGTAGATATTCAAAAGGGTTTGAATATAGAGCAAAGTGTTGCTACCAAGGTTCATAGATATTTGTGGGATACAAATATTGGACTGACCTGCAATCAAGCATTACTACATGGAATCTCTGTGATTGATCATAAGTAATCTTGAGTTAAAAGGCGAATATCATTGTATCCTCAGACCTGAGATACATATTGGGTCTTGATATTCACTGAATATTATACTTTGACTTAGTTCTTCGCTGTTCTGAAACATGGCAGTACATAAGACTAAGCTCAGGTATGATATAAGGTGATTGTGAGAGACGTATGTAGTCGAGATGGAATTTGTCCCTCTTATTCGTTGAGAGTAAGATGTCTAAGGCCTGCTACAAAGTTAAATCAATAGAGAATGATCACTCTGTGTCTCTAGGATTTAACAAGACATCTGAGACAAAAGGATAAATGATCGATTCACCTAAATCATTTCAAGTAAGGGACTTGAAGAGGATGATGTTATTGAATGGCACTTCGTCATACGTATTAGGGGTAGCAAACCGTTGTTAGGCGGTATTTGCTGCTTGCGTCAATCTTCTATGAATCTTGTGCAAGTGGGAGATTGTTGGAATTCGTCTGCCCAAGACACATATTAAATTGACGTGGCTAGTACGTGATGATCCAAGTCGGTCATACCCAATAACAAGCTAGACAAACACTTACGATATTTATTTATATGATATATGCAAATACATTAAAACATAACTAATGAAATATAATATTTATAAATATTGTGTTCCATTAGTCATGCAAATAATAAAATTATGATTTATGATATATATGATATATGCCAAATACATTAAAACATAACTAATGAAATATAATATTTATAAATCATAAGAATCTTCTTTATGATCTATATTTATTAAATATAATTCAGTTAATAATGTCATTTGAAAAATGATAATTATCATTGAATTAATAAAAGACACAGTCTTAGGTATATAACATCTTAAAATTTAATTAAAATCTTAAAATAACCAAAAATAAACAAAAATTCTAACAATTTGACAAGTAAGCAAAAATCTTACTTGTCATCTAAAAGAAGATGCCACATAATCAATTTCATATCATCTCTTAGTTATATAGAGAGATTAGAGGTTGGGTATCGTAAAACAAGTATTAAAGTAAAATAACCAAAAATAAACAAAAATTCTAACAATTTGACAAGTAAGCAAAAATCTTACTTGTCATCTAAAAGAAGATGCCACATAATCAATTTCATATCATCTCTTAGTTATATAGAGAGATTAGAGGTTGGGTATCGTAAAACAAGTATTAAAGTAAAATAACCAAAAATAAACAAAAATTCTAACAATTTGACAAGTAAGCAAAAATCTTACTTGTCATCTAAAAGAAGATGCCACATAATCAATTTCATATCATCTCTTAGTTATATAGAGAGATTAGAGGTTGGGTATCGTAAAACAAGTATTAAAGTAAAATAACCATAAAATAAACAAAAATTCTAACAATTTGACAAGTAAGCAAAAATCTTACTTGTCATCTAAAAGAAGATGCCACATAATCAATTTCATATCATCTCTTAGTTATATAGAGAGATTAGAGGTTGGGTATCGTAAAACAAGTATTAAAGTAAAACAAATAACCAAAAATAAAAAGAAAATTAAATTTGTCTTGTAAAAAATTACGGAGTATTTTATTTATGATTTATCATAGGATATTTGGATTCAAATAAAGATAAGATTATACGTAAGTTTCATATATAAGTAAACTTTTTACCATACATAGTTAAGATGACTTCAATAACTAATTAATTTAATTAAAATTTAAAATCCAAAAATAAACAAAAATTCTAACAATTTGACAAGTAAGCAAAAATCTTACTTGTCATCTAAAAGAAGATGCCACATAATCAATTTCATATCATCTCTTAGTTATATAGAGAGATTAGAGGTTGGGTATCGTAAAACAAGTATTAAAGTAAAATAACCAAAAATAAACAAAAATTCTAACAATTTGACAAGTAAGCAAAAATCTTACTTGTCATCTAAAAGAAGATGCCACATAATCAATTTCATATCATCTCTTAGTTATATAGAGAGATTAGAGGTTGGGTATCGTAAAACAAGTATTAAAGTAAAATAACCATAAAATAAACAAAAATTCTAACAATTTGACAAGTAAGCAAAAATCTTACTTGTCATCTAAAAGAAGATGCCACATAATCAATTTCATATCATCTCTTAGTTATATAGAGAGATTAGAGGTTGGGTATCGTAAAACAAGTATTAAAGTAAAACAAATAACCAAAAATAAAAAGAAAATTAAATTTGTCTTGTAAAAAATTACGGAGTATTTTATTTATGATTTATCATAGGATATTTGGATTCAAATAAAGATAAGATTATACGTAAGTTTCATATATAAGTAAACTTTTTACCATACATAGTTAAGATGACTTCAATAACTAATTAATTTAATTAAAATTTTAAAATAAACAAAAATTCTAACAATTTGACAAGTAAGCAAAAATCTTACTTGTCATCTAAAAGAAGATGCCACATAATCAATTTCATATCATCTCTTAGTTATATAGAGAGATTAGAGGTTGGGTATCGTAAAACAAGTATTAAAGTAAAACAAATAGGACAAGATCTTGACCCTTAAATTATAGTTAAATTGATGCACAAAATTCACGAAGCAATTGATGCACGATGATTTTCATGATGCACGGTGATTTTCACTAAAGAAAAATCTATTGTTTTATTTGTTTTACTTTAATACTTGTTTTATTTTACCTAAAACCTAGTTAATTATTATTATGCTTAATGTATAATGAATAAATAATCGGTCCTCATGTTTTTTATGGATTAAAAATTAGAGAGAGTTAACCCAACTTGAATGCATAACAGCACCACTTTTACTTACCTTTACTTCCCCGTTGTACTACATATGAAAATGTTTGACTATAATTTTGCTTTGTAATGGCTCAAACCTAATGGAAGAAATATATTATAGCATTCACAATGTCATATACAAATCATCCAAAGGCATGTCCTAATCGGTGTCACATCAGCTTTTTTTCCTCTAAGGACATATCCCCTCAAAACACCTTCAATGACAAGACTAATCAAGGACACACCACACATATATAAGAGGAATGAAAAAAAGAAAGAAAGAAAAAAACTAGGAGGACGAGCACGTCCTTGGGGATGGATGACAGACCAAGGAGGCGGTTGGCCTAATGGTGTTGCGATGGAGGACTAGCCAAAGACTGAGCATTGTGTGTGCTCTTACATTACTCTTTTTTCTGGGTGTTATCTATAATTTCTGCTTGGATTCCTTACAACTTCAGGTGTTTGGAATTTCTTGCTTTTCAAATATTATTAAGGGGTTCCTTCCTAAAATAGATTCTCAACATATAATCAAGCCTGTGAGACACTTCTTAAACTAATATATGTAAAATTTGTTATCACTATCTATTATTTAATCACGGCATTGCTGTTTATTCACTAATTTGTGGTGTCACCTTGTGGTGGTTGGGTTTTTGCTTGATGAAAATTATCGTTAAAATTAATAATAAAAAAATGTTTTGTATCATATCAAATGCTTTTAATATGGGCTTTCCCCAAATATATTTTAGTATTTGTAGGAATGAGATTGTAAAGTGAACCTTTGGACTGGATCATATTATATGTTGTATAATAAACATTTAAGTACGTATTCAACATTAGCTTGCAGTCTTTCTCAAACTAAAATCTAACTGGTGACGAACGTATTTGATCCATGACATTCTCTTTTTTTAACAATATCTTTGTTTTACTCATTCCATACTTTATTTTTTTATTGGGCGAAGAACATATGCTAGCTTTTGATGTGCCTATGTTTTCCCTATAAAAGCAGATTCAAGTTACATTCTTTGTTTCATAGATTTTCCAAAGCTACCAAAGCTATTCAAGAAATTAAACAAGCTAGCTAGTTTTCCGCTTCTCAGTAATGACGTCTTCTTTTCTTTTATTCGGTCTCTTTTTGGCAACTTGTTATGTTGCATTGGCTTCAGACCCGAGTCCTCTCCAGGACTTCTGTGTAGCTGATCCAGACAACAAAGGTAAAACAATAGTTAATTACTATGATATATACTAATAGATACTATATTCAAGACTACATTATAGTGTATATATAAATTTTGTATATGTACGTGTTCTAAGTTTTGACCTTTTGTTCTTATAGTATTCGTGAATGGAGTGGTTTGTAAAGATCCAAAGCTCGTGAAAGCAGATGATTTTCTTTTTAGAGGGCTCCAACGTATGGGAAATACAACCAACGACGTCGGATCTAATGTGACTGCAGTAAACGTAGAACAATTACCAGGGCTCAACACCTTGGGTATTTCCATGGTTCGTATTGACTTTGCTCCATGGGGAATCAATGCACCACACACGCACCCTCGTGCCACTGAAATCTTGACTGTCCTTGAAGGCAGACTTCTAGTTGGTTTTGTCACATCTAACCCAGACAACCGTCTTTTCACAAAACTACTTCAGAAAGGCGATGTTTTTGTGTTTCCAGAAGGTCTAATTCACTTTCAGAAAAATGTTGGAAATGGGTTTGCTCTTGCTATTGCGGCTCTAAGTAGTCAGAACCCAGGTGTCATTACGATCGCAAATGCAGTGTTTGGATCAAACCCTGACATCCCTGCAGATATTCTTGCTAAGGCATTTCAAGTCGACGAAAAGATAGTTACTCAAATCCAATCTAAGTTCTAAAAATATGTGTGATCATAATATATTTATTTCTTTGACTTATATGTTTTCATATAAGTGATATTGGTTTGTATTGTCATGTTATATTGTTATATTTATACAGAATAAAACATATTTACTAGCTAGTTTCATACGTTCATTTGTGATTTTGGGCTTCACTATTTAGCTAATTAATCGAGTGGTAACACAAACTTACTCAATAATAGTTGATTGAATTTTATTTTTTTTTAAAAGCAGAAGGACTGGTAACATCCCTGGCCAAAGAACCAATTAAGAACCATTGACATAATACATAATAGTCTATTGAATTGAATTTTGAAATTGCAGTAACAAAACATGAATTAAATTTTGTCCAAATTCAGGCTTTTAAACTTTAAAGACCCTTGTTTGTACTCGTATTATATATATCTATCTGCATTTCAAAGTTCAGGCTTTTACACTTTAAATACCCGTAACACTCTCTCCCCATTTTCCCTCTAACATTTAGAAATTCACCTATTCATTTTAGATCAATCCAATTACAAATCTTCACCCAAATCATCCAACAAATTATGGATCATTTTGGCCAACATCACACCTCAACAGAAAAGCCCACTTACCCATTTTATGGTAACAAAGAAAATGAATTTAGTGAAGAATTCAGTCACAAGTTACAGATTTCATATAACAAACAATTACCGGTTGCGAAAAATAAAGTGTCGTTTACAAGAAATGAAACCCTTGATGTTGAAGACCAGCCCGGTGATTGTGCACCAAACCGAGGTTAGGTTCAGGGTGAGATGATGGGTGTTTTGGTTATTTGTTGGCGATTCCCCGAAGGTAGGGTTCGTGCCTCTTTACGCCAATCAAATATGTATGAGTGTGATGTAGTCGATTATAATCGTGCTAATGGTTAATGATATTGACGATGTACCCCTCCAAATCACTATACGAAGGACATACCATATGAAGCACCTCCACAGAGGGCACAAGCCCGGAGGTGGCGAATTAATTAAAAAGGCTAAAGGATTAATATCAAATCCTTTTCAAAGATAAACATATATCTCTTGCCTAATCCGATCCACATAAGGATTATCCCCTAAGGAAACTAAATCGGATAAACATGGTAAGTAGATATCGACTCAAAGGAGGAAAGGGAAAACCCTAAACCTCTCCTCTAAGAAACCTTCTCCTATAAAAGGAGAAGGGTTTCTCATTCATAGACACGATCACGGATCGACCAAAACCCTAACAAAGTCGAACAAGCTTCGACAACTACATAAAACAATCTTAGTTGGCGTAAAGGGGCACCGCTTCTACCTTCGGGGAATCGCCAACAAATATATATCAAAACCTTTTTCACCCACAATCTCATCCATAAAGGCTTGCGCGGTTCGGTGCACAATCATTTGGCGCCATCCGTAGGACCGCTAAACAAAAGACAACCCACCAAATTACCACAACTTTGATTCCCGAAACGTAGCATAGCCATCTATGGCGACGAACGAATCTCATCACAGATCTGGGCGTCTGAATGAAGAAGCACCCGACAAGGGAAAAGATCATGCCCAGTGGACACCTCTGGCCTTTCACTTTCCGGTACTAAAGATACCCCCGTCGGAAAACCCGATCGTGATACAAATATTGATATTCAATACGAAGGTTTTCAGGGTTTACATAGACGGAGGAAACGAATGTGACATCATCTACGAGCACTGCTTTGTACAGCTCCCAAAGGGGATAAAAGCTTGCCTAAGTCCCCCGCGAACCCCGCTTATAGGATTCGCAGGAGAAAGGGTCAGTCCGTTAGGAGAAATTGACCTAGACGTAACGATTGGCGAACTCCCCTATGTAAGGACGGAGACATTGGACTTCATAGTGGTCAGATCTAATTCTCCATATAACATACTGCTAGGAAGACCAGAGATGCGCCGACTGGAATTGATTGCTTCCACCATTCACTCCATGATTAAGCACTTGACATGCGCGGGAGTAGGGACCATCCATTCCGAATCTGGTCAGACAATGGTACACAAGGTTAAGAAGGCCCAGGAAACCACCGAAGCCTAAGTAGATGCTGCAAAGGTACCAGACCATCAGGACAAGGTCATCGTTAATCCAGGATACCCAGATCAACCCATATCAATAGGGAAACAACTCCCCGAAGGCTTGAAAAAGAAGTTGCTCAAACTGCTGCAACGGAACTTGGACGTGTTTTCCTGGGAGTATTCAGACATGACAGGAATACCTCGAATAATCGAGATCGAAGGGAAAAGTTCGTAACGGAGCATAAACTCAACGAAAGAAAAGATGCGACCCCCTTCCATCAGAAGAAACGAAGCCTGGCTGCCGAAAGAGATGAAGCTGCGAATAAAGAGGTAGAAGACCTCACCAAAGCTGGGATCGTACGGAAGTCAACGTATCCCATCTGGGTAGCCAATCCAGTCATGGTCAAGAAAAGCGACGGAGGGTGGAGGATGTGTGTAGATTTTACAAACATCAACAAGGCCTGCCCAAAAGACTGTTATCCGTTGCCAGAGATAGACTGGAAGGTGGAGTCGCTAACAGAGTATAAATTAAAATGCTTTTTGGATGCTTATAAAGGGTATCATCAGATCCAGATGGCTAAAGGAGACGAAGAGAAGACAACATTCTATACCAGCAAAGGGACTTACTGTTATCAGAAAATGCCCTTCGGACTGAAGAATGCCGGAGCCACCTATCAACGAGTGGTAGATAAAGTCTTCAGAAAGCAAATTGGCCGAAACCTTGAGGCCTATGTCGATGACATGGTAATCAAGAGTAAAACAGAGGAAGATTTGTTAGATGATATCCAAGAAACCTTTAACACGCTACGCTCCATTAACATGAAACTAAATCCAAAAAAGTGTTCCTTTGGAGTCGAAGAAGGTAAGTTCCTTGGGTACTATATATCGGATAAAGGGATACAGGCCAACCCTTCGAAGGTTGACAAACTTTGTCAGTTATCACTCCCGAAAACGATTAAGGAGGTCCAAAGCCTAAATGGAAAGCTCGCAGCCCTCAGTCGATTCCTATCTAGAGGAGCAGACAAACAGCTCCCGTTCTTCAAGACGCTCAAGGGATGTTTAGACAAAAAGGATTTCGTCTGGACGAAGGAGGCAAACGAAACTTTCGAGCAAATGAAAAAATACATAGCACGACTCCCTACTCTCACCTCTCCCGTTCCAGGAGAAACTCTCTTTATGTACCTAGCAGCGTCCTCCGAATGTGTAAGCGCAGTCCTCCTGGCAGAAAGAGAGCAGAAACAAGTCCCTATCTATTTTGTTAGTCGAATCCTGCAAGGGTCCGAGGCTAATTATCCAGAACTAGAAAAGCTGACCCTGGCCCTAGTGCATGCAGCTAGAAGACTACGAAGGTACTTCCAAGCGCACCCGATCCCGAAAGGCAAATCTTGCTCAAACCAGAGAAATCAGGAAGGGTAGCTAAGTGGGCGATAGAGCTAGGAGAACATGATATCGAATTCCGAAAAAGGAACGCAATTAAGGGACAAGTGCTAGCCGACTTCATAGCGGAAACACAAGGAAGCAACGAGCCAGAAATATACACCTCTTTAAACGTCATGAAAAACGAAGGATGGGACGTCTGGAGGTTATATACAGATGGGGCGTCGAGCTCTGATGGATCAGGAGCAGGAATCATCCTTGTCAGTCTAGAGGAAAAGGAATATACCTATGCCCTAAGGTTTGAATTCGACACAACGAATAATGAAGCAGAATACGAAGCTCTTTTGGCAGGGCTTCGTTTAGCAAAAGAAATGAAAATCAAACGAATCCACACCTTCGTGGATTCCCAATTGGTAGCATGCCAGATCACTGGAGAATTCGAAGCTAAGCAGGAGACCATCAAGAAGTATTTAGCAAAAACTAGAGAATTGATCGACTGCTTCAGTAGCTTCAAGATAGAGCATGTCCATCGTAATCAGAATAAAAAAGCTGATGCACTAAGCAAGTTAGCAAGTCTCACCTTCGAACACTTCGGCAAGAAGGTGCTCATTGAGGTAAGAGAGAAGTCAATCAATGAAAAGTGTTAGGACCATTTCACCTGGAACTGGCCAGTCACCAGTTCACACTGACCAGTCACCAGTTGCATCTGGTGACCCAGTAAAACTGGTGACCAAGAAGATTTGTCCAGAAATATATTGATGTCCAGTTGCACCGTACAGTCAACGCAACTGAAGTCCTCCAGTTGAGAACTGACCAGTTTTTTTTTTGTTTTTTTTTTTTTTTTTTTTTTTTTTTTTTTTTTTTTTTTTTTTTTTTTTTTTTTTTTTTTTTTTTTTTTTTTTTTTTTTTTTTTTTTTTTTTTTTTTTTTTTTTTTTTTTTTTTTTTTTTTTTTTTTTTTTTTTTTTTTTTTTTTTTTTTTTTTTTTTTTTTTTTTTTTTTTTTTTTTTTTTTTTTTTTTTTTTTTTTTTTTTTTTTTTTTTTTTTTTTTTTTTTTTTTTTTTTTTTTTTTTTTTTTTTTTTTTTTTTTTTTTTTTTTTTTTTTTTTTTTTTTTTTTTTTTTTTTTTTTTTTTTTTTTTTTTTTTTTTTTTTTTTTTTTTTTTTTTTTTTTTTTTTTTTTTTTTTTTTTTTTTTTTTTTTTTTTTTTTTTTTTTTTTTTTTTTTTTTTTTTTTTTTTTTTTTTTTTTTTTTTTTTTTTTTTTTTTTTTTTTTTTTTTTTTTTTTTTTTTTTTTTTTTTTTTTTTTTTTTTTTTTTTTTTTTTTTTTTTTTTTTTTTTTTTTTTTTTTTTTTTTTTTTTTTTTTTTTTTTTTTTTTTTTTTTTTTTTTTTTTTTTTTTTTTTTTTTTTTTTTTTTTTTTTTTTTTTTTTTTTTTTTTTTTTTTTTTTTTTTTTTTTTTTTTTTTTTTTTTTTTTTTTTTTTTTTTTTTTTTTTTTTTTTTTTTTTTTTTTTTTTTTTTTTTTTTTTTTTTTTTTTTTTTTTTTTTTTTTTTTTTTTTTTTTTTTTTTTTTTTTTTTTTTTTTTTTTTTTTTTTTTTTTTTTTTTTTTTTTTTTTTTTTTTTTTTTTTTTTTTTTTTTTTTTTTTTTTTTTTTTTTTTTTTTTTTTTTTTTTTTTTTTTTTTTTTTTTTTTTTTTTTTTTTTTTTTTTTTTTTTTTTTTTTTTTTTTTTTTTTTTTTTTTTTTTTTTTTTTTTTTTTTTTTTTTTTTTTTTTTTTTTTTTTTTTTTTTTTTTTTTTTTTTTTTTTTTTTTTTTTTTTTTTTTTTTTTTTTTTTTTTTTTTTTTTTTTTTTTTTTTTTTTTTTTTTTTTTTTTTTTTTTTTTTTTTTTTTTTTTTTTTTTTTTTTTTTTTTTTTTTTTTTTTTTTTTTTTTTTTTTTTTTTTTTTTTTTTTTTTTTTTTTTTTTTTTTTTTTTTTTTTTTTTTTTTTTTTTTTTTTTTTTTTTTTTTTTTTTTTTTTTTTTTTTTTTTTTTTTTTTTTTTTTTTTTTTTTTTTTTTTTTTTTTTTTTTTTTTTTTTTTTTTTTTTTTTTTTTTTTTTTTTTTTTTTTTTTTTTTTTTTTTTTTTTTTTTTTTTTTTTTTTTTTTTTTTTTTTTTTTTTTTTTTTTTTTTTTTTTTTTTTTTTTTTTTTTTTTTTTTTTTTTTTTTTTTTTTTTTTTTTTTTTTTTTTTTTTTTTTTTTTTTTTTTTTTTTTTTTTTTTTTTTTTTTTTTTGAATTCAGTAGCTAAAATCGTGTTATAACAAGTGGTATCAGAGCGAAACATCAATCTGATGTCGATCCATAACTGAATTCAATCACAATTTCATCAAAATCAATTTTAATCTCAAATTCTGTTCGTAATAGTTCACCTACTGGTTCTTCAAAATTCACACATCTAATCTCATAAAATCACAGTTGTTTGTTCATCAATAGATTTGTGGTTATTGATAACATAATCCTGTCAATTTTCAAGTTCCAATTCGATCTAAAAATCGAGATTGAATTTTGAGTTTTGGCGCGTAATTTCAGGGATTTGAATCTGTTGTGTTTTGTGTTGAATTTTGTTCATAATCGTGTTGCGGACGTGAATTAAAACAGTTTGCAAGTGATTTCGTGATCTAACTCCTAGAAATTCATAAGATATCGAAGTTTTTTAAACTTGTTAATGGAGTTTTTCTGGAAATATGTTCAGATGAAGAAGATGACCAAGACGATCTTCCTAAGATCGTTTTAGTTCAGTGAGTTGTGACTTGATTAAGACGATCCTCACAAGATCGTTTTAGTAAAGAGTGTGTTGTGGTAGTGTTGATTCTGGCTAATTAATCCAAAAGGATTGGTTTGGTCATTTCAAACACTTAGAAGTTTTGAAGAAAGAAAACAAGACGATCTTCATACCAAGATCGTCTCATTTCCTTCTTACAAACCAAGATCGTTTCAAACCAAGATCGTTTTATTTTTTAAGACGATTTTCATCCAGATCGTGTCATACCTTCAAAACCCAAGACGATCTTCAACAAGACCGTCTCATTTCCTTGAATAATTTCAAACCAAGATCATTTTTCATATTCAAGACCGTTTTAGTTTTCAAGACCGTTTCACTTTCTATACTTAACCAAATTTTCTTTAAAGTTCCAAGACGATCTTGCTCAGAACAATTTTCAAGATCGTTTCATTTCTTATACTTAACCAAATTTTCATCAAAAGTTCCAAGACGATCTTCAACAAGACCGTCTCATTTCCTTGAATAATTTCAAACCAAGATCATTGTATCATTTCAAGATCGTTTCATTTTTATATTTCAAGATCGTTTCATTTTCTATCATTTCAAGATCGTTTCATTTTCTATCATTTCAAGATCGTTTCATTTTCTATCCATTTCAAGATCGTTTCATTTTCTATCATTTCAAGATCGTTTCATTTTCTATCATTTCAAGATCGTTTCATTTTCTATCCATTTCAAGATCGTTTCATTTTCTATCATTTCAAGATCGTTTCATTTTCTATCCATTTCAAGATCGTTTCATTTTCTATCCATTTCAAGATCGTTTCATTTTCTATCATTTCAAGATCGTTTCATTTTCTATCCATTTCAAGATCGTTTCATTTTCTATCCATTTCAAGATCGTTTCATTTTCTATCATTTCAAGATCGTTTCATTTTCTATCATTTCAAGATCGTTTCATTTTCTATCATTTCAAGATCGTTTCATTTTCTATCATTTCAAGATCGTTTCATTTTCTATCCATTTCAAGATCGTTTCATTTTCTATCATTTCAAGATCGTTTCATTTTCTATCATTTCAAGATCGTTTCATTTTCTATCCATTTCAAGATCGTTTCATTTTCTATATTTCAAGATCGTTTCATTTTCTATCATTTCAAGATCGTTTCATTTTCTATCCATTTCAAGATCGTTTCATTTTCTATCATTTCAAGATCGTTTCATTTTCTATCATTTCAAGATCGTTTCATTTTCTATCCATTTCAAGATCGTTTCATTTTCTATCATTTCAAGATCGTTTCATTTTCTATCCATTTCAAGATCGTTTCATTTTCTATCCATTTCAAGATCGTTTCATTTTCTATCATTTCAAGATCGTTTCATTTTCTATCCATTTCAAGATCGTTTCATTTTCTATCCATTTCAAGATCGTTTCATTTTCTATCATTTCAAGATCGTTTCATTTTCTATCATTTCAAGATCGTTTCATTTTCTATCATTTCAAGATCGTTTCATTTTCTATCATTTCAAGATCGTTTCATTTTCTATCCATTTCAAGATCGTTTCATTTTCTATCATTTCAAGATCGTTTCATTTTCTATCATTTCAAGATCGTTTCATTTTCTATCCATTTCAAGATCGTTTCATTTTCTATCATTTCAAGATCGTTTCATTTTCTATCATTTCAAGATCGTTTCATTTTCTATCCATTTCAAGATCGTTTCATTTTCTATCATTTCAAGATCGTTTCATTTTCTATCATTTCAAGATCGTTTCATTTTCTATCCATTTCAAGATCGTTTCATTTTCTATCATTTCAAGATCGTTTCATTTTCTATCATTTCAAGATCGTTTCATTTTCTATCCATTTCAAGATCGTTTCATTTTCTATCATTTCAAGATCGTTTCATTTTCTATCCATTTCAAGATCGTTTCATTTTCTATCCATTTCAAGATCGTTTCATTTTCTATCATTTCAAGATCGTTTCATTTTCTATCATTTCAAGATCGTTTCATTTTCTATCATTTCAAGATCGTTTCATTTTCTATCATTTCAAGATCGTTTCATTTTCTATCATTTCAAGATCGTTTCATTTTCTATCATTTCAAGATCGTTTCATTTTCTATCCATTTCAAGATCGTTTCATTTTCTATCCATTTCAAGATCGTTTCATTTTCTATCATTTCAAGATCGTTTCATTTTCTATCATTTCAAGATCGTTTCATTTTCTATCCATTTCAAGATCGTTTCATTTTCTATCATTTCAAGATCGTTTCATTTTCTATCATTTCAAGATCGTTTCATTTTCTATCCATTTCAAGATCGTTTCATTTTCTATCATTTCAAGATCGTTTCATTTTCTATCCATTTCAAGATCGTTTCATTTTCTATCCATTTCAAGATCGTTTCATTTTCTATCATTTCAAGATCGTTTCATTTTCTATCATTTCAAGATCGTTTCATTTTCTATCATTTCAAGATCGTTTCATTTTCTATCATTTCAAGATCGTTTCATTTTCTATCATTTCAAGATCGTTTCATTTTCTATCATTTCAAGATCGTTTCATTTTCTATCATTTCAAGATCGTTTCATTTTCTATCATTTCAAGATCGTTTCATTTTCTATCATTTCAAGATCGTTTCATTTTCTATCCATTTCAAGATCGTTTCATTTTCTATCCATTTCAAGATCGTTTCATTTTCTATCCATTTCAAGATCGTTTCATTTTCTATCATTTCAAGATCGTTTCATTTTCTATCCATTTCAAGATCGTTTCATTTTCTATCATTTCAAGATCGTTTCATTTTCTATCATTTCAAGATCGTTTCATTTTCTATCCATTTCAAGATCGTTTCATTTTCTATCATTTCAAGATCGTTTCATTTTCTATCCATTTCAAGATCGTTTCATTTTCTATCATTTCAAGATCGTTTCATTTTCTATCATTTCAAGATCGTTTCATTTTCTATCATTTCAAGATCGTTTCATTTTCTATCCATTTCAAGATCGTTTCATTTTCTATCATTTCAAGATCGTTTCATTTTCTATCATTTCAAGATCGTTTCATTTTCTATCATTTCAAGATCGTTTCATTTTCTATCATTTCAAGATCGTTTCATTTTCTATCATTTCAAGATCGTTTCATTTTCTATCATTTCAAGATCGTTTCATTTTCTATCATTTCAAGATCGTTTCATTTTCTATCCATTTCAAGATCGTTTCATTTTCTATCATTTCAAGATCGTTTCATTTTCTATCATTTCAAGATCGTTTCATTTTCTATCCATTTCAAGATCGTTTCATTTTCTATCATTTCAAGATCGTTTCATTTTCTATCATTTCAAGATCGTTTCATTTTCTATCCATTTCAAGATCGTTTCATTTTCTATCATTTCAAGATCGTTTCATTTTCTATCATTTCAAGATCGTTTCATTTTCTATCATTTCAAGATCGTTTCATTTTCTATCATTTCAAGATCGTTTCATTTTCTATCATTTCAAGATCGTTTCATTTTCTATCATTTCAAGATCGTTTCATTTTCTATCATTTCAAGATCGTTTCATTTTCTATCATTTCAAGATCGTTTCATTTTCTATCATTTCAAGATCGTTTCATTTTCTATCATTTCAAGATCGTTTCATTTTCTATCCATTTCAAGATCGTTTCATTTTCTATCATTTCAAGATCGTTTCATTTTCTATCATTTCAAGATCGTTTCATTTTCTATCCATTTCAAGATCGTTTCATTTTCTATCATTTCAAGATCGTTTCATTTTCTATCCATTTCAAGATCGTTTCATTTTCTATCCATTTCAAGATCGTTTCATTTTCTATCCATTTCAAGATCGTTTCAGTAACTAAGCATTTCAAGAAGAGATTTTATAAAGCGAGGCCAACAAACAACAATCTCCGCACTTCTTCAACAAGTGCATTTCCCAAGAAGGAACACTATCATCCAAGGAGCAATGAGCAAAGTGAAGCTACTGGTTCAAGGTATGGTGAAAAGAAGGAAGCATATGAGAAACAAACAGTTGAGAAGGGTAAGTCATCAGACAAAAGGTGCTACAATTGTGGAGTTCCTGGACATTTTGCTGTTGATTGCAAACAACCCAAGAAGCGGAACTATGAGTACTACAAGCAGAAGATGCTATTAGCCAAACAGGTCGAAGCAGGACATGCATTGCTTGCCGAAGATGACAAATGGCTGTTGCTCACTGATGATGAAGATCAAGATCTCTCCGCTAATGTTTGCTATATGGCGAGATTGGCCAAGAACAAAGTCCTTGAAGCAGAAAGCACTGATGATGAATACCCAGATGATGAGGTAAATCTCGACTCTACTTTTTCTTTGGTTAAGGACAAAGAGTCTTGTAGATTAGCTTTATCTAAATTAACAAATCATCAATTCTTTAGCCAACAAAAACAAAAAGTTGAAAAATAGTATTTCATTTTCAAAAAGTGAATTTTCAAATCTTCTTGAAGAACACTCAAAATTACTTTTTGAACATGATACTATTAAACAAGATTTTCAAGCATACAAAGACAAAATGTTGGTTAAAGAATGTGAGATGAATGTCACTCCTGATTCTAAGTTATTACAAAGATGTCAAAATCTTGAGAAGACCATTCATGATCTTGAAAAAGCCAATCAAGATCTTGAAATTCAAAAGACCAATGAATGGCTTCAGGCAAATGCGAGACAAATGGACGTTGATATTCTCAATAAGAAGCTCCAAGAAGCTAAACCAAACAATGTTGAACTCGAAAGGAAGATTTCTGATTTAAATCATAATTGTTTTCTAAAAGGCATTGAGATTGAGAATCTTGAAAAACAAGTTGAGGAATGTAAAAAGAATATACTTTTCTATCAAGAAAAGCTATATAAAGTTGAACAAAATCCTTTCTTGAATTTCACTGCCTATTTCAACAAGTCAAAAATTGACAAAACAGAACTTCTTCTCGGGTTGGGATTTGAGAATATCACACCATTACAAAAGGCCAAAGAGGAAATCGAACCCCTATATGATGAAAAATTTCTTCGCCTTGGTATGATACAACAATTTATTCGTCCATTGGATGACGAATTTGAGACTGATGAAGTTGAGAGAATACCTAATCAAGATTTTTTGGTTAATTATGATGCAATCAATGATTCATACAAAACAAAACAATCTTCAATTTTCAAATTGGAAGAAATTGAATCAAATTTTCAAAACCAAGAATCTGTCGGTAATTCACCCAAACCAACTAAAATGTACTTTCCAACCACATTTTTGGAAAAACAAATAGAGGGTTTACAACAAAAGGTGGAATCTCAACAACAAGTTATTAATCACCTCAAGTCTCAAAGTCCGAATTCAGAGGATAAATGTATTGATGTTGATACTAAGAAAGTTTGTGAGAATGTTTCTACTCAAACTGACCAAAGTGCCTCAGTAGAAAATTCTACCCAAACTACTTGTGATTCATCCACCAATACCTCTACCCAGACCTTGACTGATTCTCTTGAATGTACTTGTCAAAATACTGCTACTTTTATAGCTGATGATTGTGTGCAATCTGATCTTTCTGATGAAGAACTTGCACATAGTTTAGTTTTGATATGGTACTTCTATAGGTTTTTCATTGTCCAAAGCTCCAACTTCATATTACTCAAGGAAACGAGTTAAGACCAAACTCGTCAAGAATGAACCAAAGACCATTAAGTTAGAAACCTTTGTGGCTACACCTGTGAAACATGTCATAGAAGAACAAGCTGAGATCCCACACAAAACAAAGTACACCAAAGTGAAACTTCCAAAAGACTGTTCAAATGCTTCTAAATCTAGCTCTCAATCTAGCTTTTATACCTAAGGTGTCTAAGTCTAGCTCAGTTTCGCTAACTAAAGATACATCAAATGGTTCAACTAGATATAGAGATAGATATGGGTGGTTTTCTCATGATAAACCAAAGAAGCAAGAAGTTTCCTCACCTTCAAAAGATTCCAAAAAGATGAAAGTGTTTAAAACTCCTAGTTCTAATTTTCAAAGTTTCAATTCAACAGGTGGAAAGAGCGTAACTAGTGGTGCTAAATGGGTTGCTAAAACTTTAGTACCTAAGATCACTAGTAATCAAAAGAATGTTGAGAAAATGAAGAAAAGAAGGAGGAGAAATGCTGTTAAGAAGAAGAAAAGTGCTTTTGTTAAACAAAACAATTCATCTTTGTTAATAAATGTTGAATGTGCCAAGGCAAGGCCTTGTGAGCTTGTAAACAATTTTAATTCTTGTGTGGTTGATATGAATGCTTGTAGACATGTTACTTTTAATTCTCGTGTGAATGTTCGTACATTTTATTCAAATATGTTTGTTGATAATATGCTTGTTGATGCTTATGTGGATTCAATAACATGTTTGAATGCGCATCCTAAGTTATATACCCTGCCTGTTTTATCTAACCAAAAAGGACCCGTTTTCAAGTGGGTACCTAAAAACGGTTAAATTTCTTTGATTGCAGGAAATAACCATCTGTGTTTGGATACTCGATTCCGGGTGTTCGAAGCACATGACTGGAAATAAATCTTTGCTGAAGAATTTTGTTGAAAGATTCATGGGAACTGTTCGCTTTGGAAACAACAATTTCGCTCCTATCTTAGGTTATGGGGACATCGAACGAAATGGGATTATAATCAAGAAAGTTCACTATGTTGAAGGTTTAAGTCACAACTTGTTCAGTGTTGGACAATTCTGTGATAACAATCTTCAAGTTCTTTTTCGAAAAATCTCTTTGCAAAGTCCAAACCTTAGATGGAGTTGATATTCTTTGTGGCGATCGTGACGATAATCTTTTTACCGTCAATCTCGATGATAACCAACCAACCGATAATATCTGTCTCATTTCAAAGGCTACTTCAAAGAATTCTTGGTTATGGCATAGAAGGCTCTCTCATCTGAATTTCCAAACAATCAATACTTTAGTCAATAAGCATCTTGTTGAAGGCTTACCTGACTATAAGTATGAAAGTGAGCATGTCTGTCCTTCTTGTGCTGTTGGGAAGATTAAGAGAGTTTCTCATAAACCGAAGAAATCTCCAAATTCTTTAGCACCTCTTCATTTGCTACACATGGATCTTTGTGGGCCGATGAAAGTTCAAAGCCGAAATGGGAAGAAATACATCCTGGTTATTGTTGATGATTATTCAAGATATACTTGGGTTAAGTTCCTAGCATCCAAAGATGAAACAACTCAGATGTTGATAGATTTCATCACCAAACTCAAGTAAATCTTCAACTTCCAGTTCGTTACATCCGTTCGGATAACGGTACTGAATTCAAGAATGTTGTTTTTGATGAATTCTGCAAATCCAAAGGTATTACTCATCAATTCTCAGCAGTTCGCACCCCACAACAAAACGGTGTCGTTGAAAGGAGAAATCGATCGCTGGTGGAAGCAGCAAGGACAATGCTTGCTTATTCCAAATTGCCATCCAATATGTGGGCTGAAGCTGTTGACACTGCTTGTCATACTCAGAATCGGTCCATCATCAATCAGCGTTTCAAAAAGACTCCTTATGAGGTTGTTAACAAACGGAAACCCAACATCAACTACTTCCACATATTTGGGTGTGTTTGTTACACGTTGAATGATCGGGAGAATCTTGGAAAATTCGAGAAGAAAGGTGATGAAGGATATTTTGTTGGTTATTCCAAAACATCTATTGCCTACCGAATCTATAATTGTCGAACAAACACAATTCAAGAGACGATGAATGTTTGGTTCGATGAGATGTCAGGCATGATTTTTGAGCAAGAAAGCTTGCTACCAACAGTATGGATTCAAGTGCTTCAAGTCCTTCTACAAGGAATTCTACCTTAGCTTCTAAATTCAAGAAGTTTCCAACTCCAACCAGTGATGAATTAGATATTCTTTTTGAAGAATTCTATAAGTCAAAACCGATTCATGATCAAGAACCTCCAAACATCGTTGAACCAATTCAAAGCGATGAACCTCTTCATAACAACGATCCAGTTCCTAACAACACTCATGAATCGTCATCAAAGTTCTTCTGAGCAAAAATCATCTTCAAATGATTCTATTCCACCATCCTCTCCTGAGAATTCTTCTCAAGTGAATGTTCAAGAACAACCTTCTCAATTCACTCAGACAACTAATCCCCTGAACACTCCAAATGTGTATGTACCACTTGACTTTGATCATCCAGCATATGAGGAAAGGTTATACCAAGTTATGATTCCATCTCTCAACAAACTTCAAGTTTCAATGATGGTGATGTTGATCTTCAACAACAAGATCCTCTTCCTCATGCTCACAAGTGGATTCGCATGCAGAAAAATCATCCTACTGATCAAATAATTGGAGATCCACAAGCAGGAGTAACTACTCGTACTTCAGTGAATGAATGTCTTGTTGCACTTTCTCTTAGCAATATCGAACCCAAAACAGTTTCTGAAGCTCTTCGAGATCCAGAATGGGTTAAGGCAATGCAAGAGGAACTCGCACAATTTGAAAGACTGAAGGTATGGAGATTAGTTCCAAATCCCAGAAAAGATGATCCAATTGGAACTAAGTGGATTTTCAAAAACAAAAAGGATGAGAATGGAGTGGTAGTAAGAAATAAAGCTCGACTTGTTGCAAAGGGTTATTGCCAACAACCTGGTGTTGATTTCGACGAAACTTTTGCTCCAGTTGCAAGAATGGAGGCCATTCGGATATTCTTAGCTTATGCCGCATTCCGAAACTTCACTGTGTTTCAAATGGATGTGAAGACTGCTTTTCTGAATGGTGACCTCAAAGAAGAAGTTTATGTTGATCAACCTGAAGGTTTTGTTGATCCTCAAAGACCAAACCATGTCTACAGGTTAGACAAGGCTCTCTATGGTCTTAAGCAAGCACCCCGAGCATGGTATGATTCTTTAACTACTTTCTTACTTAAAGGTGGATTTACCAAAGGCATAATTGACCCTACCTTGTTCATTCGCAAACAAGGTAAGCATGTTCTACTAGTTCAAATATATGTTGATGACATTATATTTGGGTCAACCAGTCAAACATTTTGCCGAAACTTTTCATCTCTAATGGTCAATCATTTTGAAATGAGCATGATTGGGGAAATGAATTACTTTTTGGGTCTTCAAATCAAACAATTACCAACTGGTATTTTATATCACAAGGTAAATACATAAATGACATGTTGAAAAAGTTTGATATGACTTCATGTTCTTCAATTTCTACCCCAATGGCTGCTCGAACAACCATTAATACTGATACAAATGGGAAACCATTTGACCAAAAGAGATATAGAAGTATGATTGGTTCATTGTTGTACCTAACAACATCTCGCCCAGATATAATGTTTGCAACATGTATGTGTGCTAGATATCAAGCTGCTCCAACTGATTTACATTATCAAGCTGTGAAACGAATCTTTCGTTATCTGAAGGGTACACCCGATTTAGGTCTCTGGTATCCAAGGGATACTGGATTCAATCTAACTGCTTATTCAGATGCAGATCATGCAGGTTGTAAACTTGATCGCAAGAGCACTTCCGGTACTTTACAATTTTTAGGAGATAAAATTGTGAGTTGGTCTTCCAAGAAACAGAACTGTGTTTCACTATCAACGGTTGAAGCAGAATATGTGGCTGCGGCTAGTTGTTGTGCTCAAGTCTTATGGATGAAGACACAACTGACTGATTATGGTCTGACATATGATCATATTCCTATCTATTGTGATTCTCAGAGTGCCATTGCCATTGCAGTCAACTCAGTAAACCACTCTCGATCAAAGCATATTGATGTTAGATATCATTTTCTCAAAGATCATATTGAGAAAGGTGACATCGAACTCTACTTTGTGGGAACTGAATTTCAACTCGCAGATTTGTTCACAAAACCATTGGACGAAAAGAGGTTTAATTTTCTGATCTCCAAGCTTGGTATGTTGAATCTTAAATCTTAATCTTTTCATTTGAAGGAATTCTTGACACATTTCAGAAAACAAAATACAAAATTGAAAAATTACAAAAATTAACAAAAAGATTTTGTGGTGGCTTGCATATACTATGTATGCAACCCGTTCTTCAATGTTTTTATTTAAATAGAGTGTTTATACATTCTAAGATCTTATTATACATATAGATTGATATAAGAATACAAGGAATCGAACGCCTTTGTGTACTTCCAAGTGTTCTTATATGAATATGTATGTGTAGTAGCAATCAAGTTTTTCCAAACAAACTTTTCAAACTCTCAATTAGTGATATGGGAAACGAAGGATCGAACGCCTTTGTGTACTCCTTGTTCTCTCATATTGTACTAATTGATTGGATTTTCACTTTACTTAAATGTTTTTAATTGCCTCCAACATGTTGTTGTAAGATGCGACGGATTGAACGCCTTTGTGTACTCCCTAGCTGTATTACATTCAACATTGTTGTTGAAGCAAAATTTTTCCGAAAAATCACAACAAAGATTTTACTCATGTTTGATTTCACAAAACCAATTTTTGCTCCACCTTTCTATGGAAATTTTTGATCTATTCTTGCATAGATTAAGGAGGAGTTTGTGATTTCAACAACCTTCAAACCATCAAATGTGTTTCAAATTGTTTCATGCACACATTTGATGTTTTTCCAATGATTTTTAATCAAATGGAGTTCGGTGATTAGTTTGCACATGAGCGATAGGTATTTCTCAAAATTTACTCCATGAATTTCATCATCGCCGATGAGTTCTAACCCCAGAGTATTCACTTCTTTCATTAGATAGTGAGGGTATTTTGAGTGATGTTGATTTCGTGCAACTAGAATGGAGGGAGTAAAGTCGAAAAGTGAGAGGTTACGGTGATTTGTTGTGAGAAAAGGGATAAAAGAAATGATACCCTTCCCAAAATTCTCAAAAGCCGGGTAAAACACGTTTCTATCAGATGTCATTTGTTGATATCTTGATATTGAAGAAGTCTTCATGGACCCAGTGAAGCAATGCACATCATTCCTAACCACTCAGGTATTTCTTAACAAATACTTGTTTTATTCTCACGGAGATGTTCACACTTCTATTGACTCTTCATTTGGAAGATGTTGATATTGAAAAAGGGCGACATTCTGCTCCAGTCCCCGACTTCGTTTGTTCACTGTGTCTAGAGCTAATTTGATTGATCATTAAATTGATTATCGTTTATTCTTCTTAGAAACACATTCGAGTCATATCTTTGTGATATTACTGCTTATCTTTGTGATAAAGCCGGAACATTCGTAGTGATATCTTAATTGATATTCCACGATGATCGAATGGAAATCCTACCAATGCTAACATCTTTTCCAACGTTGAACGTAGGTCTCGTAATTACATTTATGTGATTACTGAGTTAACAAGAAGTCTAAGTGACCTTGGTTATCCCTAAAAGTCTTTAAGGATAAAATTGTGGTTATCAAATGCTTCGGTAGTGTTAACTATGATTTATATTCTTTGAAGCAATCTAGTGGTTGAAAAGCCGCAGACCGAACTATGTTAGAGACTTGTTTTGTGCATATCTCAATGATACATAGGAAATCCGAAAAATGTTATACACTTCTATCGGTCATTTCATTAATCCTTTTGATTTTTGAACATGCTAACGGATCATTCTTATCCGGTTTCATTTCTCTTCACACAAACACAGAAACCACCAACACCATGATATAATGTTTGTACCAACAACTTCAATCTTACATTTTAGTCACCCATAGGATCTCTTGGGTTGGGCTACTAGTTTGGGTTGATGTTTTGATGGTTGACATTTCTCCATGTCTTCTTATTCCTTGTGACACTTAATCAATCTCATATGTGCATAATGACATTGATTCCAAATTTTGTCATTATGAGGGGGAGAAAATATTATGATTGATTCATAGTCTTTGTCAACTGAGCTTTTGCTTCGGAGATGAATTTGGTATTGTCTTCAAATGATACCTTCTCTCTATCCTTTCCAAGGCATAGTTGATGATAGAAATGGAATGAGAGTCTATGTTGAGAAATTTTTTTAATTGGTTGTTTCAAATGGGAAAAGGCTTATCAAAGTTTGTGTATAGGAGGAGAACATTGTTCATGATGAGTCAATAGTTTCAGATTTTCACTAGACTTTAGTTGATTAAGATTTTGATTTTAAGGGGAATCTGAATTGACTTTAGAGATAAGAATGAAACCGAAGATGAAAAGATTTTCACTCAAGACACTTCAACAATTCAAAGATGCTCCAAAAGATGTATACTCATGGATTGAGGGGGAGCATGATTACTTCATAAGAATTTCATCTAAACTTCATTCAATTGCTAACTCTCCAAAGTGTTCGAGTTGATGTGACAAAGATCATAGCTTCAAAAAGGTTGAAAGATTTGGTAGAAGATTCAAGTCAAAAGTAAAGCCTCACAAGAGTCTTCATCAAACACACGTCATTCAAGATCTTCAATTCATACAAGAACATTTCATCAAGAAACTACAATGCATAAATCAAGGGGAGAGTTCATATTCATGAAACTTCATTTCAAGAAGATGAGATTCGTTCAAGGATTAAAACTGAAGAATCAAAAAGTTGAATTTCACTCAAGAATCGAAGATTGAAGAATCAAAACCAAGATTCATCTCTTCTGCACTTCAAAAGACAACTCTGATTCATGATTCATCAATTCTCGAAAATTCAAGCCAAACATGCTTTCATTATTCTCTGTTCAAAAAGAACATTGAGAATCTTCATATGATTTAACTTCAAGAAGTCCAAGATCAAGACTGAATCAAGTTCTCCAAAGACAAAAGAAAGCTTTGAAGACTTGTTTCAACACCCCAATTGTCTTCACCACCGGGCTCATCAATTTCATTCCTACAAGACAAGATAACACGTACTTCATTCATTACAATAAATCACTAAGGGGGAGAATGTTAGAAATCCAAAAATAGTGATAAATTGTAATTAAGATTAGAAGACATTCTTGTTGTTAAGTCATAGATGAATGATTACTAAGGTTGAGGGGCTAATTGTGATAATTAGCATAGTTGTATTGTTAGACTATATATAGCCCTCATACCTTAGAAATCATAACAACAACAAAACCAACACTTCATTCTTTACACACATTAATCCCAATCTTTCAGTTGAATCGATCATTCTCTCTCAAAACACACACACACACACACCAAGAACACACACTATCAAACCGCCATTGTTGGATTGAATTCAGTAGCTAAAATCGTGTTATAACACATTCTAGTCAGTTACAAACTGGAGACCATCAGTGGAAAGCCCTTACAAAGCTTTACACTGATTACGAGGAATTGACTTGTATACTTTATGTACTTTTACCCGGATAATAAGCCTTGTCTTATTATTTAAGTAATAAAAGGTACATAAAGGTGGTTGTGTAAAGTTGCTTTATTATGCGACTTTACACTGCTTTTTAAGGATTAAATGCTATTCCTTAAATGCTCTCAACCACATTTGTACGGCTAAAGTTAACATCCCAATGTTAACTTTGCCTATAAATACAAGTCATTGCACAACCAAGAATTCAAGTTATTTCACAAAGACGAAAAAACTTCACACTTTGCAAAGCTGCAATATTCTTGGTGAACTTGTGCAATCTTCTCTCAATCGCTAAAAGGAACATTTCACAACTTTAAGTGTTTCGATTGTCTTGAGAATTCCGAGTATAGATCAATTGTATTTCATAGGTTGTTAGGATATTTACATTCGTGTATTATCTTGGTTCCGCATCAACCTTGTAATTTGTTTAATATCAATAAATAAATTACACATTGAAAAATACATATTGTCTCATCAAGTTATCTTACAAGTTGTTTGTATTATTGCATTGTTCTTTACTTATTGTCTTTTATATAAGTAATCTATCTAGAACTTGGTATATACACACTGCAACTGGTCGTCTCCATTTCAGTGCATATATTGCAAAGTAACTCCACCATCGACATAGAGGAGTCTTCAGTAGTACCATCTATCGAGTTGGGACTTACAAGTGGTATCAGAGCAGAAGGCTAATAAACTTGCCTAGATCTGCTAAGATGATCACTACTGAAGGTGGAGATGGTTCTGGTTCAGGTGAAAACCCCTCGAATACTAATGCACAACCTTTTCAAAATGTTAACACCAACCCTCCTCCTCTTACTGCCCCAAACCATGTCCATGTACACTACTCTAACACTCCTGTTCCAAAATTTGATGGAAACAGTGAGACATTCGGTACATGGAAGGCGAGAATGCTTTTGCATTTTGGTGGGATTGAAAGGTATATGTTGAAAATCCTTAAGGATGGACCATATATACCCATGTCCCTTGGGGTCAGTCCTCTTCTTGATCCAACTGGAAGAAGAGGTTCAAGGGAAAAGCCAGAAGACCATTGGTCTGATGAGGATCGTAGACTTGTTGATCTGGACACCAGACTCAAGAACATGATCCTTGGGGCTGTTCCTGAAGATCTAATTCCAACACTTGTGTTGTTCCCCAGTGCAAAATCTATGTGGGACGAGTTAGTTATTCAGTTTGAAGGAGGTGATGACACTATTGTCACCAGAAAAGTTGCTTTGAACAAGAAGTATGAATCCTTCTTTGCCTTGCCCAATGAAAGTCTAACTGGTACATACACCAGATTTTCTAGCCTCATCAATCAGTTGAGAGGTTTGGGTGTAGATAAGGATAAGGATATTCTTCTTGAGAAGTTTTGTGATATTCTTCCTTCCAAATGGGAAAACATGGTTCTTGTCTTGAGACAAGGTAAAACCTTGCACACTCATACTCTTGCATCGCTCTATGGAGCCTTCAAATTCACTGAAGATAATAATACTGCAAGACTTGTGGCTGAGCAAGATGCCATGAACCATGCCCAGAGTCCCAAGGTTGCTAGTGTAACTGAGCGACCTTGTGCTGCTTTAATGTCTGCTGAGAGTGTCCAGGTACACTCGATGAAGGAGATGTTGAACAGTTTCTTAAACTCTGGACTGACCACTGAAAACAGTGATGGTTGTAATGAAACTGACGATGATGATATGGTCGCCATGATTGCTAAAACCTTTAATAGGTTTAAGCATAAATCCAAAAGATTTAATGGCCCCAACAATGCTTCCAGCTCCAGCTCTCTGGATAAGACCATCTTACATGCTATAAGTGTGGTAAGAAAGGTCATTTTATGAAGGAATGCAGATCTAGTCAGTTGAACAACCAAACTGGCCCCTTTGTCCCTAATTTCAATCGGCCTGATGATAGCTACAAAGCTAAATACAAGAATCTTAAGGCCCAGATTGCCCTCCTGTCCATGGAAAAGAAAAAGGATCAGTGCTTAATGGCACAAACTGAGGGAAAATGGGAGTACTCTGATGACTCATCTGATGATGAAGAAGAGGAAAGGGGCATGTGCTTCATGGCCTTGGAAGATCAACAGCAGCAACACGTGGTGAAAGAAGATGTCATCTCTGGAAGATGGGTGGACATCATACTGAAGAAGGGATGTGACTATGATAACCAGGTTGACCCTGAACTAAAACTGGACCTGGCTGAATCATTAAGTGGTGATTTGGCATTTGTGGAAACTGTAAGAGCTGATAGTGAAAGATATCTTGACACTATCCTAATTGAACTGAACAATGTAAAACCACAACTAAATGATTTGCAAAGTGTCCAGTTGGCTCTCAAGGAGTCAGTTTTAAAGATTGAGGCTTTAGAACTTGATAATCAAAAACTATTCTGATCTTGAAAAAGAACAAAAGATTATCAAGTCATGGGTAAAAGCATCTGGCAAAAACTATGATGCATTTTCAAGAACTATCGATGCCCAGAAGAATGCATGGAAATCTGGAGATCTGGAGATGGCAGCTCTCATACCAGATCTTCATGCATTGCCTCCAGCTCTCAAGGTTGAAACACCTTATGATCAACCTGAAGCTGTTGAAACTAAAACCTTTGAGACCACCCCTTTGAGGTTAAAACTGGAGCCGAACAGGCTAAAGCTCCAGTCAAAAAGGCCACTGGTAACAAGCCTTTACCTCAAAAGTCTAAGGTACCCAAGACCCGAAAGACTAAAGCACCAGTTGAACCTAGGTCCAAGGTTCAACTGCCTGAAGAAAAAAATATTTTGGTTAATCTGGAAAGTCAACTCCAACTTTTGTCTCGGCAGGTTCAAAGTTGTACTGCCCGGATTAACAATCTGGAAGGAGGTTTATTACCTCCAGTTTTCAAACAAAATATTAATCCACTCTCTTTAATACCTAAACAAAAGAATGTTCCTTCCGGAACAAAATCTGGTAAAAATAAAGGGAGTAAGTATCAAATACCAATTGTTTTTACTCCTGCACTTGGAGCTGGTGATAAAGCTCCAGATGCAGCCTCCAGTTCAACACCACAACTGTCAACTGTGACTTCTGTAGAGAAGTCCAGCATCAAGAAAAGATGGGTTCACAAAAAGAACTAATGATTTTTGTGTGTGTGTAGGGCGACCGAAAGAAGAATATCTGGTATCTGGACAGCGCTGCTGGCCGGACTATGACCGGATGTAAGCCCCTACTGGAAGAGTTCACTGTCCAAGATGGACCGCCAGTGACGTTTGGTAACGATCAATCTGGAAAGAATGAAGGATATGGTGTGCTCAATAATGGACAAGTCGAATTCAAAAGAGTTGCATTTGTGAATGGTTTGAAATACAACCTGATCAGTGTCAGCCAACTTTGCGATGATGGCTTCAGAGTATTGTTCGATATTGCACAAGGCACCATATTTAACAAGGATTGGAAAGTGGTGATGATTGCACCAAGAAAAGGAAATGTGTACATCATGGATATGGAACCAGCTCCAAAAGAGCAATGTTTCTATACCAAAGCTTGTGAGGACACCAACTGGCTATGGCATAAAAGATTATACCATCTTAATTTCAAAAACATTAACAAGTTGTCTCGCAAACAACTGGTTGATGGGATACCTCAGATTTCTTTCAATAAAGAAAAACCATGTCCAGGGTGTGAGATGGGCAAGCAGAAGAGAGCCAGTTTAAAACCAGGGTTAAAGAAAGAACCCATTGGTACCAGATGGGTCTACCGAAACAAAATGGATGAAGATGGCCATGTTGTAAGAAAAACAAGGCCAGACTAGTTGCCCAGGGTTATTGTCAAGCAGAGGGCGTTGACTTTGATGAAACTTTTGCTCCAGTTGCAAGACTTGAAGCCATAAGAATATTTCTGGCTTATGCAGCCCATCTGCAGTTCAAGGTCTTCCAGATGGATGTCAAAAGTGCGTTCCTTAATGGAACATTGGAAGAAGAAGTTTATGTTAAGCAGACTCTAGGTTTCATCGATGAGAAGCATCCTCATTGGGTTTATAGACTGAACAAAGCATTGTATGGTCTAAGACAAGCCCCAAGAGCCAGGTATGATACTTTAACTAAACATCTTCTTAAAAATGGCTTTCAAAGAGGTGCAATAGATAATACCTTGTTTATCTTGAAAGAAAGAGGTAAAATCTTATTGGTACAAATTTATGTTGATGACATTATTTTTGGTTCAACTGATGATGCAATGTGTAAAAAGTTTTCTAAAATCATGTCATCTGAGTATGAGTTGAGTTTAATGGGTGAATTAACATTTTTCTTAGGTCTTCAGATTAGGCAAACTGAAAATGGAATTTTCATAAACCAAGGAAAATATGTCAGAGATTTGTTAAGAAAATACAAATATGATTCAATCCCATCAAAAAACACACCTATTGCAGCACCATTGAATTTGGACTCTGGCCCAACTGGCAAACCAGTTAACATAACTGACTATAGAGGTATGGTTGGTTCACTGATGTACTTAACTGCCAGTCGACCAGATATAATGTTTGCAACTTGTTTATGTGCCAGATTTCAGTCTAACCCTAAAGAATCACATTTGCACGCTGTAAAGCGTATCTTTAGATACCTGAAAGGGTGTCCTAATCTTGGTCTTTGGACCCCAAAGGCTCAGGATTAGATCTAATGGGTTATTCAGATTCTGATCATGCAGGTTGTAAGATAGATAAAAAATCAACAACTGGTGGTTGTCATTTCCTTGGAGGAAAACTGGTAAGTTGAACCAGCAAGAAGCAGACTTCAGTCTCTATGTCCACTGCTGAGGCAGAGTACATTTCTGCGGCCAGTTGTTGTGCCCAGATTCTCTGGATCAAGAACAAGTTACTAGATTATGGTCAGAAGTATACCAAGACCCCAATCTTTTGTGACAACACCAGTGCTATTGCTATATCTCACAACCCAGTGATGCACTCAAAAACAAAGCATATTGACATCAGGTATCATTCCATTCGAGATCACGTTATGAAAGGAGATATTGAAATTCATTTCATCCCCACTGACAAACAGTTAGCTGATGTTTTTACTAAACCTCTCGATGAGAAAAACCTTTAAACATCTCATCAGCGAACTGGGAATGTTAAACCCTTAACTGGAGCTTTCTTTGTTATTGAACGCGTCAGTGACACTGATGAAGCTCTCCAGTTGAGGAGGTCCAGATAATCTTTGCTCGCCAGGCTATCGAACGCCTTTGTGATACTATCTTGGCACTAATTGATTTCTGGATCATCATTTTAGGGGGAAAGACTCAAAATATTTTTCTGACTAAAATTCGTTTTTGTTTGAAAATGCAACTGGAGAACTCTCCAGTTGGAAACTGGTACTGGAATGATCCTCCAGTTACCAGGTTCAGTCTTGTCTTATTTTTATAACGTTACAAATACTTGGTCAATATGTGTGACACGTGATGATACTCGAGTGTTTTAAACCACTTGATATCGTGATATGACGTGTTTGAAACCATTTTAGTACCTGACAACTGTTTGTATTAGGAAAACAAAAAGTGAGTGGGCGCGTGGGTAAGATAAGCCGTCGTAGCATTTAATGCTGACATGGAAGCATTTAATGTTACATGGCAAATCAATATTTTATTTCAAAATTCAAACCAACTTTGTTGAAAATATCTACAAAAAGGATTGTCTTTATTAAAATATAATTTTGGTGTTTCATTGGGATCTTGAATCTCTTTATAAATACCCTTATTTACTCCGAACTCATTTACTTCTTTCATTTACTTCCTTCTACATTCTTTCATTTACTTCCCAATCATCAAAATTGCTTCATTTTCTCTTTGCTTCATAAATCAAGAACCCTAATTCCCAAATTCTCAATTTCATTTTCAATGGCTCCTAGATCATCCCGTTCAAGAGATGTAAATCTCTTGACTGTTCCATATGCTCCTTCACCAGATGTCAAACCGGCATCTGGTGCTCCTAGTAATGCTTCAGTCATCAAACTAAATCCTAATAATCCGATGGCTAGCTTACGAGGATCTCAAGGGTCCGATACCCTTATTGGAAGAATCCAAAAGTTTTTAAAGGATTCTCCAATAGGACCCTCATTCTCTCTCAACCTACGCAAGTTGTTTCAAAACTACTTGTGTGAGTTCTGGTACACTGCCAGTCTTTCTTCTGATTGTTCCTCCATCAGTTTCACTTTAAAGGATGGAACAATCCAGTGTACCTTGTCAGCTGATGTATTGAGGGATGCCTTACGCCTCAATTACTGGAGAGAGGGTGAATCTCCAGTCGTCTTGCCCCCAAATATAAACTTTCGCCAAGTACTTCTTGAAATGGGACACGGGGAGTGTTTGGAGAATGGGGTGTTGAAGACAAAAGGTGCGATGACCATGAGGGCCTTACACCTTCATGGAGGTATTTTTTCATCCACCTGGTGGAGAGCATGGGTGGGAGTTCTGGTGGACTTGACCAGATCAACTCCTCGCAAGCAGAGATGGCTTACTGCTTGTGGAACGGATTGAGAGTGGACTTTGTAGATATTCTGTATAGAAGCCTAGTTCAAAAACTGAAGGGCACAAGGGGTGTTTGTATTCCCTTTTCAAGGTTCCTCTCTCTTTGTTTTAAGCAAATTCTGGGCAGAGAAGCATATAATAGTACAGATTTACCGTACACTGCTCCAGATATGCTAAGGAATCTAGACTCACTGGTATCTGAAGCTGGTGAGGTCGAACTTCCTAAACGAATGCAACTGGCATTCGCTTCAACTGATGCACCTCTTGCAGGTGAGTCAGAAAGGCAACTGGACTGGGCGGGCCTCAAAATAATGAGGGACCCTCCAGTGTGTCTAATGTTATGGTTGAGGATAGAGCAACCATAACTGAAGCAACCCCCATCACATCTATCCCTGGTGAAGATACTTTGGTATTTGATCCACCAACAGATGTACCCATCCAGGAAACTGAGGAAGGTCATCTGGAGACTGACCAGGTAACTGGTCAGCCCTCAGTTACATTCATGGATCTAGACATGAGTGTTAATGACGAGGAAATCCTTATAGAATCTTCGGATTCTGAAGGTACTGAAACAGACTTGGAGATTCTTGATGCTTCTGTACAAGCTCAAGACCCTTCATCTCCAGTCTCACTTCCAGACGCATCAATTTCACTTTCACCACCACAAGAAAATGTGCCTATAGATATATCTTTACCAATATATTCCGCTCCTTTACCAACTGGGCAATTCTCACTTGCTCGAGAAATGCCACCCCCACCGTCGCCGTTGTTCACACCTGAGCATTCTCAGCATGAACAACAATTTGTTTTTCCAGTCCTTTCTTCAACCACCACTCCAATTATATCTTCAACTGTTGGCTTGACAACTGGGGAGACTTCCTTAAGTTTGCCTTCTCCAGTTGCTCCAGTAGTAACTGCTGCTGGTCCAGTGACACCTTCTCCTTTGTCACTGGACAGTCAAGTTGTCTCACTTCAAGCCGATCTCCAAAACCTTCTTACCAGGGTGGAGGAGATTCAGAAGACACTTGACAAACACACCAAGTCATTCTCCAGATACCACAAAGATCATTTAACAAACATTAAGGTGGTCGATCTGGGGATAAACAAGTTTTCATCCAATGAAGACTTGGTGTTAGAAAGCTTAATGAGTTGGTCACTGGCTGCAACAATCTGGCTGGTACTCTAAAGGAAGCCTTTGACCTAACTTACTCCAAGGTCACCAGTTCAATCTCCAACTTGCTGGGAAATACTGTCAGAACTTCAGAAGTTGACTTGAAAGAGATTGAAAGGCAGGTTAAGGAACTAATTGAAAGACCTGGCCTAGATGTAACTGGCCTTGGAGAGCAGTTGATGACTTCGGTTGGTCAGAAAATAGAGGATACGCTGGGTGCTAGAGAAGAGCATTTGATTGAAAGGGTGATGTCTGAGATCACCAAGCTGGCCACTCCTCGGGTTGATCTGGCCCCACTTACCAGTGAGATCAACCAGTTGAGAGGCAGCATAGAGAGTTTGAACACCCAGGTATCTCTACATGCTCAATCTATAGAGAAACTGACAACTGAAGTAGAGCATCTGAAGAGGAAAGATGAAGAGGTAAAAGAAAAGGTGGTTTCTGGTTTGGACGAAGACTCCAAGCTTTTAAATGAACTAAAAACTGGTCAAGAACAAGTTAGTGCAAATGTCTTGACCCAGTCTAAAGAAACCAACCACCTTTGGAGGTCCTTCAGGATGATGTGTGGCATCTTTAAAGAGTGTAAGGACATGCAGTCATGGCAGCCTCTTGACCGGTTGCCATCTCACCCCTCTGAATGGGAAGCAGTTAGGGCAGGTCTAGATGCTGCCAAGGGGGAAAGAAGTTCAGTCCTTACACCAGTTGCACCTGGAAGGACTCCATCTGGAAGAGAATTAAGTGTGGCTACCAGTACTGAAGCTGGTGAGCAAAGAGTTGGTGGATCTGGTGATGATGGTGATAGGGCGAATGTTGTTTTGGATAAGGGTAAAGGTTTGGCTGTTGAAGCATCTGCCCAGCCGGCCACTGATGTAATGCTTGAAACTGGTAATGCTGATATACTTCCTCCAGTTTCAGATAGTGATAGTAGAAGACTGGCCAGACTTGGAAATGATATCAAAGAAAGAAAGAAAATGAAACAAAGAAACCAAGCTGAAGCCAGGGCACATCTTGCACAAATCAAGTTACTTGATATGAGTGATGCCAATCTTTTGGGTATCACTAAGGAGGAGTATGTTAGGATCAAGAATGATCCAGGATAGTTGACCAGTTGAAAGAAATGCTGGATGTAGAACTGGACAGACACTATCCTGAGGATGAAGCAGAATTTGATGCCAGGAGTTTAAACATTTCAGTGGAGAAGGCTAAGGAGATAGGGCCAGTGGGATTCTTAAACGTATTGCAAATGTTAAGAAGGTTGTGAAGAAGGTTTTGAATCCACCAAGAAGGATTCCACAACCAGAAGACCACTGTCTAGAGATGCTGACCTTAGCACATTTGTTGAACCAACTGGCGAGGTTTCAAATGAAGACATCAAGTCCGCTGTACTGGCTGCTGGTGCTGGGAGTATAAGAATTACAAATGAATCTGAAGCTAGAAGCTACTACTCCCAGATCATGTCAACCAGAAGACATAGTGGTACTATTAATGGTGTAAATGTAACAATCAAGCCAGGCACCAAAGTCTTTCAAGTCGAAGTTAGTTATACCAGGGGGCCACTGGTTAAAACTGACAATCCTGGTGCTATGCAATATGGGTTCAGCGAATGGGTTGAGATGGTGAATCTGCTAGATGCGAAGGCACAAAAGAATAGGTTTGAGAAAGCATGGGTAAACTTTCTAAGGGGGAAAATTCAACATAAAGAAAATCTTGAGCAAAAGTTGAATATTGATCCTGAAGATACTCAGCCTATCTCTTCAGTTGCCAAGAGAAGAAGAACTGGCGAAGGGCCATCTCATTAAGTTCTTCTTTCTTCAGTTATCTACTTGTATTTGTATTTACATTCTGTAACTTGTATAAATTCCATTTCCTTGTATAAATGAAGTTACCAGTTTGTAACCACAAGGTAGATAAAAGATTAAAATCTAACAAACCTAAAAGAAAAATCTAAGGCATTTATTGATCTATAAAAATGCCTTAGAAACTTAGATAGATTTAAATCGAACAAGTCTCTATAGTTCACACTTGTATAGATACAAGAACTAGAAAAAGACTAAGACTATATTTCTAGACAAATAGGGGGAATTTGTTAGGACCAGTTCACCTGGAACTGGCCAGTCACCAGTTCACACTGACCAGTCACCAGTTGCATCTGGTGACCCAGTAAAACTGGTGACCAAGAAGATTTTTCCAGAAATATATTGAAGTCCAGTTGCACCGTACAGTCAACGCAACTGAAGACTTCCTCCAGTTGAGAACTGACCAGTTGAAGAATCATTCCAGTTGAAGTCGAAGACAACAAATGGAAGATAGAGAATGGCAATGGCAGCGAAGCCCAGTTGGCATTCTAGTCAGTTACAAACTGGAGACCATCATTGGAAAGCCCTTACAAAGCTTTACACTGATTACGAGGAATTGACTTGTATACTTTATGTACCTTTACCCGGATAATAAGCCTTGTCTTATTATTTAAGTAATAAAAGTACATAAAGGTGGTTGTGTAAAGTTGCTTTATCATGCGACTTTACACTGCTTTTTAAGGAATTAAATGCTATTCCTTAAATGCTCTCAACCACATTTGTACGGCTAAAGTTAACATCCCAATGTTAACTTTGCCTATAAATACAAGTCATTGCACAACCAAGAATTACAAGTTACTTCACAAAACGAATACTTCCACTTTGCAAACCTGCAATATTCTTGGTGAACTTGTGCAATCTTCTCTCAATCGCTAAAAGGAACATTTCACAACTTTAAGTGTTTCGATTGTCTTGAGAAATTCCGAGTATAGATCAATTTTATTTCATAGGTTGTTAGGATATTTACATTCGTGTATTATCTTGGTTCCGCATCAACCTTGTAATTTGTTTAATATCAATAAATAAATTACACATTGAAAAATACATATTGTCTCATCAAGTTATCTTACAAGTTGTTTGTATTATTGCATTGTTCTTTACTTATTGTCTTTTATATAAGTAATCTATCTAGAACTTGGTATATACACACTGCAACTGGTCGTCTCCAGTTCAGTGCATATATTGCAAAGAAACTCCACCATCGACATAGAGGTGTCTTCAGTAGTACCATCTATCGAGTTGGGACTTACAAAAAGTATGTCGCTGATCTGATAAAAGAGGATGGGAAAAACTGGATGACACCCATATGTGAATACTTGATCAGCGGAATACTACCAGAAGACCCCAACGAAGCTCAGAAAATTAGAATCAAAGCACCTCAGTATAAGATCACGGACGGACAGTTATACAGAAAGTCTTTTGTGACACCCTGGATAAGGTGTGTAGGCCCGAATCAAGCTTCGGTCATCCTCGAAGAGATACACGAAGGAATATGTGGGACTCACTCAGCAGCGCGATCCGTGGCAACCAAAGCTATGCGCCTAGGATACTTCTGGCCAACAATGCATCAAGATGCCACGGCGTACATCCAAAAGTGTGAATCCTGCCAGATCCATTCGAATGTACCGAAGGCTCCGAAGCAAGATATGATCTCAGTCACTTCAGCCTGGCTCTTCGTACAGTGGGCAATAGACATAGTGGGACCACTCCCAGAGGCTCCAGGAAAAGTTAAATTTCTCGTGGTAGCAGTTGATTACTTCACCAAATGGGTAGAAGCCAAACCTCTTGCCTCAATCAAAGGGAAAGCAATGGAAAAATTCGTTTGGGAACACATAGTGTGCAGGTTCGGAATGCCGCAAACCATCGTGTCCGATAATGGAAAGCAATTCGCAAAAGGAACGTTCCCAAAGTTTTGCGAAAGGTTAAAGATTAAACAAAAATTCACCTCCGTATATCACCCTCAGGCAAACGGGCAGGTCGAATCAATAAACAGAGAGGTAGTGAAGGGAATGGAAAAGAGGCTAGGGAAAAAACACACTGGATGGGTAGATGAATTACCATTCGTCCTATGGGCACAACGAACCACACCCAAAACCAGTAATGGTGAAACACCTTTCAGCCTTGCCTTCGGAATGTAAGCAGTGCTACCAGCAGAAATCCATGTGTCAACCTGCCGAACATCCAAGGTTGACAAAGAAGAAAATGAAGAAGAACTGTGGGTAAACCTAGATTTACTGGAAGAACGAAGGGACATAGCAGCAATAAGGGAAGCGACATATGAAAAGAGGCTTGAAAAATACTACAACAAACGAACCAATCCAACTTCGTTCAAAGTTGGCGATTATGTCCTTCGTCTAAATAGTGCAAGTCAGGTCAAGTATACAGGAAAAATGGGACCAATATGGGAAGGCCCGTACCAGGTTCAAGTAGCCTTCGGAAATGGAGCATACAAGCTAACTGATGATATACCATATACGGAGCTTTACCTCCGTATAAAAGACTGGATACGAAGGACCATTCGTAAGCAGCAAAGGCACTAAAACATTGTACCAAACAGACCTATCCGTAGCCGAAGCTACGATGTATACCTCCGTAATTCCGGAGCTCTCAAGACAATGAGGAACGGATACATACAAATCCATCCCATGTTTATCCGACCTCCCCATAAGGGAACGAAATCAGACGTTCCTATAAACTAGGACACGGCCTAAAGAGTCCTAGATATATCTTCTTTACTTAGGATATATCACAAAAGAGGAAGAGATTTACCCTAAATCCCTATCTTACTCTCCAAGGCTTTTACCCTATATGTAAATAGGAGATGCCATACGGTAATGGATTCACCACCATTCGACATACTAAAAACCCTAATCACTAATACATCCGACCTCTGTAAATAAGCCCTCAGTCTCATTAACGGCTGAGAGTAAACAATCATAGGCGTAAAGCGGCCTACGGCCCTCTGACCGGAAGGGAATCGCCAACAAACACCCCAAACCCCACTCACACCTTCGGTTGAGCCATAGTGCGATTATTTGATCAATCAAATTGGCGCCATCCGTGGGACCCCTACTCCAAAAATCGAATCCAACCACGATCAAAAAAAGAAGCATTATGTCAAACCTGCCAGATAATGGCATTAAGCAAGGCAGCAGACGTTATCTTTGATATAAGGAGGGTAGCACCGAAAGAAGTCCAGCCCCAGATCCGAGGGAGGACGTTGTACCGC
>CM067174.1:21484501-21499501 GCA_034093135.1 Erigeron breviscapus
CGTTCTCCAGTTGCTCCAGTAGTAACTGCTGCTGGTCCAGTGACACCTTCTCCTTTGTCACTGGACAGTCAAGTTGTCTCACTACAAGCCGATCTCCAAAACCTTCTTACCAGGGTGGAGGAGATTCAGAAGACACTTGACAAAAACACCAAGTCATTCTCCAGATACCACAAAGATCATTTAACAAACATTAAGGTGGTCGATCTGGGGATAAACAAGTTTTCATCCAATGAAGACTTGGTGTTTAGAAAGCTTAATGAGTTGGTCACTGGCTGCAACAATCTGGCTGGTACTCTAAAGGAAGCCTTTGACCTAACTTACTCCAAGGTCACCAGTTCAATCTCCAACTTGCTGGGAAATACTGTCAGAACTTAAGAAGTTGACTTGAAAGAGATTGAAAGGCAGGTTAAGGAACTAATTGAAAGACCTGGCCTAGATGTAACTGGCCTTGGAGAGCAGTTGATGACTTCGGTTGGTCAGAAAATAGAGGATACGCTGGGTGCTAGAGAAGAGCATTTGATTGAAAGGGTGATGTCTGAGATCACCAAGCTGGCCACTCCTCGGGTTGATCTGGCCCCACTTACCAGTGAGATCAACCAGTTGAGAGGCAGCATAGAGAGTTTGAACACCCAGGTATCTCTACATGCTCAATCCTTAGAGAAACTGACAACTGAAGTAGAGCATCTGAAGAGGAAAGATGAAGAGGTAAAAGAAAAGGTGGTTTCTGGTTTGGACGAAGACTCCAAGCTTTTAAATGAACTAAAAACTGGTCAAGAACAAGTTAGTGCAAATGTCTTGACCCAGTCTAAAGAAACCAACCACCTTTGGAGGTCCTTCAGGATGATGTGTGGCATCTTTAAAGAGTGTAAGGACATGCAGTCATGGCAGCCTCTTGACCGGTTGCCATCTCACCCCTCTGAATGGGAAGCAATTAGGGCAGGTCTAGATGCTGCTAAGGGGGAAAGAAGTTCAGTCCTTACACCAGTTGCACCTGGAAGGACTCCATCTGGAAGAGAATTAAGTGTGGCTACCAGTACTGAAGCTGGTGAGCAAAGAATTGGTGGATCTGGTGATGATGGTGATAGGGCGAATGTTGTTTTGGATAAGGGTAAAGGTTTGGCTGTTGAAGCATCTGCCCAGCCGGCCACTGATGTAATGCTTGAAACTGGTAATGCTGATATACTTCCTCCAGTTTCAGATAGTGATAGTAGAAGACTGGCCAGACTTGGAAATGATATCAAAGAAAGAAAGAAAATGAAACAAAGAAACCAAGCTGAAGCCAGGCACATCTTGCACAAATCAAGTTACTTGATATGAGTGATGCCAATCTTTTGGGTATCACTAAGGAGGAGTATGTTAGGATCAAGAATGATCCCAGGGGGCCACTGGTTAAAACTGACAATCCTGGTGCTATGCAATATGGGTTCAGCGAATGGGTTGAGATGGTGAATCTGCTAGATGCGAAGGCACAAAAGAATAGGTTTGAGAAAGCATGGGTAAACTTTCTAAGGGGGAAATTCAACATAAAGAAAATCTTGAGCAAAAGTTGAATATTGATCCTGAAGATACTCAGCCTACCTCTTCAGTTGCCAAGAGAAGAAGAACTGGCGAAGGGCCATCTCATTAAGTTCTTTCTTCAATTATCTACTTGTAATTTGTATTTACATTCTGTAACTTGTATAAATTCCATTTCCTTGTATAAATGAAGTTACCAGTTTGTAACCACAAGGTAGATAAAAGATTAAAATCTAACAAACCTAAAAGAAAAATCTAAGGCATTTATTGATCTATAAAAATGCCTTAAGAAACTTAGATAGATTTAAATCGAACAAGTCTCTATAGTTCACACTTGTATAGATACAAGAACAAGAAAAAGACTTAGACTATATTTCTAGACAAATAGGGGGAATTTGTTAGGACCAGTTCACCTGGAACTGGCCAGTCACCAGTTCACACTGACCAGTCACCAGTTGCATCTGGTGACCAAGAAGATTTGTCCAGAAATATATTGAAGTCCAGTTGCACCGTACAGTCAACGCAACTGAAGACTTCCTCCAGTTGAGAACTGACCAGTTGAAGAATCATTCCAGTTGAAGTCGAAGACAACAAATGGAAGATAGAGAATGGCAATGGCAGCGAAGCCCAGTTGGCATTCTAGTCAGTTACAAACTGGAGACCATCAGTGGAAAGCCCTTACAAAGCTTTACACTGATTACGAGGAATTGACTTGTATACTTTATGTACCTTTACCCGGATAATAAGCCTTGTCTTATTATTTAAGTAATAAAAGGTACATAAAGGTGGTTGTGTAAAGTTGCTTTATCATGCGACTTTACACTGCTTTTTAAGGAATTAAATGCTATTCCTTAAATGCTCTCAACCACATTGTACGGCTAAAGTTAACATCCCAATGTTAACTTTGCCTATAAATACAAGTCATTGCACAACCAAGAATTCAAGTTATTTCACAAAGACGAAAAAACTTCACACTTTGCAAACCTGCAATATTCTTGGTGAACTTGTGCAATCTTCTCTCAATCGCTAAAAGGAACATTTCACAACTTTAAGTGTTTCGATTGTCTTGAGAAATTCCGAGTATAGATCAATTGTATTTCATAGGTTGTTAGGATATTTACATTCGTGTATTATCTTGGTTCCGCATCAACCTTGTAATTTGTTTAATATCAATAAATAAATTACACATTGAAAAATACATATTGTCTCATCAAGTTATCTTACAAGTTGTTTGTATTATTGCATTGTTCTTTACTTATTGTCTTTTATATAAGTAATCTATCTAGAACTTGGTATATACACACTGCAACTGGTCGTCTCCAGTTCAGTGCATATATTGCAAAGTAACTCCACCATCGACATAGAGGTGTCTTCAGTAGTACCATCTATCGAGTTGGGACTTACAAAAAGTATGTCGCTGATCTGATAAAAGAGGATGGGAAAAACTGGATGACACCCATATGTGAATACTTGATCAGCGGAATACTACCAGAAGACCCCAATGAAGCTCGGAAAATTAGAATCAAAGCACCTCAGTATAAGATCACGGACGGACAGTTATACAGAAAGTCTTTTGTGACACCCTGGATAAGGTGTGTAGGCCCGAATCAAGCTTCGGTCATCCTCGAAGAGATACACGAAGGAATATGTGGGACTCACTCAGCAGCGCGATCCGTGGCAACCAAAGCTATGCGCCTAGGATACTTCTGGCCAACAATGCATCAAGATGCCACGGCGTACATCCAAAAGTGTGAATCCTGCCAGATCCATTCGAATGTACCGAAGGCTCCGAAGCAAGATATGATCTCAGTCACTTCAGCCTGGCTCTTCGTACAGTGGGCAATAAACATAGTGGGACCACTCCCAGAGGCTCCAGGAAAAGTTAAATTTCTCGTGGTAGCAGTTGATTACTTCACCAAATGGGTAGAAGCCAAACCTCTTGCCTCAATCAAAGGGAAAGCAATGGAAAAATTCGTTTGGGAACACATAGTGTGCAGGTTCGGAATGCCGCAAACCATCGTGTCCGATAATGGAAAGCAATTCGCAAAAGGAACGTTCCCAAAGTTTTGCGAAAGGTTAAAGATTAAACAAAAATTCACCTCCGTATATCACCCTCAGGCAAACGGGCAGGTCGAATCAATAAACAGAGAGGTAGTGAAGGGAATGGAAAAGAGGCTACGGAAAAAACACACTGGATGGGTAGATGAATTACCATTCGTCCTATGGGCACAACGAACCACACCCAAAACCAGTAATGGTGAAACACCTTTCAGCCTTGCCTTCGGAATGTAAGCAGTGCTACCAGCAGAAATCCATGTGTCAACCTGCCGAACATCCAAGGTTGACAAAGAAGAAAATGAAGAAGAACTGTGGGTAAACCTAGATTTACTGGAAGAACGAAGGGACATAGCAGCAATAAGGGAAGCGACATATGAAAAGAGGCTTGAAAAATACTACAACAAACGAACCAATCCAACTTCGTTCAAGGTTGGAGATTATGTCCTTCGTCTAAATAGTGCAAGTCAGGTCAAGTATACAGGAAAAATGGGACCAATATGGGAAGGCCCGTACCAGGTTCAAGTAGCCTTCGGAAATGGAGCATACAAGCTAACTGATGATATACCATATACGGAGCTTTACCTCCGTATAAAAGACTGGATACGAAGGACCATTCGTAAGCAGCGAAGGCACTAAATCAATTGTACCAAGCAGACTTATCCGTAGCCGAAGCTACGACGTATACCTCCGTAATTCCGGAGCTCTCAAGACAATGAGGAACGGATACATACAAATCCATCCCATGTTTATCCGACCTCCCCATAAGGGAACGAAATCAGACGTTCCTATAAACTAGGACACGGCCTAAAGAGTCCTAGATATATCTTCTTTACTTAGGATATATCACAAAAGAGGAAGAGATTTACCCTAAATCCCTATCTTACTCTCCAAGGCTTTTACCCTATATGTAAATAGGAGATGCCATACGGTAATGGATTCACCACCATTCGACATACTAAAAACCCTAATCACTAATACATCCGACCTCTGTAAATAAGCCCTCAGTCTCATTAACGGCTGAGAGTAAACAATCATAGGCGTAAAGCAGCCTACGGCCCTTTGACCGGAAGGGAATCGCCAACAAACACCCCAAAACCCCACTCATACCTTCGATTGAGCCATAGTGCGATTATTTGATCAATCAAATTGGCGCCATCCGTGGGACACTTACACCAAAAATCGAATCCAACCACGATCAAAAAAAGAAGCATTATGTCAAACCTGCCAGATAATGGCATTAAGCAAGGCAGCAGACGTTATCTTTGATATAAGGAGGGTAGCACCGAAAGAAGTCCAGCCCCAGATCCGAGGGAGACGTTGTACCGCACCTTGTGTGCACCGCACAAAGTGACCCACTGTCGGTGGCACCGGAACTCCAGAAAGGAGATGAAGACCAGACTCAAAATAGCAGAGACGGACCCATAGCAGCAGACAAGGACAGGCAAGAGTCAGCTGGAAAGGATCTGGGTGAGAAAAAGGAGACAGGAAATCCCAGAAAAGCAAAGAGTCCAATGCAAGCATACCCGTTGTACCCGATTTATCAGGGAACCTCCGTAGGGACTATGGCAACGGGTGCCATGCAGACAACGCTTGGACCAGGGACGTACCTGTCGCCAGGAACACATCCATCGTACTTCTACGGAGGATATTTTTATCCGTACGGAGGGCCGCAGATCCAGTACATGGGAACACCACCCTTTGAGGGAAGCTACCCAGGAAACGTGCAGGCATCATGGTACTACCCATATGGTATTATGACCCCACAGTATCTTAAGGCAAACCCAACAACTGGAGTCGAAAGGGACAAGTTTGAAGAAAAAGGAGCAGAGCCTAAATATAAGGGGTCATGCCTACTGTTCGCAAGGGATTTACGTCAACATGTAACTCCGGTGAAGATACTGGAAATCCAAGAACTACCCTGGTACGATGGTACCTCCGATGTCGATGAGTTCCTCAGGAATATCGACGAAGCGGCAAAGATAGAAGGATGGAATGGTCCGGCGATCTGCCATGTCATTCTCTACCTCCTACATGGAAAAACAAGGAGATGGCTTGAAAGCCTACCCGAAGAAAGTATACAAAGTGATAAAGACTTCAAATTCAAATTGAGAGAAGAATTCGGACCCCACCTATTGGCACACGACATAAAGCAGGAAGAAGAAGAAGGGGCAGAAGACTTCTTAAAACGATATGGGGACAGTACCCGAAACCTGGTACGCATATCAGAAGAAGAAAGGATATCTGGGGCCATACATGGCCTCCGATCGAAGGAATTAATACGGCATTTATGTCTCAGCAAGCCAAAAGCTATGCAGAACTGGTGGATAGGTTCCATGAGTGGAAAAGTGCAGAAGAAATAGCGGAGAAAGCCATGGCTAAATGGAAAACGATGATAAAGAAGAATAGGAAGCCAACTGAGACAATCGAGGACGTAGTCGTAGACGAACCCTACCCTACATACAGTAGGACCAACAGCTACAAAAGAACAATTAGTAACCTCCGGAAAACTCCGTCGGAAATCCTGTCATCCGAGGAGATAGCAAAAACATTTGTCAAGACCACTGCCGTTATCCGGAAGAGGAACCAAAAACCTAGATAATTTATGTTGTTTTCACAACGGATATGGGCACAGTACGAATTACTGAAGAGAGTTGTTAAGACAGATAGACAACGCGGCAAGAGAAAACAAGCTAGCACATCTGGTGAAAAGAAGCAGACCAAGCTTCGAAGAAGTAGAACCGGAAGAGCACCGGAGGAGGATACTATCGAATACCTTGGTCCGGAAGGGACCGCAACACTATCACTTCGGTGAATTAGATGACAAGGCATCGATAGACCCGGTGCTAATAAAAGTAAACATAGGCAGTGTATGCCTGAAGAACACACAGGTGGACACAGGAAGTGGACGAGACATAATCTATGAGAAAAGTTTCCTCCGACTACCAAAGAAACTGCGAGAAACAATTACCCCACTGGACACAGAGGTGGTAGGGTTCGCCAGTGAGCGCATCCGCCCTTTAGGAGAAATATGGCTGGAAACCACCATCGGAGGATTCCCCTGGCGAAGAACTGCAAAAATTTTGGCAGTCGAAATAAAGGCAAACTCGCCCTATGACATGCTCTTGGGCAAAGAAGGAATAAGGAAATTCCACATGATAGCATCTACGATACACGGTTGCGTTCAGTACAAATCTCACGGAGGGATGCAAACACTTCTCTCTTCATTCACCAAGGATACAAAAGGTGAGAGCTCCGTACCGTGGTACAAACGCAACAGAAGAATAATTCAAAAAGGACCCAGAGGACAACTGGAAACCGCAGCAGAAGGATCCTTCGAAGAAGAAAGGACAGACAACTCTGGACCAGTAGAGGATGCAGAAATCCATACAACAAAGACTCCGACAGGCATTAAGACCGGTTGGAGCATAATTCGCCCCCGGGATAAGCCAAACTAACGGAGCAAACAGGGCAGCACAAAAGTAGCAGCTAGGAACGATACAAATTTATTTTTTTTGTAAAATCCTCCTGCCATGTACTTATAAGCTCCCGCAAAAATTATAAAACGATCGTAATAATTCCATAAATGCGCATAATTTTTATTTCAACTTTTGAATTGTTAAGGGGACGCGCATAAGACTTTTCAAACACAATCATAAGGTACTAAACCAAGAATATAATGCATAAGCCACTCCTTCCTTATGATTGAAGTGCATAAGCATTAATACATAGGACATTCTTTTAAGAATGTATAAGCATAACCAAAACAAAAGACATCACTTCCCCATGAAAGAATGCAGAATGATAAGCTCTGAATGAAATGAAGCAATGGCGGCACAAAACAGAAGCAAAAAAGAAGAGCAAGTCATTTACAATGTAATAGGCATCAAAAAATATATGTACAGAGTACAGAGGATCAAACAGTTTACATTCCCTGAGGCCTAATGTTATAAAGATCGGCCACCGAAGCATCGGGATTCGAAGAAATCTGCTGGATATACGGAAAAGAAATCCTCCTTAAGGCCTCCTCATCAACAACGATCCTCTCCTCAGTACCAAGAAGCCTCTCCCTATTCCCAGCCAAGACAACCTGCCCACGACTCTCCATACGGAAAAGCAGTAAAGCTCTCGAATCAGCCCGGTTAGCCTCGATTAGCTCATCAAGACTCTGATCAAACTCAGGACTCGCCATCAACGTCCGAAAGACATGGGGAATCACGCCAAAAATAACCTGACGCATGGAGTTCCTTGAATCTTCCAACTCCAACTCCAATCTATTGATCACTGCAGCAGGCCCGGCAGAAACAAGAGCAAAAATTCTCTCATGAGCAGCATCCAAACTTTGCGTAGCAAGGGACAGAGCCTCCTGAGAATCAGCAAGCTCCCTCCGCAAAGAATCAACCAAAGAAGAATCACCACCGGCAGACAGAGCAGCCCTCAGAGAAGCCAACTCGGCCTTGTGCCTGTGCATATCTTCTTCCAGATAGTGCACTCTGGCGCTACTAGCTGAACCAATCATACCAGCAGCAACCAGAGCCTGGTTAGTCATCTCAGCAAGCCTCTGAGCAGGCATGGTATCCAGCATGGTCCTAAGGTGATCAGGAACCAGCATATCTAGACTCATTCGGCAAAGCTGAGGATCAGGCAATTCACTTTGAAGAGGAACCCTTGAAAAAATTACGAAGAATTGCAATAAGTAATATGAAAAAGGGGAACAACAACTGAAATATCCACGTAATATCCAGCCACTTACAAATTATGGCTCCAGCTGCAAAAGCTCTAGCTCCAGTTGTAGTAGCTCCAGTTTCATCAACTGGCTCTTTCCCAGGCCTCCGTCCGGGATCAGAAGTCGCGGCTAAATAAAGAAGAAACATACAAATCAGATTTATGCGAACACAAATAGTAGAGTCAGGGAGAAACATGTACCTTGATCAGCATCAGAAACTGGAGCAGCAGTAGTAACAGCAACTTGATCTCTTATGGGAGAAGAATCAAGGATAATGACAGAAGGACCTGCAGCCATAGGGTCCGTTGAAGCAGATGGGCCATCCCTCACCCTCTGCCTCTTCGGAGGAGGCTCAGAAACATCAACACCAGCAAAGGGGACCCTCCCAATCCGAAGGAGACAAAGGCCTCCTACCAACAACCATGCCTCGAGGATTCATGGTCACAGCCTCTCTAAGTGTCAACTCTGCAAACACAATGTAAAGACATCAGAAGAAAGCAACATAATGCAATTGGCAGAAAAACGCAGCAAAGAAGAATGGTACCTTCACAACACCATATCAAGACAGGTTGATCAGGAAAACCCTCCCATGACATGGTAATTCCAACAAGATATAAAATCACAGAGGGATAGGTAACCAACTCAAATGAAGAACTACGCACCTGACGAATCAACTCATTGTCAAGAGAATCCCAAGCACGCTCATTATCTTCAAACGATACCCTTGGCACCAACCTATTCCTATCCAATATACCCCTGAACAGCGGGTGAATATATTCCTCACTGAAAAACAAAAACCCCGGCCTCCAATTCAACATATCAGAATCCCCTATATCAAAAAATAACCTACCAGGCCTCTCCTCAACCATGACCCAACCGTCACGAATACCAAACCTAAAAAAATACCCAAATAAACTTATCCTGGGTTCTATATCGAATGCACGACAAATAATGATAAACGATACTATCATAGTAATCGCTAAGGGGTGAACCATCGATAAATGCAGATTATGGTAATCAAGTAACCCTAATAACCAAGGGGACAAAGGAAACCTAAGATTACCACCAGAAAAGGGAGCGGTATACATACCTACGAAGCCAGGAGGCACATCAAGAATCAATTATGCCCGTCCTGGAATCCTAATCTCAGGATCGGTAGGGCGGCAGAAACACCGACGAAACCACGCGACACCATCCTCCGTCATCTCCGAATATGTGGTACTAATGACGCGAAAATGGTTACGATCCATACGTGTTAAGAAGATTGAACGAGAGGAACGATTGATTCTGAAGAAAAGATAGTTGGGAAGGGAGAGCAGCTGCAAAAGAAGCGGAAAAGAAAATCTCCAGAGCCGTTAAAAATTAAAAAGGGGACAAAAAGGATGGTTTGAAAAACCGGCGCATAACCCACCCGAACCGTCGATTGGTTCTCCCCGGGAAAGCGCGCACGAATTAAACTCTTGATGGGATATATACGCGGCATAGTAAAATGACAATTTTACCCCCGCAAAGAGCTCCGGAGAAGAAACGGAGCATCCAAAATCATAGCTTCTTCGAAGCCCCGATTACGCAGGTATGCTCTTATTTATTTATTTCTATTTTTGAAGTCTAATGCGATATTCTACAGATAGACTCTCCCAACAGACTGGGGGGCTTGATGATATACCGTATACGGAGCTTTACCTCCGTATAAAAGACTGGATACGAAGGACCCTTCGTAAGCAGCGAAGGCACTAAATCAATTGTACCAAGCAGACCTATCCGTAGCCGAAGCTACGATGTATACCTCCGTAATTCCGGAGCTTTCAAGACAATGAGGAACGGATACATACAAATCCATCCCATGTTTATCCGACCTCCCCAAAAGGGAACAAAATAAGACATTCCTATAAACTAGGACACGGCCTAAAGAGTCCTAGATATATCTTCCTTACTTAGGATATATCACAAAAGAGGAAGAGATTTACCCTAAATCCCTATCTTCCTCTCCAAGGCTTTTACCCTCTATATAAAGAGGAGATGCCATACGGCAATGGATTCACCACCATTCGACATACTAAAAACCCTAATCACTAATACATCCAACCTCCGTAAATAAGCCCTCAGTCTCCTTAACGGCTGAGAGTAAACAATCATAGGCGTAAAGCGGCCTACGGCCCTCTGACCGGAAGGGAGTCGCCAACAAACACCCCAAAACCCCACTCATACCTTCGGTTGAGCCATAGTGCGATTATTTGATCAATCACTAACAACATTGGATGGCGAACCGGTGGACCTCACATGGAACAGCTCCAATCTCCGAAAATTTTATCAGTAAAACTGATTATTTTTGTACCTAAGTGCCACGACACATAATAAATAGATAGAACTCACAATGTGACAACTATCATTTTTTATCATGAATAAAGCAATTGCAAAAAGCAATGCATTTTATTTTATACGAAGGGTCGCTCCCTAACGTATTTTCTTTTTACCACGATCGTTATCCCATAAACTATATAACAAAGACGTATTTTCTGCATACAACGCATGTTCAAGGGGACTGCCCACATAGCGTAAAATCAGAAACCAAAAGGACACGGTCCTAAGGTAATAATACGCACCAAATCGAAAGACGTGGAATTACGAAGGGGGGCCCTTCAAAACCACACAGCTCTTAAAAAAAACAGAGAATAAGACATGGACCACCGCAGGGGGACCCTTCGGGACCATGCATTTTTTAAACAACAAAATGTATCCATAAGTAATATAATGAAATACAATATACATGAAATCTACACTTCGGATAGTACATCGGAAATATTTCCCGAAGTAGTTGTAGTCTCCACTAGGCGCTTCGCGGCAGCAGGATCAGTAATAGTGGTTTGATATATATGAGGAATAACCTCTTTCCTTCACTTCTTCAGTTGCTCCTCCAGAAACTGGATCTTCGAATGGGCAGTTTGCAATTCTTCACATTTTCTACCCCACACCTCCCTGACTCCATCAACATAAATGTTATTCTCCGATAGTTGCTTCTCAGAATCATCAAGTCTTTTGCTCAAATCATCAAAGACCTTCTCAGCCTCCTTCAATTTCTCTTGATATCGTCTATTGGAGCAACACAAAGCAACAAACGGAATAGATTTCTCCACATCATGAGACAGGAGGCGGATCTCATCACCAGCATATTGGACGTCGCTCTTCAGGCGAGCCTCCCTACTTTTCACTTCAACAATTTCCCGGCGAAGACGGGCCCACTCCGTTCTCAATTCACGATAAGACGCCTTATCGACTTCTGAATCGGAGTCAGAATCAATGAAAACGACAGGATGTCTACTTTTTCTAGCAGATCTTTTCCGGCGACCTTGAAAATATGTCAGAGCCGGAGTTCCACCAGCAGATACGCCGGCCTGAGTAGATGAAGGTTGAGTGCCACCAACAGTTCCTCTTGCTTTAACTTTTCTTTTATTTAACTAGAGGTTAACGTAAATGAACCATAACTATGTAGCCCGATTCCTAATAGATTGACCCCAAAATAGCATATCCAAATTATAAGAAAGCCTAGAGTCGCCACAATTGCGGAATTTGTCCCCTGCAAATTTTTATTTGTTCGAGTATGCAAATAAATTGCGAATACGATCCACGTAATAAAAGCCCAAGTTTCCTTTGGATCCCAACTCCAATATGATCCCCATGCTTCATTGGCCCATACTGCTCCTGAAAGAATCCATATGGTTAAAAAGATAAATCCTAGGCTAATCACACGATAACTCCAATAATCTAATTGTTGAATCATATGCCAAAAATTGCTTCCAAAGTGAAGATCCGGAATTAATCTAAATAAGGAGGTTTCTTGCACCATAATCCCCTAAATCTTGATATGTAGCTAAGATGATGAAGAAGGTGCTTAAATTAACCCAAATCTTGTTTGAAACTAAAATAAATAAGGTAGTAATTTAGAGAGAGTGAGAGATACATTCTTGCATTTTTGTGTAGAGAAGAAAAAGAAAAGGAAATGATGAAATGAATGAATGAGTGGAGAGATGGTGTAAGAATTTGGGGAAATAAGGTTGGGTATGGGTCACGGGTCATGGGTTGCGCCCATGGGTTGACCCGGTCTCATTTACTAGCTTTTCAAATCGTTATTTCGTATCGTCTAGCATTGCATCGTCAAATAAATGGTCAATCGACCCGTTAAGCACAATACTCGTCATTAAGTCATGAAATGCTTATAACTTTGTTGTTTACTGAAGTCGTTAGCCAAAGTACTTAATTAGTTATTTAACACGTTTAAGTCATCGATTCAAAAATGAATAAGCCACGTTTAATCACGTTATTCACAAGTCAAAAATCGCGAATGTTACATTATTCCCCCGTTAAAGGAATTTCGTCCCGAAATTCGAATTTAACTAGACTCATTAAACAAATGGGAACACTTGGTTTTCATCAATCTTCTTGTTCACAAATAAATTTCGGGTCCACGTCTAGCTTTACATCCCACTGAAACGTTTGTACACCAAGTATCCTTTAGCTTTTTAAATCTCTAGATCTAAGATCTCCATTGGCTCTTTCACGACTTTCAACGTTTATTGACACGAATTTGTTTAAGAGGCACGTGAAGTGTTGGATTCGCCAAACACTTCCGAAGATTACAAATATGGATAACATTATGAACTCCACTCAAGTCTTGAGGGAGCTCCCATCGACACGCCACCGGGCCAATACGTTCAAAGATTTTAAATGGACCAATATACATTGGCCCCCAGTTTACCACGTTTTATAAATCGGACCACTCATTTCCACGGGGATACTTTAAGCAACACAAAATCACCAACTTCAAACTCGAGAGGGCATCGTCTCACGTTTGCATACTTCAATTGTCTTTTGCGGGCCACGTTCAACCTTTCTTTGGGTTGAGAGATCACCTTGGTCGTTTTAAATAACAATTTCGGGCCCAATGAGTTGGCTTCCACCAAACTCCGCCCAAGCTAACGGTGACCTACAGTTTCTCCCACATAGGCTTTAAACGGAGTCATTTGAAGACTAGCAAGAAATTTTATTGTAGGAGAATTCGACTAACGATAAATGCATTTCCCAATTTCCACTAAACTCGATGGCACCAGCTCGTAACATGTCTCCAAGCGTTTAAATCATCCTTTCATTTTGACCATCGGTTGAGGATGGAACGTCGTACTCACATCGAGTTGAGTACCCATCGCTTCTTGGAACGCCTTCCAAAACTTTGAAGTAAATCGGGTATCCCGATTGGTTATGACGGAAATCGGCACTCCAAGTTTGGATACTACTTCTTTGAGGTACAACGTGCCATGGTGTCAAATTTATCATATTCCCGGGTGGCTAAGAAGTGAGCCGACTTAGTCAACCGGTCAACCATCACCCAAAATGGTGTTCCGACCACTACTCGTTCTAGGTAACTTCGTGATGAAGTTCATTTCGTTCTCGTTTCCACACCAGTATTATCGGTTGAATTAGTAAACCGGGCGGTTTCTTGTGGTCGACTTTCACTTGTATACATGTGATGCATTTACTAGCGTATCTTGCAATATTCTTTCCTCGTTCCCGGCCACCAATACAAGTCTTTCATGTCAAAATACATTTTTTCAAAACCCGAGTGGACCGAGTAGGCCGACTTATGAGCTTCATTCATTAACTTCAATCGCCACCCGCCAAGGACGGGAATCCACAGTCGTTCAACAAAGCACAAACCGTCATCATTCTTTCTATCAAATTGTTCTTCTAAGCCGTGTAATGCTTCATTGATGAAGTTTTTCGGCCTAGTCGCCAACCTTTGTGCTTCAATGGTGGAGTCACGAACACTCCTTAGCACAACAAGGCTCATGGCTTTAGTTCGTCTTGGCTTTATACGTTCTTTTCGGCTCAAGGCATCGGCTACAACATTTTCTTTACCCCATTGTATCGAAACACAATCCAACCCTTGCCCGGATGCATCACAATACGCAACAAAGTCATCGGCTCCATCGGGCAAGCCTAAAATGGGTGCATCAAACAACTTGTTTCTCAATAATGGAGGGCTTGATCTTGTTTCTCACTCCTATCGAATCGTCTTTCTCGTTGAGTCAGTAGAGTCAAGGGTTGGGCAATCTTGGAAAGCCCTCAATGAAACGTCTATAATAACCCACCAAACCAAGAAATTGGATGCATCTCGGTTGGTGTCTCGGGTCGTCTCCAATACCTTACCGCGTCAATTTTTACTTGGATCCAGGTGAATTCCTTCTTTGCTCACCACGTGACCAAGGAAGTGGACCTCTTCGAACCAAAATTCGCAATTGGGAGAACTTGCATACAAATTCCCTTCCCAGAGTAACCCTAAAACTTTCCTCAAAAGTTTTGAATGATCTACATTCGTCTTGAAAAGGTTAAGAGTTTCATTACTGAAAACAAATGACAAATTTATCTAGGTAGGGCCGACACACCTGGTTCATCAAAACCATGAACACAGCCGGTGCCTGGTCAACCCCAAAAAGCATAACTGTGAATTCAAAATGTCCATAACGGATCCGAAAGGCCGTCCAGGGAATATCATCTTCATGGACACGAAATTGGTGGTAACTCAACTGCGAATCAATATTGGAAAAGAAACGAGCACATTGGAGTTGATCAAATAGATCATCAATGCTAGGGAAAAAGGATAACGATTTTTCACTGTGAGTTTGTTTAATTCTCTATAATAGATTCACATT
>CM067174.1:21507001-21602001 GCA_034093135.1 Erigeron breviscapus
GTGGATTCAACAATCCATAACGTGAGTATAAAGATACCCATAACGTGGATTCAACAATCCATAACGTGAGTATAAAGATACCCATAACGTGGATTCAACAATCCATAACGTGAGTATAAAGATACCCATAACGTGGATTCAACAATCCATAACGTGAGTATAAAGATACCCATAACGTGGATTCAACAATCCATAACGTGAGTATAAAGATACCCATAACGTGGATTCAACAATCCATAACGTGAGTATAAAGATACCCATAACGTGGATTCAACAATCCATAACGTGAGTATAAAGATACCCATAACGTGGATTCAACAATCCATAACGTGAGTATAAAGATACCCATAACGTGGATTCAACAATCCATAACGTGAGTATAAAGATACCCATAACGTGGATTCAACAATCCATAACGTGAGTATAAAGATACCCATAACGTGGATTCAACAATCCATAACGTGAGTATAAAGATACCCATAACGTGGATTCAACAATCCATAACGTGAGTATAAAGATACCCATAACGTGGATTCAACAATCCATAACGTGAGTATAAAGATACCCATAACGTGGATTCAACAATCCATAACGTGAGTATAAAGATACCCATAACGTGGATTCAACAATCCATAACGTGAGTATAAAGATACCCATAACGTGGATTCAACAATCCATAACGTGAGTATAAAGATACCCATAACGTGGATTCAACAATCCATAACGTGAGTATAAAGATACCCATAACGTGGATTCAACAATCCATAACGTGAGTATAAAGATACCCATAACGTGGATTCAACAATCCATAACGTGAGTATAAAGATACCCATAACGTGGATTCAACAATCCATAACGTGAGTATAAAGATACCCATAACGTGAGTATAAAGATACCCATAACGTGGATTCAACAATCCATAACGTGAGTATAAAGATACCCATAACGTGGATTCAACAATCCATAACGTGAGTATAAAGATACCCATAACGTGGATTCAACAATCCATAACGTGAGTATAAAGATACCCATAACGTGGATTCAACAATCCATAACGTGAGTATAAAGATACCCATAACGTGGATTCAACAATCCATAACGTGAGTATAAAGATACCCATAACGTGGATTCAACAATCCATAACGTGAGTATAAAGATACCCATAACGTGGATTCAACAATCCATAACGTGAGTATAAAGATACCCATAACGTGGATTCAACAATCCATAACGTGAGTATAAAGATACCCATAACGTGGATTCAACAATCCATAACGTGAGTATAAAGATACCCATAACGTGGATTCAACAATCCATAACGTGAGTATAAAGATACCCATAACGTGGATTCAACAATCCATAACGTGAGTTTAACAACCCATAACGTGAGTATAAAGATACCCATAACGTGGATTCAACAATCCATAACGTGAGTATAAAGATACCCATAACGTGGATTCAACAATCCATAACGTGAATAATTGGAGACTATTCAACTTCTTTTCCAATGTTTTCTTTACACATCACCCCACCATTTATTCATTCATTTTCCTTTTCCAGACACACTTTTTCTTTCTCTCTCTCTCATTTTCTATGGCTTCTCTTCTTTCTTTTCTCTTTTTTCTCATTTATCCCTGACAAGGGAATAACAAAGTCACCATCTCTCTTATATTTGTAGGAAAATGTTATTTAGTTACATGATTTTATTGTTTGTTCACTTTTAATTGTTAGACCTGAATCCCTCATTGTTATTGATGTTTCAGAGGTACAAAGAGGTTGGACAAGACATCATCTCTTTAGTCGGAGCTGAATATGGAAGTGGCAACTGGTAGGGGGAGGGCGAGTGGTGGCTACGGTGGTTGCTGGTCGTGACTACGGTGCTAGAGTGAACAAAGAAGATGGTGTTTTTCAATACATATATGTTAGGTCGAAAATCGACCAAGTATAATTTGTTCAAAAATAGCTTGAAGTTTAGTGAAGACGTTTTATCAGAATTCTGAGATGTCTCAGAATTCCTTCACTGAAGCTTCACTTCAGTTCAGATCAAGACAAATCTGAAGCATTCATTCTGAAGTCAAAGACTGAAGTATGAAGAAGAGAATCACCTCAGAAGCGAGCATCAGAGTGATTCTACCAGATCGAAGACTGAAGCATCTCAGTGTAAAGTACTTACAACACTTTACACTGATTACGAGGAAGACTTTTACTTTATACCTTTATCCGGTTAATAGATTTATCTATTAACAAAAGGTACAAATATAGGCTTGGAACCTAGTACTATAAGTCACATCAAGTAACTTATATACTCTTCCAAGTGCAGCATGTAAGGAATTATGGTTTAATTCCTTAAATGCTCACAACCACATTTGTACGATCTTGTCCATGTCATCATGGACTTGGTCTATAAATACAAAGTCTTCTCACAACTTGCAAAATGCTTGAAACCTTGCATTGCAACTTGTGAGATATACTCTAAGTAAACTTACGAGTATTTCCAAGTCAATTAGATCACTTGTATTTCGGGATTGTTTAGATACTTACACTTTGGTGTTTATCTTTGTTCCGCAACAATCCTTGTATTTGTTTATACATCAATAAATCAAATACATTAGAAAACAACGTGTCTCAATGCTACATACTTGATTATATTTATATATATATCTTTATATAGTTTCTGCCATTTGTTCTTGCATTATTCATATTGTCATTATATATCAATAAATCAAATACATTAGAAAACAACGTGTCTCAATGCTACATACTTGATTATATATATATATATATCTTTATATAGTTTCTGCCATTTGTTCTTGCATTATTCATATTGTCAATTGTTTCTTGTTATCCATATCTGGATCGTAAACTAAACTTGTCCATCAAGATTAGTTGTACTTGCCAGTCGGGTTTGTTATTCATCTATATATTTGGGACTCACAATTGGTATCAGAGCAGCAAGGTTGAATTTCATATCAATTCATTAACCTTTGATCTGCATAGATGGCTGACTTTGAACAAGAACGACCTGACCCTAATAATGCCACCCCACCGCCTATCATCAACAACAATATACCCTCACACAATGTTCACGTACACTTTCCAAATAATCATGTTCCCAAGTTTGATGGGAACAGTGAAAACTTTCAAACATGGAAAGCGTGCATGCTTAAGTATATTGCTGGTGTTGAGAGGCATTTACCAGATATCCTAAGAGAAGGACCCTTTGTCCCTATGAATGCTTCTACTGTTGTCAGAAATGCCGATGGGACTCCTAGGCAGTCACCTAAGGAGAAGGATCATTGGTCTGAGGAAGATCATAGACTTGTAGACCTGGATACCAAGTTACAAAATATGATTTTATACGCAGTTCCAGAAACCCTAATGCCCACTCTTGTCTTACTTGATAATTCTAAATTAATGTGGGAGGAACTAATGACACAGTTTGAAGGCACTAATGAGACAATTGTCACAAGAAAAGTTGCTTTAAACAAAAGATATGAGTCTTTCTTTGCTATCCCTGGGGAGTCTTTAACGCAAACATACATCAGATTTACAAATCTGGTCAACCAACTGAAAGCCCTGGGTGTAACCAAAGACAAAGAAATTTTGTTAGAAAAATTTTGTGACATTTTACCTTCAAAATGGGAAAACCTTATCTTGGTCTTGAGACAAGGCAAAACATTGCACAGTCATACTCTTGCTTCTCTTTATGGAGCATTTAGGTATACTGAAGAGAACAAAGCTGAAAGAGCTTTGGCTGAGCAGGATGCCAAGAACCATGTGTCTACCAGTTCTGGTACGGTTCAGTATTCTGAACCACATAATACTGCTCTACTATCTTCTGAGAGTGATATTTATGACTCAATGAAGAAGATGGTTTCTCAAATGTTAAAAACTGGTGTCTCTGCTAATGTCACACATGATTGTGATGAGAATGACAATGATGATCTGGTTGCCATGCTGGCTAAAACGTTCAATCGTTTTAAGGCCAAATCAAATCGATCTGGAAAACCTTTTGCTTCCAGTGCTTCTATTGACAAGTCCAATCTTGAATGCTTTAAATGCGGCAAGAAAGGACATTTCATGAAGGAATGCAGATCTAGTCAACCTTCATCATCACAATCTGCTTCTAACCATTCTATCTTTCAGAAGTCCGATGACAGCTATAAGGCCAAGTACAAGAAGTTGAAGGCACATATGGCTCTTTTGGCACAAGACAACTCAAGCAACAGTTGTATGATTGCCAAAACTGAAAAGTGGGAAGATTCTGATGAATCATCTGATGATGAGGAAGAAGTTAGGGACATGTGTTTCATGGCACAAGAAGACCAAGGTCATTTGGTCAAAACCGATGTCGAATCTGGTCGCTGGGTGGATATAGTGATGAAAAAGGTCAGTAATATTGTCTATGAAGAAGATGAGGAACACAAACTGGATCTTTTGGTTCTTTTAGAGGCTGACATCTCATTTGTTGAGACAGTGCGTTCAGAAAGCCTAAAAATGTTTGAAAACAATACTTCTGAACTGAACGCCAGTCAGACCAGACTAAAGGAACTGAAAGATGTTCATCTGGCCCTAAAAAGTTATCAATCTATGGTTGCCACTTTAGAGTTGGAAAAAGAAGAGCTAAAAACCATCCTTGAAAAGGAACAAAAAATAATCAAATCTTGGATGAGTGCTCCAAAACCAGATGCTGCAATCAAAAACACTTTTGCTAATCAAAAAACAGCATATGAATCTGGTGATCTTCACATGGCATCTATAATCACTGATTTAGATGCACTTCCAAAAGAAATGAAACCGGAAATTATTTTTCCTAAAGTTGGCAAACAAAAGATTGTGACATTTTACCTTCAAAATGGGAAAACCTTATCTTGGTCTTGAGACAAGGCAAAACATTGCACAGTCATACTCTTGCTTCTCTTTATGGAGCATTTAGGTATACTGAAGAGAACAAAGCTGAAAGAGCTTTGGCTGAGCAGGATGCCAAGAACCATGTGTCTACCAGTTCTGGTACGGTTCAGTATTCTGAACCACATAATACTGCTCTACTATCTTCTGAGAGTGATATTTATGACTCAATGAAGAAGATGGTTTCTCAAATGTTAAAAACTGGTGTCTCTGCTAATGTCACACATGATTGTGATGAGAATGACAATGATGATCTGGTTGCCATGCTGGCTAAAACGTTCAATCGTTTTAAGGCCAAATCAAATCGATCTGGAAAACCTTTTGCTTCCAGTGCTTCTATTGACAAGTCCAATCTTGAATGCTTTAAATGCGGCAAGAAAGGACATTTCATGAAGGAATGCAGATCTAGTCAACCTTCATCATCACAATCTGCTTCTAACCATTCTATCTTTCAGAAGTCCGATGACAGCTATAAGGCCAAGTACAAGAAGTTGAAGGCACATATGGCTCTTTTGGCACAAGACAACTCAAGCAACAGTTGTATGATTGCCAAAACTGAAAAGTGGGAAGATTCTGATGAATCATCTGATGATGAGGAAGAAGTTAGGGACATGTGTTTCATGGCACAAGAAGACCAAGGTCATTTGGTCAAAACCGATGTCGAATCTGGTCGCTGGGTGGATATAGTGATGAAAAAGGTCAGTAATATTGTCTATGAAGAAGATGAGGAACACAAACTGGATCTTTTGGTTCTTTTAGAGGCTGACATCTCATTTGTTGAGACAGTGCGTTCAGAAAGCCTAAAAATGTTTGAAAACAATACTTCTGAACTGAACGCCAGTCAGACCAGACTAAAGGAACTGAAAGATGTTCATCTGGCCCTAAAAAGTTATCAATCTATGGTTGCCACTTTAGAGTTGGAAAAAGAAGAGCTAAAAACCATCCTTGAAAAGGAACAAAAAATAATCAAATCTTGGATGAGTGCTCCAAAACCAGATGCTGCAATCAAAAACACTTTTGCTAATCAAAAAACAGCATATGAATCTGGTGATCTTCACATGGCATCTATAATCACTGATTTAGATGCACTTCCAAAAGAAATGAAACCGGAAATTATTTTTCCTAAAGTTGGCAAACAAAAAATTGTGACTAATGAGGTCAAGGAACATTCTGAGGGAAAATCTGAAACAGCTCAGACAACTGTTTCAGAAAAGAAGGCTAAATCCAAAAAGCCATCCCCCCAGACTTCTTCTAAGGTTCCAAAAGGACAAAAGAAGAAGAAAACCATCTCCCCCACTGAGCCTTCTACCTCAGATTCTGGTAAGGCTCAGGTGTCTAATGAAGAATCTATTTTGTTAAGGTTAGAAAGTCAATTTCAACTATTGGCTAGACAAGTGCAGAGTTGTAATGCACGTTTAAAAAATGTTGAATCCACTCCTCTTCAACCAAAACAAAATGCAAAACCTTTTTCTAAGCAATTCAAGCAGAAATCTGAGCAGAAAAAGGTTGAGCACCCCATCAAACCAACAATTTTTTTGTCATCCGAAATTATGACTGAAATCCCCTTTGACCCATCAATTCCCCATAAACCAAAGAAATCTGAGACTTCTAAGGGAGAGTCAAGTGAACCCATCCATAGATGGGTTCCCAAAAAGAACTAACTTTTGTTTATGTGCAGGGAGACCGAAAGAAGAACATATGGTTTCTGGACAGTGCTGCTGGCCGAACCATGACTGGTTATCAGACCCTGCTAGAGGAATATAGGGTGCAAGAGGGGCCCTCAATTGTTTTTGGAAATGATGGTAATGGAAAAACTGAGGGATATGGTGTTGTGAATAATGGTCAAGTCAAATTCACACGAGTTGCATATGTGAACGGTTTGAAATATAACCTGATCAGTGTCAGTCAACTATGTGATGATGGCTTCAAGGTTTTATTTGATATTTCACAAGGCACCATATTCAATAGAGATGGAAAGGTGGTACTGGTTGCACCAAGGAAGGGAAACATTTATGTCATTGATATGAATCCATCTATCTCTGAACAATGTTTCTACACAAAGGCTGATGAAGACACAAATTGGTTGTGGCATAAGAGACTATCCCATCTGAACTTCAAGAACATTAATAAGTTGTCAAGAAAACAACTTGTTGATGGGATACCCTCTATGTCTTTCAATAAAGACAAGCCATGTCCAGGTTGTGAAATGGGTAAGCAGAAAAGAGCTTCATTCAAAACTAAGCAAAGCTTTAGTATAACTGAACCTCTTCACATGCTTCACATGGACCTTTTTGGACCAGTGAATGTTCAGACCAGAGCAGGAAAGAAATACACCCTTGTTATCGTAGATGAATATTCAAGATATTGCTGGGTGATTTTCCTCAAGTCTAAAAGTGAAGCTGCTGCTGAAATCATTGCTCTCATCAAACAAATTGAACTCAAGTACAAGCAAAAAGTTTGTCAGCTCAGAAGTGACAACGGAACTGAATTCAGAAATGCCACTCTGGAGTCCTTCTGCACTGAAACTGGCATATCTCAGAACTTCTCCTCAGCACACACACCAGAGCAGAATGGTGTTGTAGAATGAAAGAATCGAACGCTGATTGAAGCTGCTAGAAGTATGTTGAATGAATCTGGTCTTCCCAAGAATTTCTGGGCTGAAGCTGTTGCAACCGCTTGCTACACTCAGAACAGATCTATATAAGTCAAAAGACATAAGAAGACCTCCTATGAAGTACTCAGAAATAGAAAGCCTAATATTGGATACTTCCATGTATTTGGGTGTCCAGTATACATTCTGAATAACTCTAATCAGCTTGGAAAATTCGATGCAAAAGCTGATGAAGGGTACTTCTTAGGATATTCATCAAATCGCAAGGCCTTTAGAGTCTTTAATAAGAGACTTGAAAAGGTTGATGAGTCAATTCATGTTACCTTTGATGAATCAAATTCTGCAATCTTTAAAAATTCCATCCCTATACCACCCTCAGAAAGTCCAATTAGTTTTGGTGATTCTGATCCCATTGCTGAAACTGATCAGTCACCTGAACATGCTTCTGAACATCTCCGTTCAGAACCAGAAATAAACAAGCCAAGCAACATTCCATTTTATCCTCCAGTTAGTTTCAAACTACCTTCTGAACTAACCATTGGATCAGATGTATATGCTGCTTCTCCAATGATATCAGACTCCACTGAGCAACCTCAATCTGAAGAATTTCATGATGCAAGTCATGATCTGCAGGAAGAAGAAGAAGCTGAAAATGTATTTTCTGAAGCTCCTCCTGAAGTTACTCAGAGAAGTTCTTGCACTGATATCATTTCTCATCCTGGTCAATACTCTAAATGGACAAAGGCACATCCAATCGAGCAATTATTGGAGAGTCCAGTAGAGGGGTTCAGACCAGAAGAGCCACAAGCGATCAATGCTTATACGTCAGCTTCTTATCTCTAATTGAACCCAAGAAGATTGACGAGGCTATGCAAGACCCAAGCTGGGTTGAAGCCATGCAAGATGAGCTCAACCAGTTCAAAAGAAACGATGTATGGGAACTCGTTCCTTGTCCCAGTAACCTGAAGAAGGAACCAATTGGGACAAGATGGGTCTTCAGAAACAAGATGGATGAAGATGGTCACATCATAAGAAATAAAGCAAGACTTGTTGCAAAGGGATATGCACAAGAAGAGGGAATAGATTTTGATGAAACTTTTGCACCAGTTGCTAGACTTGAAGCTATCAAAATATTCTTAGCTTTTGCAGCTCATCATCAATTTAAAGTCTATCAAATGGATGTCAAAAGTGCCTTTTTGAATGGCGAACTAGAAGAAGTAGTGTATGTGCATCAACCACCAGGGTTCATCAATGAAGAAAAACCACATTGGGTGTACAGACTGAACAAAGCCTTATATGGTCTGAGACAAGCACCCAGAGCCTGGTATGATACTCTCACTAAACATCTTCTTAAAAATGGTTTTAAACGTGGTGCAATTGATAAAACTTTATTCATATTGCATGATAAAAGTGATATCCTTTTAGTACAAGTTTATGTTGATGACATTGTGTTTGGTTCTACTAATGAGAAGATGTGTGAAAAATTTTCAAAAATCATGTCTTCTGAGTATGAAATGAGTATGATGGGAGAACTGACATATTTTCTGGGGCTTCAAGTAAAACAAAATGAAGATGGTATTTTCATTAACCAAGAAAAATATGTCAGAGATTTATTAAAGAAATATCAATTTGATTCAGTCTCATCAAAAGATACTCCTATTTCTGCTCCATTAACTTTGGATTCTGATCCACATGGAAAACCAGTGGACCATACAAAATATCGTGGTATGGTTGGTTCACTGATGTATTTAACTGCAAGTAGACCAGACATAATGTTTGCAACATGCCTTTGTGCTAGATTTCAGTCTGATCCCAGAGAAGCACATGCAAATGCTGTTAAAAGGATCTTCAGATACCTTAAGGGTGTCCCCAGATTGGGTCTTTGGTATCCCAAAGGCTCCAGTCTAGATCTAATGGGTTATTCAGATTCTGATCATGCAGGTTGCAAGATAGACAGGAAAAGTACCACTGGTGGGTGTCATTTCCTTGGTGGCAAATTAGTAAGCTGGACTAGTAAGAAACAGACTGCAGTATCACTATCTACTGCAGAAGCTGAGTACATTTCTGCAGCAAGTTGTTGTGCTCAGATTCTATGGATGAAGAACCAGCTGACTGATTATGGTGTTACTTACACAAAGACTCCAATCTTTTGTAATAACACTAGTGCCATTGCCATATCGCACAATCCTGTGATGCACTCGAAAACCAAGCACATCGATCTCAGGTATCATTTCATTCGTGATCATATTCTGAAAGGAGATATTGAATTGCACTTTATTCCCACTGATAAGCAACTCGCTGATGTTTTTACAAAACCTTTAGATGTCAAAACTTTTAAACATCTAGTCAGTGAGTTGGGTATGTTAAATCCTTAGACTGGTAATCTTGTTATGAACGCCTTAGTGACACTGATCTGGTTCACCAGTCTGAGCGATCCATGCAATTTTTGCTCGCCTAGCTATCGAACGCCTTAGTGATACTATCTTGGCACTTATTAATTCATGGATCATCACTTCAGGGGGAATGTTAAACATTTTTCAAATTTTAAAATAAACCTTCATTTTTTTTTGAGGGGGAACCTTTTGCTCAGAAAAATGTATTTAACTGAAGCACTTCAGAATATCAAAATATTTCAGTTGAATTTTAATGACTGAGATGGTTCAGATCTCCTTGGAACTGACCATGCTCAGAATCTGTTTAGTCATCTCTGAAATACAAAAATCTTTTCAAAATATCTTTGATACTTGGTCAATTGTGTGTACACGTGGCATATTGCATACTAGGTTTTGAACTTAGGATTGGTCATGCTTATGTGTTACACAAGTGGCGCCGTAAAAAGAGAAGAAAATGAGTACTTTTACTGAAAAAGTGTACAGGGTGGGGTCCCTCAAACGTCTCTGCATTAAATGCGGACGTGACCCCAGAAATTGTTTTTAATTGGAAAAATCCTTTTTGTTCCATCTTAAATACAAATTCCTTATTCACTCTTTCATTTACTTCGTTTTTCATTTACTCTCTAATCATCAATCTCTCTCATCTTTACTTTCAAATTCATTAACTCCTCATATTCCTTTTCACTTTCACTCTCAATTCAAAATCCAAAAATGTCTCATAAGTCGCTTATAAACTTTGAATACACTCCTTCCAATGATGTGAAAACATCTGCTCAATGGCCAAAGAACTTCACTCCATCACAAATCCGATTCAATATGAGCAACTTTTTGGCTCAATTGAATGTAAAATCTGAAACCTTAATGGGAAGGTTAAACAATTTCTGGGAGCAATCCCCTTTCCATTATGCGCTGACCGCTAATCCGCAGGCAATGTATCATCGATACTTGCTTGAATTCTGGTACACAGCAGTGGTGAATATGGATGAACAATCCATCTCCTTTACTCTCAATGAAGGCACCAAGAAATGTGTCATCACTCTTGAGGGGTTCAGAACTTCCCTTCATCTGAACTACCTCGAACCTCCCCAGGTGTTTGTGAAAAGACTCAAAGGAGTCAATTTTAGGGAGGTTCTAGTCGCCACTGGTCATGGTGATATGGAGGATGCTGATGGAAACTTGAAGACCTCTGGACACATCTTCATGTCTGGTTTTGGTATATGTTGGAGGTTCTTCTGGACTCAAATAGTGGAAAGTCTTGGTGGCACCCATGGAGGGTTGGACCAACTTTCAATACCCCAAGTGGAGATGGGGTATTATATCTGGAATGGGATGCAAGTGGACTTTGCTGAGATTCTCTTCTCTCAGTTGATTACAAAGTTAAAAGGGAAGAGAAGTCTACATGTTGCCTTCCCAAGATTTCTGAGCTTGTGTTTCAAAGATATACTTGGAGAAGCTTATGATCAAGCTGGACCTGAAGCTTCGGTACCAGAATATAGTAGAGACTTCTCAAAGGCAACAATTACTGAAAATGAGCCTGAACTCTCCTCTGCTATGATTCAGGTATTTACTAAAACTGTCTCAGCCACACTAGCTGGTTCAGAAAGGTTACTAAGTGGGCCACAAAAGAATGTGGGACCCGTTAGTGTACCTACGGTTGAAATAATTGAATCTGGTGACGATGCAACTGCTTCTGCATCTGTTGAACCAGAATCTGGTGAGGGTACTAGTGACCCAAACCAGGGCATATCTGACCAGATCGCAAAAGTGAATGCTTTCTGGGATGACGATGAGCTACCTCAGGAGAATCTCGATTCTCTTGCTGATTTTGAGTTTGACGAGGGCTTATTGGAGGCGAATCAATCTGATTCTGAGCCAGCCCCCATCCTCGCAAACGCCCCTCCTCCCCCAGAAATCCAAGACAATGCGCCTTATGTTCCACCACCACCATCTCACCAAAATCCTATCTTTCCACCAGGCACCACTCCCGCATATGTAACCGATCCCTCTTTCACTCCTTCACTTCGATTTCTACACCCACAAATTCACAACATACCACCACCGATTAACTATGATGCCCCATCAGAAAAAGACTTAGATTCTGAGACTGAATCTGAGAGTCCAACAGATGTTCAAATGAACAAAGTATTAAAAGGGCTTGGTAGTTTACCTTTTGTGGCTCCTGCTTCTGCACAACCCCCACCTCCTTTCAACGTGGAAGCACAGTTAGAGAGAACCCAAACCGAAGTCCAAGGCCTTATTCTTAGGGTGGAGGACTTAACCAGATCTCTAACTGCCAACACTAGTTCCTTGGCTGATATGAAAGGTGCTCAGATGTTCCTTGGAACTGAGTTGACCAAAGTTGCTGGTAATGAAGGACTAGTGGTTGGAAAATTGAATGAGTTGGTTATGACGTGCAATAAGGTGAGCTCTGCAATCAGAGAAGCCTTCAGATTGACAAAGAGAGATGTGCAAGCTTCAGTGGTTGCGAACTTGACATCTGGTGTTGAGCTGTTGAAGCAAGAGGTTATGGTAGTTGGAAATGAAGTTCGTGAGCTGGTTCAGAAGCCAAGTGTTAATGAGAAAGAACTTGGGGCTTCTATCAGTACTGGAATTGTGGAAGATCTGAAGTCTGAGCTATCTCAGAATTTGGCTGCTCAGATTTCAGAGTCTGTCTCTCAGAAAGTTGAAGAAGAGGTTAGAAAGATGATTGCTGAACTGACCAGAGATACTAATGACAAGGTGGAAAAGGCTGTACATGAAGTTAAAAATTCAGTTTCCAAGCTTGAAGGTGCAGTTCAGAATCAGTCAAAGCAATTAGATGAAATCCTAATGATTCTGAAGAAGGATAATGTTGTTGCTCCTCCTCCCCCTGCTTCTTTCACTGAAGAAGACAGAAAGATGTTAAAAGACTTAAAGGATCAAACAGCACTGAACCTTAGTTCATCATTCAGACTAAAGGCTCAGTTTGCTACAATGGCAAAAGGCATTTGTGAGTGCCTCGAACAACAAAGTTGGGAACCACTGAAGGCACTTAAATCTACGATTGATCTCTATGCTAGACTGCCTTCAGAGATTCCCAAAGGGGGAAGTAGTGGTGTGCCTATTGGTTTGCTAGCAAGTACTCAAGAATTAATTCAAGCAACCAAGAAGCAAGCTGAGGTACCTTCTGGTAGTGCCTCAGTTCAGGGGGAACAACTTCAGAAAGACAAAGGAAAAGGCAAGGCCAAAGTGGGAGAAGAACCAAAGAAAATTGTTAAGGGTTCTGGTATGGTTATTGGAGAAGATGTTGATGAACAAGGTTATCCACTCCATGATCAAAATGCTGATAGCAAGAAGTTAGAGACTCTGCAGAAGCAAGTCTCTAACCAATTTATCATGTGGAATGAGAATAAAGAAAGGGAAAGGGTTCAACACCAGAGTATGGGAACCCTTGACCACATTGATGCTGCATCTCTTGGTCTCTCACTGGAAAGATTTCAGAAGATCAAACATGATCCAAGAGTGCAGAAGGCAGTTAAAGAAATGCTAGATTATGAATATGGGGTGAACTACTCGCCCTTGGAACAAAAGCTGGACCATCTCACCTTCAAGATGTCCATTGATGACTTAGTGAAGAATAGAGAAATGGAAATGGCCAAAAAGAAGAAAGAGGTTCTGGCTGGAGTTCTGCAGGTAGAGAAAGAGTTGTTCAGACCACCAACGAAGCCCAGAACTGGAACAAGGACTGCTAAGAAAGATTCTCGTGATGTTGTCCATACTTCAATCAAACCAATTTCTGATGATGCTGCTGAACTCCAAAGAAACCATGAAAAAGGTTCAGTATGATCACTATATGAACCATCGATCGCATCCAGCCAAAATCATTGATATGGTAGTTGCAAAGGCTGATGGATTGAAGTTGTTTGATTTGGTTGTGAAAAGAGAAGGAAGGGCTACTGAAGAATATAGTCAGGTTTCAGTGCATGAATTTGGGATTTCAGAGCATAGGGAGATGATCCAGATTCTGAAAGGAAAGCCAAAGTCTGCCTTGACTGGTGCATGGTTAGCAAGAATTCAACAAAAGATGCAAGCCAAGGTAGAAATTGAAAGCAGGTTGTTTGGGAAAAAGGATCACTCTCCACTGAAGAGAAAACCTACTGAGGCACCTTCTGGTTCAAGGCCTGCCAAGAAGTAGTTTTCTTCTCAGATTATCATGTACTTGTAAAATATTTGCATTTGTAACTATCATTTCAGTTTGTATATATATGTTGCAATTGTAACAAATAAGTAGATGATAAGTTTAAGTTAGAAAACCACAAGTAAAATTCTGAGACATCAATGATCTATAAGATGTACTTAGAAAATTTTTTTTACAACTTAAACAAAAACTTGCATTTCAGACTTACAAACATGTATAGATAGAAGTCTGAGATGCATGCACTATTTCAGAACAAATAGGGGGAATTTGTTAGGTCGAAAATCGACCAAGTATAATTTGTTCAGAAATAGCTTGAAGTTTAGTGAAGACGTTTTATCAGAATTCTGAGATGTCTCAGAATTCCTTCACTGAAGCTTCACTTCAGTTCAGATCAAGACAAATCTGAAGCATTCATTCTGAAGTCAAAGACTGAAGTATGAAGAAGAGAATCACCTCAGAAGCGAGCATCAGAGTGATTCTACCAGATCGAAGACTGAAGCATCTCAGTGTAAAGTACTTACAACACTTTACACTGATTACGAGGAAGACTTTTACTTTATACCTTTATCCGGTTAATAGATTTATCTATTAACAAAAGGTACAAATATAGGCTTGGAACCTAGTACTATAAGTCACATCAAGTAACTTATATACTCTTCCAAGTGCAGCATGTAAGGAATTATGGTTTAATTCCTTAAATGCTCACAACCACATTTGTACGATCTTGTCCATGTCATCATGGACTTGGTCTATAAATACAAAGTCTTCTCACAACTTGCAAAATGCTTGAAACCTTGCATTGCAACTTGTGAGATATACTCTAAGTAAACTTACGAGTATTTCCAAGTCAATTAGATCACTTGTATTTCGGGATTGTTTAGATACTTACACTTTGGTGTTTATCTTTGTTCCGCAACAATCCTTGTATTTGTTTATACATCAATAAATCAAATACATTAGAAAACAACGTGTCTCAATGCTACATACTTGATTATATTTATATATATAAATAAATTTTCATGGTTAAGTTGTGTTCTTTTTATAATTGACTTTTTAAGGTTTTTGGGGTGGAATTGATCTGTAAGTTTAAATTTATGGGGTTGATTTGGAGGGTTTTGTTTTTGTTTATGGTGACACAAGAGGATGTTTATGAAAGCTTGTTATTTTTTATTCATGTTGTATGTTATTATAGTGTTATCAAAAGATATGATTTTTGTTTTGCATATAAACAAAAAACAAAATTATATATGTATAGAAAAATCAATTAAAAAGATTCTATGAGTGAAAAAGGTTTAAAAACAAGTTTTGATTCAAAAAAGTGCTCAAACAAAGATATTGAAAGGGAAAAATAAATGTGATAATCAACTTTTTTAAGTATTATATTTGAGTTAATTTTTTTCTACATGTTAGGTATGGTGATGATGATGATTGATTGGTGTTGATGATGGAGTATGAATGATGGTGGTGTACTGGTGTTTCAAGATGGACAATGGCAACTGTTTATTTTAACTTTACAAATTTTATAGTTTACATGTAGTAGTATTTATAAAAACTTATGTTTACAAACTACATGTATGGCAAAATTAATACAAAGATCAAATTATCTTTATTATTTGCTGAAAATCTGCATGATTGTTTAAGTTTATAGATTAAATTATCATTCAAGACTTTTTAAATCGATGTTACTATATACATGCTTTAACTCATACTTTTAGTTAACATTGAATACATGTAGATTGTTTAGTATAAATTTTTTTTGAAAAAAATGAAATACTTGATTGTATCTATTGTAATTTGATAAAGGGTCATTACATAAGTCATGGTGGGTGGGTGGATGCATAGTCTATCAAAAATGTTTGAGAAAGGACAAGTGAATGAGTGATAAGATATGTTGTCTGTATCATAATTTTTTAAATGAAAATATTATTTTGTATATAACCAACATAAAGCATAGAATTTAGATGTTTTCGGAATGAACTATATATATTTCCCTCTCAAATTACGACACTTTCTTTTATTTAGTCAATACACATCTTTTTCAACGTGGTGACATTTTCAAAGATATTGTCAAGTTAATATTGGTCGAACTATATATGAAGTTACAAAATACAATTTAACATTAAATTAGATTTTATTATTAATTTTAGTGGGGTGACACATATATTCAGTTAGACACTATCTACTAATCTAATAAGTAATGAGTATAAAAGATTTCTTCCATAATTGAAAAGAAGAACACAATCGGTCAAAGATAAAATAATGTTTTTTTTAGAACAGCAAATCGGATTTGATCAATGGTATTTTTAGTAGCTTAGTTCAAGTAAGTATGACCTTTGAGGCTTTGATTCATCAAGAAGATTAATATTCAATAATTCTTGGTTTGTGTTTAGTGTTCCATTTGATGGTAAGACACACAATATTTTGAAAAAAATGAAATACTTGATTGTATCTATTGTAATTTGATAAAGGGTCATTACATAAGTCATGGTGGGTGGGTGGATGCATAGTCTATCAAAAATGTTTGAGAAAGGACAAGTGAATGAGTGATAAGATATGTTGTCTGTATCATAATTTTTTAAATGAAAATATTATTTTGTATATAACCAACATAAAGCATAGAATTTAGATGTTTTCGGAATGAACTATATATATTTCCCTCTCAAATTACGACACTTTCTTTTATTTAGTCAATACACATCTTTTTCAACGTGGTGACATTTTCAAAGATATTGTCAAGTTAATATTGGTCGAACTATATATGAAGTTACAAAATACAATTTAACATTAAATTAGATTTTATTATTAATTTTAGTGGGGTGACACATATATTCAGTTAGACACTATCTACTAATCTAATAAGTAATGAGTATAAAAGATTTCTTCCATAATTGAAAAGAAGAACACAATCGGTCAAAGATAAAATAATGTTTTTTTTAGAACAGCAAATCGGATTTGATCAATGGTATTTTTAGTAGCTTAGTTCAAGTAAGTATGACCTTTGAGGCTTTGATTCATCAAGAAGATTAATATTCAATAATTCTTGGTTTGTGTTTAGTGTTCCATTTGATGGTAAGACACACAATATTTTGAAAAAAAGAAATACCTAAATACAATTTATCATTATTATTGGAATTTCAACTTTCCACAATGATTTTTTTATATTTTATGTATTGTATTCATTTTTACAAGTCATTTTAAAATTGCTAAAACGAAAAACTCTTAGATGTGGATTGTATTCATTTTTTTTATATTTTATGTATTGTATTCATTTTTTTTATTATCATCCTTCTATCTCTCTTGAAAACACACATCTTACTCTCTTTTGAAAAAGTACACAATCAATACTCCTTTCGATCTCTTTCTTTTCCATCCATCTCAAGTATTTTTTTTAAATCATATCTGACTTTTCTCTTAAAAGATCTCCCTCTTTGTATCAAGAACTGCTATACTTTTATGCAGGGCCATATGTATCTTGGTTTAAGGAAATACAAGGAAAGGTCGATTTTTTTGTAATACTCCAAATAATCTAAATAAACTTTTTCATTTCTAACCAATTTTTCTCCTTCCAATTTTTTATTTTCATAATCCCACAAAAAAAAGTTTATTCTTTAATGGAGATTCAAAAATTGTATTAACATTAAGTATATGAGGTAGGGTATTAAGTTAATGGGTCTACAACTTCATCTTTCAAAATAATTAATAGGTAATCTCTCTTCTTTGCCCTAAAATCGTTTGGTTTAGTGGTGTGTTTTTGTATTTGGAATTAGAGGTATTAATCATATCTTCGCCTCTTGCGCTCACTATCTCTGTCTGTTTCTTTGGATTTCATGGGTTTTGATTTTAGATTTGGATTGGGATTTGCAAGTTGATGTATCTAATTTTCCCCTTCAATAATTTGTAGGATTGAAGCGAAGATTCAATTGAACAAAGTCTATAATTTATATTCATTTAAAAGGTTTTATAAAATACCATAGATTATATTTTTTCAATTATTTTTTCCTACTAGATTTATTTTTATCATAGTTGTTTTTTTTTTTTGAACAGCAGTGGTGATTGGACTCAGCGGCATGCCTCTTCATCGTCCGGTAGCTTAGTTTTATTTGATTATACTTATATTTATTATTTATTAGAGCTGACTATTGATTAACAAAACAAAACCAAAAAGATATGACTATTGATTAAATGAACTTGAAAAAAAGATATATAATTTCATTCGGAAGATGTATTATTTGATTTCTATACAAACTTATAGAGTTTTGAAATATAAAGAAAGCTACATATATTCCGTTTGTTTTTTATTGTCTATACAACGTGAATGTTTTGAAAATGAACCCTTTTTTAACCTCAACGGCGAGCCTCTAAGATTATACGCAAGGTATCGATTCTAGTGGGCCGTGCATTGCACGGCCAAAACCGCGCTAGTATATACATATATATATATTGACTCACACTGGCTTGACAAGATTTACCCGACTCGTACGTCCACCAAGGTATAAATATAACACTAATGAACCAAAAAGATGTTTAGACAAAGGTTAAAAACAACCCACGTGTCATAAGCTTCATTTACAAAATCTGGAAAATCAAAGAAAATACACTACCGTAACCTACGGTGGTGTGGGCGTACTTTACGGTGGACAGAAGGTAGGGGGCGTAAGGGACGCTGGGAGAGGGGGGCTGGCATAAGCTACGCTGTGGAAGGCGTAAGGTACGCTGGCTCAAAACAGTTTGGACAGCAGCAGCACTAGCAGCAGAAAAACGCGACCCAGATGGGTTTCTAATCAAGTTTTTGTACCTTAAATCGGCTGGGGAGGGTCTGAACTCGTTTGGAAACATAAATGGGCTTAAATAAACTCAACCCATTCCATAAACACGATCCATAACACTATTTTGGTAACCAAAATTTGTTTTGGTTCATATGAACCCTAGAAAAACCCTAGATGCACATTTGACTTTTTGAGCTGGGTTTGACCCGAAATTCTTGTAATTTGACTTTTATTTAAGTTTACAAACATAAAAAGCTCAATAAAATATAAGTTTACTTACCAAAAATTGCTTCCAAAGTGAAGATCCGAAATTAATCTAAATAAGGAGGTTTCTTGCACCATAATCCCCTAAATCTTGATATGTAGCTAAGATGATGAAGAAGGTGCTTAAATTAACCCAAATCTTGTTTGAAACTAAAATAAATAAGGTAGTAATTTAGAGAGAGTGAGAGATATATTCTTGCATTTTTGTGTAGAGAAGAAAAAGAAAAGGAAATGATGAAATGAATGAATGAGTGAAGAGATGGTGTAAGAATTTGGGGAAATAAGGTTGGGTATGGGTCACGGGTCATGGGTTGCGCCCATGGGTTGACCCGGTCTCATTTACTAGCTTTTCAAATCGTTATTTCGTATCGTCTAGCATTGCATCGTCAAATAAATGGTCAATCGACCCGTTAAGCACAATACTCGTCATTAAGTCATGAAATGCTTATAACTTTGTCGTTTACTGAAGTCGTTAGCCAAAGTACTTAATTAGTTATTTAACACGTTTAAGTCATCGATTCAAAAATGAATAAGCCACGTTTAATCACGTTATTCACAAGTCAAAAATCGCGAATGTTACAGATTTAACAAAGGTTTTTTCTCCCTTTTTCTTTTCTATATGATTTGATTTGAATAGGTGTTGGTGTTGTATACTTGTATTGAATGAGGGGGATGATGTTGATGACAACTGTAAACCCATGTGTGGTTTTGATGATATGAATGTTGTTCAAAGTTGAGGTTTTGTTTCATATGTGAATGAGAAAGATTTCAAGGTAAAACCCATGTATAAATTTCAAGTTGTGTAAGAAATTAGCTACCTACAAATCTATAATCCAGATTCTTCTGCGGATTTCTAAAAAAAATTGATGCCATCAGCAGTTTTCTAAAAATTATACACCATCAGCAGCTTCCTATAAAAAACTATATCATAAGCAGTTTCTTATAAAAAAAACTATACTATCAGCAGATTATTAGTCTTGTAGACTCTGCATCCATGATCCATAGACATAATTTATGTTGATGAAACAACATAAACATATCCGTTACAAGGCCGGCACACGCTTATCAATGAAATATGAATTAAATAAAAAAGAAGCAACAACATCAACAACGATATATAAAAACATTGGGGAGGTTTAAACTGAAGATTATGAAGAAGAAGATGAAGAAAATTATTCTTAAAAGCTTCGATCTCTATAACAAAATAACACAATAATTTTTATAAAATAAAATTAAACTGAAAGAAAGATAGAAGAAAAAGAAAAGGAAATGATGAAATGAATGAATGAGTGGAGAGATGGTGTAAGAATTTGGGGAAATAAGGTTGGGTATGGGTCACGGGTCATGGGTTGCGCCCATGGGTTAACCCGGTCTCATTTACTAGCTTTTCAAATCGTTATTTCGTATCGTCTAGCATTGCATCGTCAAATAAATGGTCAATCGACCCGTTAAGCACAATACTCGTCATTAAGTCATGAAATGCTTATAACTTTGTCGTTTACTGAAGTCGTTAGCCAAAGTACTTAATTAGTTATTTAACACGTTTAAGTCATCGATTCAAAAATGAATAAGCCACGTTTAATCACGTTATTCACAAGTCAAAAATCGCGAATGTTACAGATTTAACAAAGGTTTTTTCTCCCTTTTTCTTTTCTATATGATTTGATTTGAATAGGTGTTGGTGTTGTATACTTGTATTGAATGAGGGGGATGATGTTGATGACAACTGTAAACCCATGTGTGGTTTTGATGATATGAATGTTGTTCAAAGTTGAGGTTTTGTTTCATATGTGAATGAGAAAGATTTCAAGGTAAAACCCATGTATAAATTTCAAGTTGTGTAAGAAATTAGCTACCTACAAATCTATAATCCAGATTCTTCTGCGGATTTCTAAAAAAAATTGATGCCATCAGCAGTTTTCTAAAAATTATACACCATCAGCAGCTTCCTATAAAAAACTATATCATAAGCAGTTTCTTATAAAAAAAACTATACTATCAGCAGATTATTAGTCTTGTAGACTCTGCATCCATGATCCATAGACATAATTTATGTTGATGAAACAACATAAACATATCCGTTACAAGGCCGGCACACGCTTATCAATGAAATATGAATTAAATAAAAAAGAAGCAACAACATCAACAACGATATATAAAAACATTGGGGAGGTTTAAACTGAAGATTATGAAGAAGAAGATGAAGAAAATTATTCTTAAAAGCTTCGATCTCTATAACAAAATAACACAATAATTTTTATAAAATAAAATTAAACTGAAAGAAAGATACCTTTAGATCTCTATAATAAAAAGATTCATCAATAAAAAATTTTAATAAAGGTTAGATGGAGAAGATGGAAAAAGAAGATGAGAAAAAAAATCATCTTTTCTTCAATTGTAATATACCTTTTGATATCATATCTTCAACTCAATGTCTATAAATGAAAATAAAAAAAAAAAGAACAAAAAATTTGAATTGAAGATTGTAATATACCTTTTTGATATCATCCTTTCTCTTATTTGATTTGAAGTTTGATATCTATATTAAGATCATGATATCAAATATAGATTTGATTAATGAGTTGTCTTTGAGAGGCCCTTTTAAATTTAAATTTGAGAGGCCCTTTAACATGAGAAAGAATAATGAATACTAATACATGGATCACTTGGGAATTGAATACTAACATCAACAAACATGTTCAAGAGTGAGGTTGGTGATTCTGTAACTTCATAGAACGCATAAAGTTATCAAACTACAAGGTCACAGTAAAACTAAATCATAAATAAAAATCACCGAAAGAGAGGCTAAACCAAGGAAGCAACCAGATTTCTAGAGTTAAAATGTGAATTTTATAATCTTCATGGACCATAATAGAGTTTCAGAACCTTGGCTTTCTATTATTTTACAACCCCTAGCCTAGAAAACCCACTAAATCATATACAAAAAAAATGCATTTTTGTTAATGGAACTTTCAACTTCAAATCACTATAAACAAATCCCTATCAAATATGATGATAAGCCATCGGGTGGAATCACACGCAAATTCTGAAAAGCTTTAACAGTGTTGTGCATTTTCGAGTCGATGTCAAGGTCCTGAATGAAACTAACAAACTGATCAGCATAAGTTGTTTGATCTCATTAATGGCCCACCAGATCGCGTCCATGTGTTTAATTCGGCACCCTCGGATTCCCTATCACTTCCATCATGTACCTAGTGGTGCCGCCAGCTCTTATTAACATGATAGAAGGAAGAAGCAACATCTGCAAGGTCTTCCTCAAGATAACCAGTTGAATTTTCTCGTGCTATATAGTTCCAAGAAGGATTTCTTTTTGATGCATTAATACGGCCCGTGTTTGATGCACCATGAGAAGCTGCAGCCGCTATTTCGACACCACGTTTCAATCTACACATATGATTGAGAATGGCAACACACTCGTCAAGAGCAAGCTCGATTCTGTAAATGGCTTTTATGGCAGAGAGCTTAGACTACTCGGTACAAGGCGTTACCAAGCACGCCAGAAGTGGTCCCACACCAAGCACGCCTCCTTCACCCGTCGGATTTCTCACGCCTCGGCTGGTTTTTGACATAGAAAGCCCCACGGGGCACTGTTCACGGCGTTATGGGGGCGTGAAGGTGGCGTTTCGGTTGCTTTTTGGGCGTCCCAAAGGAGAGGCAACGCCTTATTCCGTCTAGCCTTAGCTTCTCCCATATGCATCTCTGACCTTGATTGTGGGCCTTTTGAAGCAAAGATGTGCAAGCAGCACCAAGTGATTATATGTAAAAAAGTAAAACAAATACATGTGAAGAATAGGCTGTAATATAGGCTTATTTGATTAAAATTGGCCCAATTCGTATCAATTTTTATCTCTAAATCTAGAACAGGTAAATTTGTGTAATTAAAAAGTTATAGCCATAGCAAAAGATAACCATTTTGACCCGTAGCAGAATACAATACATCTTAAACCCCATAGCTAGCTACAGTCCAGATTCTTCTCTATTGTTGGATGATTTTGTTAAGATGTTTTATTTATTACATTTTTTGTTTTCTGATATCATAAGGCTTTATTATTATTTTTACAAAAGGGCACATTGTTATGTACAAAAGGGCATCTCCATGATCCAAATGGAAAACACTATTATTTGTTTAAATTTATTATTATTATTTTTTAATTTTATTATGTAAGACTTTTGATTTTGGTTTATAAATGACGAGAACGGTACCCGCGCGTTGCGGCGGTGATGGAGGTGATGGCGGGGTGGTGATGTAATGGTGGAGGCGGCGGTGGCGGTGATGGGGTGATCTACCTGACGGGCTCCGCCCTTAGCCGTACGGGCTCCGCCCTCGGATTTAAAAATTCGTCGAAAGTATATCGAATGACATCTCTAATGAAAGAGCATGAAATTTTAAGAACACCCATATAATTTTTATAATTTATCGATGTACAGTTTTTGAGATAAAAGATTTTGAATGAATTGGAGGAATAAATGATTTATGGAGGAGAGAGAAAAAAGATGATTGGTTGAGATTTGAGAAGAGAGAAAGGGTGTTTGGTAAATATAGAATTGATAGAAGGGGCATTTTGGAGAAGTAAAATAGTAAATGTTGAAACTTAAAATGTTAGACATGGGGAATCTGCTTTATAATATAGTATAGATATGTGATTTTTATAAAAAAAAGTTATTATATATAAATAAAGCTCAGTCAATATACATAAAATTTGAAAATAGATTTCTATTATATTATACTCTGTATCTACTAAAGGTGGAGTCAGCTTTGTTTGATATGTAATGAAGAATGTACTACTTTTGTTTTCAACTAGGGGGTTTAGTTAAAATTTCAACTAGGGGGTTCGTGCTTAAAGTAGACTTTAACAAAGCCTATGACAACGTGAATTGGGAGTTTTTATTATGGATGATGGCTGAGATGGGCTTTCCTACGAAGTGGTGTGATTGGATTCGTGGGATTGTCTTCTGCCAGATCGGCGGTTCTAGTGAACGGCTCACCCATCTTTGAGTTCCAATGTTCAAAGGGGATGAGGAAGGGAGACCCCATTTCCTCGTTCCTCTTTCTGATCGTTATGGAGGGGCTCTCGAGCTTAATGAAGACTGCGGTGGCTAAAGGGGTCTACTCGGGGGTTAAACTGCCAAACAATGGCCCTTCTATCTCACACTTACTGTTTGCAGATGACTGCACATTTATGGATGAGTGGTCATCAAATAACATCAGGTCGGTGGCAAATATTCTAAAAAATTTCAACCTATGTTCTGGTTTGAAAATCAATGTGGGAAAATCACACCTCTACGGGGTCGGGGTGGAGGCAGAAAAGGTTAGAGAGGCTGCTGATGAATTATGTTGTAAATCTGGTTCGGTCCCATTTGACCTTGTCGGCATCCGAATCGGGGGAAATATGAATAGAATAGCGAGTTGGGACTTTTTATTTGAAGTGTTCAAAAAACGATTATCGTCATGGAAGGCTTCTTGTCTTTCCAGCGGGGGGAGAGTGACTTTAATAAAAGCGGTTCTTGAAAGCTTGCCTACATATTACTTCTCTCTGTTTAAAGCGCCTGCCAAAGTCATCGAGGGTCTCGAGTGCGTTATTAAACGGTTTCTTTGGGGTGGGTCGGAAGAAAAGAATAAAATTCATTGGGTTGCGTGGGAAAAGGTCACGACTCCCATCTGGAAGGGAGGGCTTGGTTTGGGTAGGTTATCGGACTCAAACTTAGCTTTACTCTCCAAATGGTTGTGGAGATTCAGAACAGATTCTAACGGCCTATGGAAAAAAGTAATCATCTCCATACATGATACCAAGAGAGGCTGGTCATCTTTACCCTTGGACAGCGCCTCGTCAAGGGTGTGGAAGAATATCGCCAAAGCTGTTTCTAAAATTAGTGTGGGAGGGACTAAGCTAAATTCCTTGGTGAAAGGGGTCTGTGGCAATGGGAACAACATAAGATTTTGGTTGGACCCATGGGTGTGCACGGAACCGTTAAGAGATGTTTTCCCATATGCGTTTAAAAAAGATAAAGACAAGAAAGGTATGATCTGTGAAAAGTTTGATTTGCGTACAAAGAAGTTCACGTGTTTTGGGAGGCCCCAAGTCTCGTCCCTATCAGATTTGGAAGCCGATGATAGAGACAATATTAATAAGCTCTTAGAGAATGTTGTTCTTACCGACAGAAGCGATAGATGGGAATAGACAGGAAGGAAGGGGGAGACGTTTAGTGTAAAAAGGGTCAAGCAATTCATCGGTTCAGGCAGGATGATAACAACAATTTTGTGTTTTCTTGGTCGAAGTGGTTACCTAAAAAATGCAACATCTTTATGTGGAGAGTGGGATTGGGTCGCATACCGACTTTATTGGCTTTAACGGACAGAAAGTGTACGTTCAACACACTGTTATGCGGGTTATGCGAGAAGGAAGATGAAGACGTGGAGCATCTTTTCTGCTCATGCGAAGTAGCATTGGCAATCTGGAATAAGGTTAGTGAATGGTGTAAAATCCAACCCTTATTTTTCTTTTCGGTTAAAGACATCTTCGAAGCCCATGTTCATGTGGGAGCAGAGAAGAGAAAGGAAGCCTTGCTACAAGGGATTCTTTTCGTCACGTGCTGGTGCATCTGGAACGCCCGTAATATGCAAAGATTCGAGAATAGTAGGATTTCGATAGAAAAGATCTTTCTAGACATCCAATCTATCGGATTCTTATGGTATAGATATAGGAAGCGAAGCACTGTAACTTGGGAAGAATGGTCTACTTTTAATATGATGTAACCATTCGTTGTATATTGGACTAATCCACTAGTTTGTGGATTTGGTTTTGTGAATAATAGTAAAATTTCAAAAAAAAGTTAAAATTTTAAACATTCACCTGGTTGATTTGATAAACAAAATAAAAACCAAAAATATTGTGAGTAAAACTAAAATACAAAATAGAACACATTATCATGATTGATGAGTGTTGTATATCAATTCTTGATGCCACGTAATTCCACAAAACGGTGGGTTAACTAAAAGACAAAAAATAAAAAGAAACAAAAAATAAGAAGAATACCACCAACATAAACGGTGGGCTAAAGTTTACCTTTTACATCTTTCAAAATAAAATAAAAATAAAAAATAAAAAATTGTGAGTAAAACTAAAATACAAAATAGAACACATTATCATGATTGATGAGAGTTGTATATCAATTCTTGATGCCACGTAATTCCACAAAACGGTGGGTTAACTAAAAGACAAAAAATAAAAAGAATACCACCAACATAAACGGTGGACTAAAGTTTACCTTTTACATCTTTCAAAACACTTTTTACATCTTTCAAAACACTTTTTGTGTACTCAATATTTATTGTCATAAAGAACCATTTTTTTTATCTCTCTTAAACATTGATGAATCAAATGTTATAGATGATTCCTTTTCCACTTTTATGTTAACAATTTCCCTATCAGATGGGGCAAATCTTATTTTTAGCATGTTAAATCCCAGATTTGTATTTTGATTCAGTTTATCTATTCAGTATTTGATTTCTTGTAAGTGATGGAAAAATGCTTAACCGAAATGAAGACCGCAACTGTTGCTGCCAGGGAGCCCCTTTTTCTGGTAAGGGTCCTTTTTTATATAAGGTACCTACGTACCCACGACCCTCAAGGATCCATTCAACAGAATGATCCTCATCTATCGCCCTAAGCCACCTTTCTTCGTCTTTCATGATATCCTTTTCTTGGATTCCGAAGAAGGAAAGTGTTTTAGTTTTTAGAGCTAACCGACAGTCGCTAGAAGTTTGCAGCGGTTGTCGGACGGCCGAAGCTTTGTGGCAGCCGGTTTGTTTGAGAAGTTATGAAAATACCCTCAGGTTGTACTGTTAATTACAGGAGTAACAAATTTTCAAGAAAAGGTTAATATTTTATTTTTAGTATCTACATGCGTTTTTAGTTGTTTTGTTATAGGTTTATGTTACCGATGGTAGTTGTTCAGGTGGTTGATGATGAAAAGTTGGTATATGAAGAATGAGGAAGAAGAAGAAAAAATCGGGAGAATATGCAAAGAGCCAAAAAAAAAGGAAGAGAACAAAGACGTGTTCAAAAGTAAAAAAAGGATAAAACTTCTTTTTAGGGTCCACCATCAGGTAGCCGGTAAACTTTATTTTTGAATTTCATTTTCCATTTACTTTTTGCATAAATGTATATTCCATGTCATATAATATTATTAAATCATTTTACATGTCATATTATCATCAGATCTAAAAATAATATGGGGGTGAATGACCGATCACTTATCTTCACTAATTCCAAAACCACTAAAAGTCTAAAACCCATTCTATAGGTCTGCGTACATTTGCCTTCCGTTGAATCGTTCTATAGGTTTGTATACATTTACTGGTTTGTAACATATTATGCTTTCGGCCATCTCCACCACCCACCAACGGCCATCGTTGTAAATATAGATTTGTATATCTGAGTATACATACATATATATATATACATGTAGATTGTATATCTATGTATACATACATATATATATATATATAGAAAAGATCTACCACCACAAGCCGCCGATCACCGCACCACAACCTTGTCTCCCTTTTTTTCGCAAATGTCCGGCGCGTGGATGGTTCAGTTCTGGACTTCTGGTTCACACGGTTGCGGGTGGATCCGATTGGGTTTATAAAGATGATGGTGCTGAGGGGGCTGCGGCGGCGACTTCCAGGTGGTGCGGCGGTGACGGCTGAAGTGGCTCACCTGTGGTCAGATCTTGTTAACTATGTATAAGTATGGTTTATGTATGTCTCTGTATACTGGCTATAGACTGTATGTATGTAAGCAAGATGATGGTGCTGAGGGGGATGCGGCAGGCGACTTTCAGGTGGTGCGGCGGTGACGGCTGAAGTGGCTCACCTGTGGTCAGATCTTGTTAACTATGTATAAGTATGGTTTATGTATGTCTCTGTATACTGGCTATAGACTGTATGTATGTAAGCAAGATGATGGTGCTGAGGGGGATGCGGCAGGCGACTTCCAGGTGGTGCGGCGGTGACGGCTGAAGTGGCTCACCTGTGGTCAGATCTTGTTAACTATGTATAAGTATGGTTTATGTATGTCTCTGTATACTGGCTATAGACTGTATGTATGTAAGCAAGATGATGGTGCTGAGGGGGATGCGGCAGGCGACTTTCAGGTGGTGCGGCGGTGACGACTGAAGTGGCATCGGGGGTTGGAAGATTGCTTTTTATTGCTTACATGAGGATGGAGGTTATTTTTGTAGCATTTTTCTGTTTTTCCGGCAAATTGGGCGGCGGTAGGGATGGCCGGAATCTGGAGAGGGAGAGATAGGGGAAGAAAGAATTCTTGGTAGAGAGAGAGAGAGTGTGTTAAACTATTAATATATGTTGAATATATAATATATTATATTTATATTTTAAATAAATAGGGGTTAAGTGGGGTCCCAAGGTGTACACATGGTCTCCAATAAGCAATGACCTGCTTCACATAAGCCTTTATCTGGTATAGTCCCACAAAAGAAATTTTTACCGGTTTCAATCCCACAATAGACATTTTAAAAGTATGGTCCTAAAAAAGACATTCGGGACAAGTTAGATTACTTTCCAATCAAATAGCCCTTTTATTTATTATATAAGGAAGGTGTTTGCATAGAATTGGTTATGTATATTAGTTTTGGCAGAGATTTTAGTGTATTAGTTTATATATATATATAATATATATATATAGAGAGAGAGAGAGTGTGTTAATTCATACGATATATATTATAATTATTATGTATATTATATTATATTTTAGTGTATTAGTTATATATATATATATATATATATATTAAGTTTACCAAATTTTATAACTGTGAATTCGAGGACGAAATTCTTTTAACTGGGGAATGATGTAACATCCATGACTTTTGACCTGTCGACTATTTTGAGCAATTTAACTAACAATTTTAGTTAGTAATATATTTGAGGTCATTTTGGAGTTCAAGTGTGTGCAATGTGCAAGTCGAGGTCAATTGATCGTTTTATTTGGTTATACGGTGCTAGTCGGTATGTAAACGAATTAGAAATGTGAAACGGGTTATCCATGGATCCGACCCGTGACCCATGACCCACCCAACTTCATCTCACCCTACTCTTTCTCTTCCTCCCTTCCACCCATCCATTTCCTTATCTTCTTTCTCTCTCTATCTTATGCAAGAACACACAAAACACACACATAACTCCCTCTCTCTAAAATTCTTACACCAAAATCATTGTTATTAGTAGATTTGTTAGTGAATTCAAGGGTTTATTATCATCCTCTTCATCTTGTCAAAATTTGGGTTTCTCAAAGTCCAAGAACTTCTCCTTTTGGGTTCAAATTCGGATTCAACACTTGGTGGGAGTTTTGGTAAGTAATTTCTAGCTCAAAATCATCTTAATATGTTGTTAATCTTGTTTCTTGGTCAAATCTAAACATATTTGGTCATCTTGGTTGTCAAAATCGGTTTATGGTCAAACTAGGGTTTTGGGGTAGATTTGGGTGTGATTTGATCTTGGTTTTGTGTTATGGAAGAGTTTTGATGATGGGTTTTGTTCAAATTATGTTAGTAACATGTTTTGTAGCTTCAAAATGGTTCCTAAATGGTCAAAAATGAGTTTGGGGTCGATTTGGAGGTGTTTGGGTTCGTGTTTGATGTTCTTGAGTGTTCTTGGGCATGGCTGACCTGCACCCAGCGTAAGATACGCCACCTGGGGCGTAAGATACGCCCCTCTGGAAGAGTGTTCTTGGGCATGGCTGACCTGCACCCAGCGTAAGATACGCCACCTGGGGCGTAAGATACGCCCCTCTGGAAAGTCCAATTTTACTTTACGCCAGAAACCTCTGTTTACGCCACCCTTTACGCCAGAACTCATCTTTCTTGTAACGATCATAACTTTTGAACCGTAAGTCCATTTTTGACGATTCAAGCGGCCACGGAAGCGTAAATGAGTCTACTTTCTAATGGTATAGTCCTTTGAGTCCAAAACCTAGTTTTAACAAACCAAAAGTTTCGATAAAGCAACAGTGGTCAAGTCCCGGCGAGTCATTGTGAAGCAAAACGTAACGATTCCACCTTGGTTGGATCAAAGCCTTATAAAATGGACATAATAAAGCTTTTATAGTAATATTAGGTCAATATTTAGGAGACCTTAACTTTGAGATGCTTTAGGATTAATGTGATACGTGTATGATAGGTTTCGGCTATCGTGGGCATCGGTTCTACTTCCTTTCATCTTGGGATTGTATTGCACACGTCAGGTGAGTTCCGTAGCTCCCTACTCAATTGAGATTCGGGCTGAAAAGTGTACACATACGTGCTTGTTTGATTGTTTCGTTGATTTGATTTACGGCTTATTGAATGTTTGATTGATTGTTTGATTGATGGATGTTTGATTGATTGTTTGATTGATGGATGGTTTTGATTGTTTGTTGATGGTTTACGCATATGATTATGATATTGTGATTAATTAGGATAGTCGTACATATATGGAAGTCGGTTATGCCTTCAAAGGGTTTTAGATGTGGTGGGAAGGCTGCGGGTGACCCTATATATAAGAATCTAGGACTCGTTGAAAGTAGAATCCTCCTAAGTGTATGTACGTATAGTTTTGGTTGGTTTGATGGTTGATGATTGATGGATTTGTGATTGAGGTAAACACGCTTATGTAATGATATGGTTATTGTTGAGACGTACGCACCCCGATGTATGGGAAACGTGTGCGGTGTTGATGATATGTACATGACTCCGGGTATATAGACGTATATACACCGATGATTTTGACATGCCACAACGGTCATTGGGATGACACGTCATTGGGATGACACATGGACACTCTATTTGTGCGGGACGCACACAGACCCCAAGTATGTAGTCACTCATACTTGCATTTGATGATTGTTGAGTCACATACATGATATACATTCATACATTGCTTGGTTATGTCTTATGCACTTATACTTTATACATTCTTATTGTTTCGCATACTCATTGATGTTGACATTACTTATACATACATGTGACACGCGTCTCTCGTCATTGTTGATACATTATGGCTTGTTATGTAACGAGGTTTACTCTCGGTTTACCTATCTTGGTTGACTTTGTGCCTTATAAAGGCTACCTGTAAGACATTACTTACTTTTTCTTATACATATTGTGATTGTTGACGATGGTTCCTTGTGATCCATTACTACGAACTCACCAACCTAGTGTTGACTTTGTTTAGTACACTTTTCAGGTAATCAAGTGAATCCAAGATGTGATGGTTGATTGATGTTTGTGCTAGAACTTGGGCTTGGACTTACATGGATCCAGGATTCATTTGCCCCTTATTTTGTATTATGCATTATGTTCTTGTTGTTGATGTTGGATTCACCGAATCCCTTTTATTCATATAGTTCATGTTCTACGATAATCCCATGCATACGCTATATCTTTTCAGTAATATTCTGAGCCTTGCTTGGGGTGTTACATAATGGTGGCCCATGCTTGGTCGTAGAGAATTAGGCGGTTTGACCTAGACTACGACTTAAGTTAAAACTCTTCATATAGCATGCATGGTTAGGAATTTTGTGTGCAACGTGAAATTGTATGAACCCTGGAAATTATGCATTGTGAGTTCGTAGTTAAGACCAACTATGTGATGACTTGAGTACAATATGATGAACATGTGATGAGTACAATGTGGTTAACGTGTACATTGATTTGAGCTTGATTGTGGTTGAGATGGATTGTTGTTATTGATTGGTGATAGTTTGATGATTTAGGGCAAAATGAAGTTATGGCATTAACTTAGTATAATATTGTGGCAACCCTAAAAGAGCCTGATCAACTATTTTATGGTCACCCGGTATTATAACAGTTAATGACATCACGGATTGCACATGTTTGGCTTAGAGTATAATAAGGAACCGATATGCTTAATGGGAGTCGGTTGGGTGGAGGGTTAGCCGCTGGTACACCCTGTATACATACCCGGTCAATAACTAGAGAGCATATCAGATTCGGATTATACTTTAAACCACTTGTTTTAGTTGCTTGTGATGTGATGTGTTAAATATGAGTACTTGGCTTTGATGGTGGACAATTGTTGTGAACTTGACATGAGAACTTTGGTATATTGTCTTTAGCGTAGTGATATGAAACACGTGTGATATGGTGGAATGATAGCATGATATATGACAGTTACTTGGGAACATTTATATGTTGGCCTTAGTGTAAAGACATCAAACATGTGTATGTATGTATGGCCCGTAGTGGTCACGTTGATGTTGTAAATGTTTTTGTGGTGGTTCGACTTAAACGTGTTGATAGACGGTTAGGATACAATGTGATGAATGTGTTGATATGCACCCTTAGAGAGAGTCAATGTTGTAAGCATCCTAACTCTCATATATTATAAACGATTGATATCCCAACACTAACGATGTTAATTGTAATTGGTGAACAATGAGGATATGTTGCTTAATAGCATATGAATTCGAACATGTATGAGACATTGTTAAACTTGGTTGTAAGCATGATATAATGTATTTGCTGATGCACGTTGTTTGAGCATGAATCGTCAAACTCAATCACAAAAGGGGTTTAACCATGAAAACCATTATAATTTCCTACTATGTAGTGCAAACCTACTAAATTATTCGCGAATCTAAGGTGAATAATGGTTTTCCCAGAGAGATGTATCGATCTCTGGAGGATATTGAATGTTTGATGATTTTGATGATGATTGATTGATTGAGAGAGAATCGAATGTGTGTGTTATAAATGTGAGAATGAATAATGAATATGATGAATGAATAACTGAATGATTTGACATCCAATCATTGAGTATTTATAGGCTGTAAAAATTAGGGTTACATCATACATTGGGCCGTTGTCAGATATGGCCTGACCCTGAATCCAAAATGTCAGTACGAGGAATAGAACCCACGAGAGTGATTTATATTTTGTATTCATTCTTTGACTTGATAATTCATGTTCAATTATAAGCGTTTATGACAAGTATATTGAGGAGGGTGGAAGTAACCATCTTAACATCCACCAAAAGCTCTTTAGTATTTCCCGCAATCCTTGTCTGGGAATGGTCTCGGGAAGTTCTTGGTTATACTTTGCCACATTTAATATATGTACATTCTCATATATTAAATTAAATACGTATATGTATATATATATATATAAACGTATATATAAATCTTGGCATATTAGGAAGAAGCCCCTTCAAGATCTACTCCTGCCCAAGTCGAGATAGACATGCCTTAAGCCCAGTCCTCGACCAATTCTCCAACTTATATCGGCCGAGACTGATGTAGATGGGCCTTAAGCCCATTCTCGACATATACATAAATATAATATATTGTATCGTGGAGCATCACTCTCGCATGGCTTGAGCTGGAATCATCTCTCGACCACCTTTCCACCCAGGTGGGCCATAGAGTTGCTTATGTACATTACTTGGGCCTTAAGCCCAAACCTCCTTTAACCATCCTTTAGGTTAGAGCAGCACGTCCCTTCCTCATACTCTCGTCAGGAGAGAGCTCTCTACTAGCTCTCATTTCTCTCTCTTGCTCTTCCCTTCCTTCCACTCTCGGATCTCTCTCTTCCCTTGAGGCAGTTTTCGGCTGGACCCCACCTCTCAAACACCTCTCGGATCTCTTCCTTGAGGTCTCGATCCTCTCTATTCCCTTGGCTGCCTTTTACTCCTTCCCTCTCTCTACTCTTGGCTGGGACTCACTTTCTTTACTCTCGTCATACATATATATGTGAGCTCTCGGATATTATATACATATAATTCTCGATCCCTTCCATCTAAATAGCTCTCGGCAGCCTCTAGCTCTCTTCATATAAGGTTGGGGATTTACTCCCTACCTCATTAAGTCCCCCAAGTTCAAAGGTAATATTTTCTTTCAAAAATTTGGGTTTCAACTTTTTTCTTTTTCTTCTCTTAATTTTCGAGAGGGTGAAGCAATTTTCTTTTTCTTTTTGAATTCAGGGAACTAAGGAAAAAAAATAATCTTGAAAGTGTTGTCCCTCCTTCTCTGGATCTGTCGAAGTCAGTCCAAGAGAGCAAAAAAGGGTAATCAATCTAAAAGTTCTTCTTTTTTGTTTGCCCTTTCTTGCCTTTATATTTCTTTTTCTTGATTTCTCTAAAAAATTCTCTTTGTTTTCTTCATTCTTTGAATTAACATGGATATAATATATTGAAGGATTTCAAGCAATACATTATCTTTTCTTTTCTTGGATCGACCGGAGCAAGAAAGAGAGGATAGGTCAAGATCTCTAATTATTATTGTATACATATTTATTATAATCGGCCAAAAGAGAGAAAAGGGGAAGAGATTGGTTTTCATCTTTTAATTTCTCTTTGCAACTATTTCTTTTCTGATTTCCTCCTTTTTCTTCTTGGATTAGATAACGATAAGGAGAGAAGAAGGGGTACAGATATTCTGAAATTTTTTTTGTGTGTATCTCCTGGATCGATCTTAGACTAGAGAAGAAGAAAATAGAAGGTACAATCTCTTTTGTCTATCATTTCTAGATCAAAAAATCAAACCAGAAATACTTGTAATTTTATCTCTCAATAAAAATTTTCTTGTATCTCTTGATGGCAGCAAAGCGAGTGTAGCAGGCTATAGAGGAGCAATTGAAGCATTTGGTTTAGGCTCTAAAGGTATTACTTCTTTCTTCCTTTCGGTTCTTTAGAGAGATTAGGATAGAGGTATTTACCTTCTTGCCTCTTAATCTCGCGTACATATATTTTGGTAATGCCACATAGCAATGCTCAAACATTTTAATTTCTCCTTTTTGAAGGTATAAAATGTTTACCTCTTTCTGTTTTTGTAATTTATGATATGTCAAATTTAACATTGTTATGAGTAGTGCCATAGATAAACTTGAAATGTTTTTGAGCATCTGTATTAGTCACTATATGCTTTCTTCATAGTTTATGGAATGTGTATATATGTTATAACATATATGTGAATATGTATAAATATGTAGATAATTCATACTATTATGATACTTTGTACCAATTTGCAAGATAGCATTGTAGGATGTACTTTTGATGTTGAATCCTCATATAGGACTTTTGTTTGCCCACAGGTGCTTCGGCTCCATTTTGAAATTTGAGAAATGTCAGAAGCCAATATTGATCCTGAGGTTGAGGTTGAGGAAACTAGTAGCTCTAAGAGAGTTTGTAAGATTAGGGAGGTTCCTGAACTTGTTAAAGATTGTGTCTCATGCTTGACTAGTAAAGACCTTAGGAAATTGGTCAAGAAGTATCCATGCCTTGCTAAATTTAACCCTTCCCTTCCGGATGTAGATGAGAGAGCCCATCCTTCACCTCCTGGGAAGGTTACACTTTATAAGTCTTTCCTTACCCTGTCTAACCTTAGGGTTCCTTTTACTTCTTTCTTCATTAAGATCTTGAATCATTATAAGATAGGAGTTGGTCAGTTACACCCGTTTACTGCCGGGAAGATTGTAGTGTTTGAGATGTTACTCAGAGCCTTGGGACAGCCTTTGTCAGTATATATGTTTAGGGAAATGTTCCTTTTGTTGAAGAAGGGTGATTGGTTTACTTTTGGCCTCAGGGATAAGAATATAAAGATTATAGAAACCCCTAATAAGGTTCCCATGTGGCGGTTTGACTATTTCTTTGTGGATGATACCTTTATTCCCGAAGACTCGAGGGTTGTACTTCGTCTGGGTAGGGAAGTAAATGACAAGGCCATGAATAAAGCAGTGAATGCTAAAGTTCCAAAGAAAATGCTCAACACGGGATGTTATGCCAGACTTTGCTCCCTTTCTACTATTCCACATCGTTCCTCTTACCCCGAGGGTATGTTGGCCATGGCTGGGATTAGCCCGGATTGGGATTGGACTAGGATCCCCATTCTTAGGAAGAAATCATCCGGAGAATGTAAAATCTTTATCCTTACTTTTTATTATATGCATGTTTGTTATATTTTGTCCTCCTTTCTAACTTTTTGTTTTTATTTTTCAGATTTGACCTTAATGGAGGCCTTAGACTTTGACTTGGCTGACTTGGATGTTCTTCCTGTTCGAGCAAACAAGGCCCTGGCTCTTCGTAAGCAAGTTGGAGAAGTTGCTTCTTTGAGACCCGATGCATGGGGTGATGGTTATGAGTGTGGGACTCTCCTTGATGATACTCAGCCTTCTCTTCTTGACGACACACAGCCCGGGGGTGTTTCTGGACTTGACCTTGTAGAGTTTACTCATGCTAACCAAGATGATGGTGTTCCTTCTCCCTCCCCTAATGAGGGTAAGCATTATCTTTTAAGTCTTTTATATTTTTTATAATGTATGAGAGCTGAAGTAGTAGTAATGTATATGAACTATTTCATATTTGTTTTATGTAGATCTTCGTGGAGACACTCCCCGTGATGGAGATGCTCTCTTTACTGTTGGGGATGCTGAGGGAGAAGATGATCATCATGTTTCTGTTTCTTCCATGGGTGAGAAGAGGCAGGGGGAGATGCTTATTGGTTCTGCTTTCAAGCGCCAAAGGATTTCTACTCTCTTCCCTCCAGGAGTTACTTGTTCACTTGACTTAAGTCCTTCTTCTTTGCCCTTCTCTTGTGCCAGTGACCTTCCTCCCAGTGGTTCAGTTCCTCCTTTTCTTGTTAGGGGTGTTATTACTCCTGATGGTCACCGTACGGTTCCTCTTGGTCATGATGACTTGGTTGCTATTAAGAAAGTTGTGGAAGAGAAAATTGAGGCAGAGGTTCCCTACCCGTTGGCTCCATTTATGCCCCCGAGGCATGGTTCTACCCAGGTCTCCAGCCTTTCCTCCGAATTTAACCGAGGCCTGGGTACTCATAGGCTTGTTTTTCCCACGCCCCTTTGTGTTAAGGATGACGTTAGCAGTCCTCTCCAGGCTAGAGCCGTTATTGATGCTATGACTCCCCCCACTTGTGGCCTTCGAGCATGGGCAGAGGACATTAGAGGAGCTTGGTGGTAGACTTCATTACCATGCTTATCATGCCGCTACCCTAGGTGCTTCATATCACACACTTGTAGATGCAAGAATTAGTCATCTTGAGGAGATTATTGCTAAGCATGAGGAAGATAGGAGGGTTTTCTTTGAGAATGCTGAGAAAGCTGAGGGTGTTATTAGGGAGAAGGATGAGATGATTGCTAAACTTACTTCTGAGTTGCAGTCGAGGAGTGTTACATTAGGGGATAGGGATAGGGAGCTCACTGAGGTGAGGCTTGAAGTTGAGAGGCTTGGGGGGGAGCTCACTGAGTCTAAGTCTGAGGTGGAGAGACTTAGGGAGGAGCTTGCTAGGGAGAGGAGTATGAGAGAGGAGTTGTCTGATTCTTCCCAGAGAGGAGAGGCTTTCATTAGTGCCTTTCCCGCCTTATTTAGGGGTGTCCTTAGCCACCCTGATTTTCTTTCTCCCCTTACAAAATTTAATAACGCTGCTAAGTTTGCTGGCGAGCGTTCGGGTAGTATCAAGGTACTTAATTGGGTGGTGGAAAATTACAGTGACTCTCCTATTCTTGAGCATCTTCCTATCCTTCATCCTAAAGCTAAAGAGGATCTGCAGGCAGCAAGTAAGGCATATGGAGCTAAGGAGTTTCCCATTGTAGATGAGATTCCTTCTCTAGCTCGTTCTATGGGTACCTCTCAGCTTCTGGAGCATATTTCTTCGTTTATTTCATCATCCTCAGCACTTGCCTCTACATCGAGATCTGCCCCAGCATTGACTTCCACTCCTGCTTCAGCACCTTCATCATCTCATGATGTATCTCATTAGTTTTCTTTATATATTTTGTCACTTGATATTTGTAAGGCCTGTGCCTTTATGACTTTATATTTTATCTTTTGGTGTATTTCATCGACTTATATTTTTTGTGGTATGTACGTTGACATGATGATGTATTTGGTTGCTTATTTATGCATATTTTCACTACTTGCTTTTCATAACTTGGTATGAATGAAAGTTCTTTAGGTTAACCTTATTTATTTATTACTCGAGTATCACTTCCCAATAGGAAATGCTTGCCTTTTCTCCAATAGATAAAAAGACGAAAAAATTATCTAAGTATTCAGCCTATTATTTGTTATTGGCTTTTTATATCTTACAAGATAATTCATCCAAGGATATACCTTGGGACTATGGGAACTTTTAGCTAGCATTTTTCTTTTCCCATGCTCGACCCCATGTTCGAGACTTTGTGCTCAACTTGTGAGTTCATATTGTAAAAATTCTAAATAACTTTAAACTTCTTTGAGGAAAATTACTTGTTATAAGTAATGTGACTAATAAAAAATATGAAATATTTTCACTTGTAGCAAAAATAAATATAATATTTATGGGATACACAGATCAGACCATAAAGAGGAATTTTCATTGATAATCTCATGGATACAAATGAAATATTCTTTTCATTGAAAAATAAACACAAACATGATTCATTGATCAGATAAAGATAAATGGGATACATAGATCAACCATAACATTGTTATCAAGTTGCTTTGATTAAACATAACATTTTTTCAAATTCATCCCGTTCCATGTTCTGGGCACGGGGTAGCCATCAAGTTCAGCCAAAACATACGAGCCATCTCCATTTGCTTCCTTGACCAAATATGGTCCTTCCCAGTTGGGTCCAAGTTTTCCCAAGTCTTCCACCCTACTTGCTTCATTTTTCCTCCAAACATAGTCCCCCGCTTGAAAGACATAGGGTGGACTCTTTTGTTATAATACTTAGCCATTTTTTGTTTATTTTCAGCCAATTTGATGTGAGAGACTTCTCTCCTCTCTTCAATGAGATTCAAGTTTTCTCTCAAGGCTTCCTCATTTTGGGTTGGGTTGAAGTTTATGATTCGATGGCTTGGAGTACTTAGCTCAGGTGGGATAACTGCTTCAGTTCCATATACCAGGCTAAAGGGTGTTTCCATTGTACTTCCCCTTGGAGTAGTCCGGTGGGCCCAAAGTACTCCAGAAAGTTCATCCACCCATCCGGACCTACATCTCCCAAGTCTTGCCTTGATTCCTCCCACTATTGCTTTATTCATTACTTCTACTTGACCATTTGCTTGAGGATGAGCAACAGAGGTGAACACTTGCCGGATGTCCATGTCTTCACACCAAGTCTTGAAAGGGTTTTCAGCAAACTGCTTTCCATTATCACTTACCAAGACATGAGGTACTCCAAAACGGCAAACTATGTATTCCCAAACAAAGTTGATTACTCTTTGGCCGGTGATGGTTGCGAGTGGCTTGGCCTCAACCCATTTTGAGAAGTAATCTACTGCAACTATTACAAACTTTACATTGCCAACTCCGGTTGGGAATGGGCCCACAATATCGATTCCCCATTTATAAAATGGCCAAGCAGTGTTAACCGGGATGAGATCTTGTTTTGGCATCCTTGAGATTGGAGCATGTATCTGGCATGATTCACATTTTTCTATCTCTTCTTTGGCATCTTTGTTCATTGAAGGCCAGTAATAGCCAAGTCTCATTATCTTGGTGGCAACAGACCTTGGTCCAGCATGAATTCCGCATGTGCCCCCATGAACTTCTTGAATGAGTTTTTGTGCTTGAGAGGGACCTACGCACCGGAGATGCGAACCTAGGAAAGACTTTCTGAATAATTTATCTTCAATGAGGAGATACATTGGTGCCTTCATCCTCACCTTTTGAGCTTCATGGTTGTCTTCTGGAAGTATCTCATTTTTAATGAAGTTGTAGATGGGACTCATCCAACAATCTTCTTCTTCTTCTTCAACTTGAGATACTTCACTCCCTTTCATAATTGACTTCTCTTGTAAAACTTCAACCAAGACTTCCTTAGTGAGGTGAGCAAAAGTTAAAGAAGCTAACTTGCTCAAGGCATCTGCTTTCTTATTTTGGCTTCTTGGAACTTGCTCAATATCAAAGGATTCAAACTCTTCAATGAATTTCCTTGTCTCTTCTAAATATAGTTGCATTGAAGCTTGATTTGCCTCGAATGTTCCATTGATCTGATTTGCCACTAATTGGGAGTCCACAAACACTTGAATCTTTTTTACTTCCATCTTTCTTGTCATCCTTAGTCCTGCAAGGAGAGCTTCATACTCTGCTTCATTATTTGATGCCGGGAAGTTGAACCGTAGAGCATAAGTGTACTCCCTTTCTTCAGGATCAATTAAGATGAGACCTGCTCCCGATCCTTCTTGATTTGATGCCCCATCAGTGAAGAGGGTCCACTTTGGGCTTTTCTCTTGTTGAGATGCTTCCACTTCCCTTCCTGAAATATCTGAGGAGTCAGTTTCTGCTAGGAAGTCAGCCAAGATTTGGCCTTTTATAGAAGTCCTTGGGTGAAAGCTTATTTCATGTTCCCCAAGCTCAATAGCCCATTTGGCTAACCAACCAGATACTTCGGGTTTGGCCAATACTTGCCTTATTGGTTTGTCGGTCAGAACCCGGATCGGGTGACCTTGAAAGTATCGCCTTAGGCGTCTGGCCGCGTGGACCAAGGCAAGGGCCAATTTTTCCAAACTTGGATAATTTATTTCTGGGCCTTTTAAGGCTCTGCTCACAAAGTATATTGGCATTTGGCCATTGCTTCTTTCTGCAAGTAATACTGCAGAAACACATTCTTTAGAAGCAGCAAGATAAAGAGTAAGTGTTTCACCTGCTATTGGAGCCGTGAGAGTTGGGAGATCGGCCAGGAATTTCTTCATGTCTTGGAATGCTCCTTCCGCCTCTTCTGACCATGAGAAGTCTTGTTTTCTTAAGCATCCCTTCAAGGTTCTGAAGAAAGGCAAAGATCTTTCCGCAGACTTGGAAAGAAATCTTGCTAAGGCAGCCAACTTCCCATTGAGACTTTGTACTTGTTTCTTGGTTCTGGGGGATGGCATGTCTATTACTGCTTGAATTTTCTTGGGATTTGCCTTAATTCCCTTTGGAGTGACTATATGCCCAAGGAACTTTCCTTCCTCCATCCCAAAGCTGCACTTTGATGGGTTTAACTTCATGTTAATGCTTCTTAGAGTATCAAAAGTTTCTTGCACATCTGCCAACATCATTTCCTCTGCATGACTTTTTATGACAATATCATCCACATATGCTTCTACATTTCTTCCAACCTGATCCTTGAAAGCTTTGTCTATCAAACGCTGGTAAGTAGCTCCAGCATTTTTTAAACCAGAAGGCATTTTCTTAAAGCAATAGATTCCTTGATCGGTGTGAAAAGCTGTCTTGTCCTCATCTATCTTCTTCATTGAGATTTGATGATATCCTTTGTAAGCATCCAAGAAGCACTTTAGTCTGAACCCATCGAGTGATTCTACCTTCCAATCAATCTCTGGGAGAGGATAGTTATCTTTTGGGCAAGCTTTGTTAATGTCCTTGAAATCTACACAAAGCCTCCAGGAACCATCTGGCTTCTTTACCATGACTGGGTTGGCTACCCAAGTCTGGTATTTTACTTCCCTTAATATCCCAGCTTCGACCATTTGGTTGACCTGCTCAATTGCAGACTTGCTCCTATCTTGAGACATTCCCCTCTTCTTCCGTCTTATCGGCAAGATGTTGGGATTGGCATTTAATGCATGCTCCGCGAACTCTCTTGGGACTCCGGTCATGTCAGATGTTTGCCAAGCAAAAATGTCTAAATTGCTTTTCAATAAGTTTATCAAATCTTCCTTGGTTTTTCTTGGGAGCTGTGACCCTATGATCACGGGTTGGTCTGGAAACTTCTTGTTAATTATCACTTTCTCTTCAGGGCCGTCTTGCCCTTGGCCTTCTTGCACTTTCTCTTTCTTCTTTGGCAAAGTTTTTTCCACTTGCTTACATTCTTCTGGCCAAGTCATACGTCCCTGAATGGTGGCAACACCTGAAGGCGTTGGAAACTTTACCATTCCATGAATGGTTGAGGGAATAGCTCCAAATTTTTGCATTGAGGGTCTGCCCAATATAACATTATACGCGGATGGGGCCTTTATTATCATGAAATCAATAAGTTCAATTCTATGGAAAGGGTATTCTCCCATCATGACCTCCATAGTAATCTCCCCTACTGGCCTGTTGGATTCTCCCATAAAACTAACAAGTTGCGTCATTGATGGACGCTTGAGATCTCTGATTCTTTGGGGAAGCTTTTGGAAACAATGGTCATACATTATATCTGATGAGCTTCCATTGTCTAAGTATACCTTCCCTACCTCAAAGTTTGCTACTCTGGCTTGTATCACCACCGGATCAGAAGAAACAACTTTTACCGGTGGGAATGAGATTGAAACCATCCTCCATGGTTCAAGAACTTCTGCCTTTCTTTTCTCATACTTATGTTTTCCTCTTATCATGTACACATGGCCATCTGGAGGTGGTGGTTTATCATTTCTCTCATCCTTCTTTTGCCAGGTGTAAGTTTTCTTAGCCTGAGCAGCTCTTTTTCCTTGCTTTGCTCCAGGGACCAAGTGTTCTAACTTTCCCTCGTCCAGAGCTCTCTTTATCTCTATTTGGAGTTCCCTACAAGCATTCGTTTCATGACCATGATCTTCATGGAATTCACAATATTTAGACATATCTTTCTTTCCAGTCCTGTGTATCATAGGACGTGGAGGTTTGAAAGTTTCGCCAACCCTTTCTGTCTTGAGGATTTCTCTTGGGGATTTTATTAGGTTAACTGTTCTGTCAAATGGACCATTCCTCCTTTCCCTTCTGTCATCCCTTCTATCATCTCTCTTTCCTCTCTTCTTTTGTTGTCACGATGCTGGTCAAACCTTCTATCATGGTCAAACCTTCTATCATGGTCAAACCTTCTATCGTTTCTTCTTACCTTCTATCGTTTCTTCTAATGTCATATCTGTTGCCACTTGAGCCTCCTGCTGCTCCCGGACCTCCCCCAGGCCTATCCTTCCTCACCACTCCCTTCACAAGGAGGGCTGTTTCCTTGGACCGAATGAAGTCATATGCCGTATTAATAGCTTCTTGAAATGTTAATGGAATTCTCTTGCTTAAATCATCTTGGAGTTGGCCAGGGAGTAATGCCAAAGTGAAGCCCGAGATTTGCTGACTTTCCGGGAGCCCAGGTATCTTCTGGCATTCTTCAGTATATCTTGCAATGAAATCCCTTAGTGGTTCACTTTCCTTTTGTCTTATTAGGTGAGCTTCCAAATGACTTCTTTGACGTTTCTTCTGTTGGATGAACTGAGCTATAAACTTCTGCTTCAAATCTGCATAGTCTTTGATGCTTTTCTCCGGAAGCTTAGTAAACCACTCTAAGGCGTAACCTTGTAAAGTGCCCGGGAACAAATGGCAAGCCACGGGATCCACCCACTTTTCTGTTAGTACAGCCTGGTCATAGATTGCTAAATGATCTTCCGGATCCCTGGTGCCATCATAAGTGCCAACAATGGTAGGGACCTTCTGGCCATCCGGGAAAGCATAATTTGCCACCCAATCACAAAACCTTGATTTAGTAGCTAACTTTGGTACCTTGGCCACTCTCGCTTGCTCATCAGCTTCCTCCCCGCCCCCCCCCCCCCCCCCCCCCCCCCCCCCCCCCCCCCCCCCCCCCCCAACTTTGGCACCTTGGCCACTCTCGCTTGCTCATCAGCTTCCTCCCCCGCTGCTATCTTTAACATTTTTAACAACTCTTTTGCCGGGTTGACCGGTTCAGGAGCAGGCTCGACTGGCTTTTGCTTTTTCATCTCGTCCACCAACAACTTCATTATGGACTCCATGCCTGTAGGCTGTGGGGAAGGTTGTGGGGCTGGTTGAGGTGGAGCTGGTCTTAACGCAGCAGAGAGTTGAGAAAACCAATCGGTTGGAGGAGGGGTTGGTGTTTGTACCTGCTGAGTGCCTTTGGCAGCTAATTTTATCAACTCTAACAAATGATTTTCTTGGATGGTTACAGCTTGAGAGGAACTGGCCTGACCTCCCACCAAGGAAGAACTAGGCATGCTAGCCATGGTGGAAGTTATTATGCCATTTGGACCAGAAGAGAGTGCATTGATAGAAGATGAGTGGGTTGGGGGTGTTGAGAACAAAGATATAGAGGGAGATATAGAAGGTGAGGGTGTGGAGAAAAGTGGTCCCCACACTGATACTACTAGACCCAAGGCTAGATGCAAAGCTTACCCTGGGTGGCCACCTAGATCCACCACCAGAAACAACATTAGCTACATTTGTCATTACTTCACCAGATCTAGTATCAAACTCTGGAAATTTTTCACTTGAATTTCTTTGAATGCCATCATCAGGAGTTTCCAGATTTATCAATGGAGATTCTCCTCCATCAATGTTTACCCCCAACCCAGAAGAAACAACCTGGGAAATCGGAGTGGATTCTTCAGCCATATGAAACTAAAGAACAAATAAGAACAAAAATGAAGATTTTTGCCTTGAAATAACCAAAAGACCGTCCAATAATCAGTAAATCACGGATGGCGCGAATGTTTGAGCATGAATCGTCAAACTCAATCACAAAAGGGGTTTAACCATGAAAACCATTATAATCTCCTACTATGTAGTGCAAACCTACTAAATTATTCGCGAATCTAAGGTGAATAATGGTTTTCCCAAAGAGATGTATCGATCTCTGGAGGATATTGAATGTTTGATGATTTTGATGATGATTGATTGATTGAGAGAGAATCGAATGTGTGTGTTATAAATGTGAGAATGAATAATGAATATGATGAATGAATAACTGAATGATTTGACATCCAATCATTGAGTATTTATAGGCTGTAAAAATTAGGGTTACATCATACATTGGGCCGTTGTCAGATATGGCCTGACCCTGAATCCAAAATGTCAGTACGAGGAATAGAACCCTCGAGAGTGATTTATATTTTGTAACACCCCGAGCTAGGCTCGAAATACTACCGAAAAGATATAGCGTATGCATGGGATTATCGTAGAACATGAACTATATGAAATAAAGGGGATTCGGTGAATCCAACATCCACAAACAGGTACATAATGCATATTGCAAAATAAGGGCAAATGAATCCTGGATCCATGTAAGTCCAAGCCCAAGCTCTAGCACTAGCATCAATCAACCGACACATCTTGGACTCTCTTGAATACCTGAAAAGTGTACTAAACAAGGTCAACACTAGGTTGGTGAGTTCGTAGGAGCAATGACAAGGATCTAATGCCAAAGCCATTCACAATGTGAACAAGCATAAAGAGCAAGGAACACACTTACCGTAGTCCATAAAAGGCACAAATACTCAATTTAGGTTGGCTCATAACACCACCTAATCACACATGCATTCATTGAACGCAATACACTATAACTAGAATACAAATAATGAGCAAGAACAATTTATGTCAATAACAACTAGTATCAACAAGAACTATGACCTCAAACATGTCCATAATGCACATGCACACATTTCACCTCAATTGCCCACCAACTCAACCAAAACACAATGCACATACATTTCATACGACTTTACATTTAAGGAATCTTGGATGCTTATATATAGGGTCACCGCAGCCTTCCCACCACATCCGCAACTCATTAAATGTATCATCGTCTTCCATGTATGTACAACTATCCTAAAGATAAATAAGAACAATCATGCTCCATCAATCCATAATCCTCACACATGTACTCACAAAAATGAACTACTCAAGATAGTTAGAATGCGCATAATAAACAAGAACAAGTAATAATGATATCAATAAGTATCTAACAAGTTCTATAATGCCAACATGTCTAACAATGTCCCTCAAATGTACTCAATTGCACGTCATGTACCTCATTATGCTCAAATGCACGTCATGTACTTCATTGTACTCAATTGCACGTTATGTACTTCATTGTACTCAATTGCACGTAATGTACTTCATTGTACTCAATTGAACGTAATGTACTTCATTATGCTCAAATGCACGTCATGTACTTCATTGTACTCAATTGCACGTTATGTACTTCATTGTACTCAATTGCACGTAATGTACTTCATTGTACTCAATTGCACGTAATGTACTTCATTGTACTCAATTGCACGTTATGTACCTCAATGCACGTAATGTACGCAAATGTACTCAAATGCACGTCATGTACTCCAAATGTCCACACATAACCAATAATACCATGTGTATATACTTCGTACGATACTACTTTTGAAAGGCCTTTGATGCTTATATATAGGGTCACCCGCAGCCTTCCCACCACATCTCCAACCTTTCAAAGGCATTACCGTCCTCCACATATACACAACTAACCTAAAACAACTCAATATACACAATATAATCACCCTACAACAAATCACATAATTGCACATCAACAAAAATGTCACACAACATATACGTCATAAATGTCATCATGCACGAAGTACACTTTTCAGCCCGACTCTTAAAAGAGTAGGGGAGGCTACGAAAACTCACCTTGCCCGGCAAAGAAGCTAGAATACGATTACAAACGAGTAATAGGGTCCACACGTCCACAACCTATAATTATACATCATAATACCATAATGTCAACTCTACAATCATAAACAAGTTGGTTTAGCACCATTAGGTCAAATCGCAAACCCTAGACGTCTTTACAACTTTACCGTATATGAAACAAGACGCTTTGACTCGACATTTTTAGAAATGGATTAAGAATCATACAAGATGAGTGTTACTACAAGAAACTAGACTCTCTTACGATTCCAACGATAGGTCATACGACTTATTTGGACTTACGGATCAAAAGTTATTAACGTTTCAAAATCGGCGCGCATAAATTCCAGCATCTAACCACTGCGCCGCAGTGAGCCTTAGCCAAGCTCACTGCGCCGCAGTGGGCTGACCCAAACAAGACCAGACCCTAGCCACTGCGCCGCAGTGGGCTAGGCCCAAGCCACTGCGCCGCAGTGGCTCCAATCTGACCAGCAGCAGCAGCACCAGCAAGTGCAAGGACCAAAACCAAAACCCTAAAACTCGACCCAAACCAACCCAAATCGATTTGTAGGAATTTGTAACTTGATGTGAAGCATAAATAGACACCATTAACCATAAATAAACATAACCCAATCCACAAATCCGACCCAAAACATCAAAATCATATCAAATCGTTCCAACCCTAATCGAAACCCTAGTTTGACCTAAATCGTCTTTTGACTCGATTCAAGACTTGCAATTGTTCAAGATGACTAGGAATGCATAAACAAACATAAATAGGTGTAAGTGGGATGAATTTGACTTACCAAAACCTTCACCTAGTCTCCAACCCGAATTTGACCCGAAATGGCTAGAAATCTTGCACTTTGAAACCCAAATCTTGATATGATGCAAAGGAGATGAAATAGATGATGTTTCTAGCACTAATCTAACTTGAAACCATAATCTTGGTGTAAGAATCTTAGAGAGAGATAGAGAGAATGAGAGTGTGTTTTTGTTCTTGGAAGTGAATTAGAGAGAAGAAGAAGATAGAATGAAATGGGTGGAGGAGGAGGGGTTAGAAGGGGGCCGGCCTAGACTCCAAAAGGGTAGGCTCCCGCTCCGCTAAATTCGACAAATAGCTAAACGTTAATCCTTTAAATGCCAAAACGAACTCACAACATACTTTAACTTAACGTTTCGCTAAACTCCTTATTCTCCCAAGTTTCTACCTTGATTTACAAAAGTCATTTACATTTAGTTGTTTTTAAGTTGTAAGCATCGATTAGCACGACTAATGAACTCGACTAGCGCATAAGTCCCAAATTGCACGACAATTTGATCAATATGTACACATTGCACTTAAATGAACCCCAAAAGACTTAAGTTTATCTTACTAACCAAGTTGTTAGCCAACTGGCACAAATAGTCAACGGGTCAAGAGTCACGGTTGTTACATATTTTGTATTCATTCTTTGACTTGATAATTCATGTTCAATTATAAGCGTTTATGACAAGTATATTGAGGAGGGTGGAAGTAACCATCTTAACATCCATCAAAAGCTCTTTAGTATTTCCCGCAATCCTTGTCTGGGAATGGTCTCGGGAAGTTCTTGGTTATACTTTGCCACATTTAATATATGTACATTCTCATATATTAAATTAAATACGTATATGTATATATATATATATAAACGTATATATAAATCTTGGCATATTAGGAAGAAGCCCCTTCAAGATCTACTCCTGCCCAAGTCGAGATAGACATGCCTTAAGCCCAGTCCTCGACCAATTCTCCAACTTATATCGGCCGAGACTGATGTAGATGGGCCTTAAGCCCATTCTCGACATATACATAAATATAATATATTGTATCGTGGAGCATCACTCTCGCATGGCTTGAGCTGGAATCATCTCTCGACCACCTTTCCACCCAGGTGGGCCATAGAGTTGCTTATGTACATTACTTGGGCCTTAAGCCCAAACCTCCTTTAACCATCCTTTAGGTTAGAGCAGCACGTCCCTTCCTCATACTCTCGTCAGGAGAGAGCTCTCTACTAGCTCTCATTTCTCTCTCTTGCTCTTCCCTTCCTTCCACTCTCGGATCTCTCTCTTCCCTTGAGGCAGTTTTTGGCTGGACCCCACCTCTCAAACACCTCTCGGATCTCTTCCTTGAGGCCTCGATCCTCTCTATTCCCTTGGCTGCCTTTTACTCCTTCCCTCTCTCTACTCTTGGCTGGGACTCACTTTCCTTACTCTCGTCATACATATATATGTGAGCTCTCGGATATTATATACATATAATTCTCGATCCCTTCCATCTAAATAGCTCTCGGCAGCCTCTAGCTCTCTTCATATAAGGTTGGGGATTTACTCCCTACCTCATTACACGTGTAAGATGTATTAGTCGGTGGACGATTATATGAATGAATTTAACATGCTAGTTTTATTGCTTGATTATGGGAAAACTATACAATTAAACTTTGTTTTTATGCATGATATAACGGAAATAGATAATGCATGTGTAGGTGTGTTAATCGGTAAGCACTTGCAAGAATGGATTGTGTACTAGTTTGCTAGTCTTAGCATGTATAAATTATGTTGTTAAGCTAAATTGTGTACATGAGATAAGCGAATACGGTGATGCATGTATAAATATTTACTTAATGGACAAATATATGACTAAGAACGGTAGACATGTTTAATAATTTGAGTATGCTCAAAACTTTATTTCTTAATTTAGTTATAAGAACGAATCGGTAATGATTGAAAATTTAGGCATAGTTATACCCAACGTATGAGAGATCGTATGTATAACTTGGTATGCGAGATTAGTTGATAGACATGCAAAACCTTATCTTTTAACTTGGTTATGTGGATGAATTGTTAGGAGATGCGGTAGAACAAATATGGTTGTCATGATATTCTAATTGTTGATTATGCTTAAATTTCGTTGCCTAACTAACTTGGTGAAATAAATCGTTAGGACTTGGTAATACATGCGTAAAGGTAATTGGAATCTTGGACAATTGTATGTATAGGTTGCCATGCTAGCCTAATTATTTGAATATCTCGGAATCTTGTTGCCTAACTTGCTTATTGAATACATAGTTAGGAATTCAAGATGCATGCATAGATGTAAATGGTTTCGTGAACAATTGTATGTATAAAATTAGTAGGGCGATTAAAGATTATTTGGCGGAGTTATTTCCCCCTCCTGTTACCTTATAATTTAGTCAGCAGCGTAGAGATTATAAGTATAGTTGTATTATGATTATGAGAACCTCATTGTATTATACGCCCCTAAGATTGAACTTTAGGACAATGCCTAAGTTAACTAATGTGGGTTGATTAGAATAAACGAATAACAGTGGAGTTAACTGCGAAGTCAATATCGATGGCGACAACGGGACGTAATGATTTCATTTTGAGCTGTTATACAACTATGAACTTTATTGAGTGAGGAGGAACGACCTAGGTTAGGCTAACCATATTTTTGAACAAATAAATTGAAATCTAAAAGTCTACCCAACACGTAAAAATTTCGCAATCACGAACGTCGCATATATGGAGTTGAGGTGTAAACAGTATGGGGTGGTACATATACACGAATCCGATTGGTGAAAGTTGATCTAATTGAACGCCTACCTTAACGTGGAACCGAGAGTTCATAAGCATGGGAACGATGAGCCAGTTGAGTGCCATAGTGCGAGTCACACGTAAAAATTTCGCAATCACGAACGTCGCATATATGGAGTTGAGGTGTAAACAGTATGGGGTGGTACATATACACGAATCCGATTGGTGAAAGTTGATCTAATTGAACGCCTACCTTAACGTGGAACCGAGAGTTCATAAGCATGGGAACGATGAGCCAGTTGAGTGCCATAGTGCGAGTCACACGTAAAATGTAAGAAGCTCGAGTGCTTATAGCGTGCGATTCTCAAATCTTCTCGACCTTAAACGGATCGCTAGATCGTTGTCTATCACACGAATGAGGTGCCGTCAGGATTGGATGTCGTGGACATGAACCCTCCATTGCCAGACAGATGGCCAGAGGTGAGAGCAAACATGTGATTTCAGCGAATGAGCCGCCGACCAATGGGTGAAACACGTCACGAGTGCGCTGACTATAAGTCAAATCGTCATAATAAGTGTTACCTGTTTACAACTAATTGCACTTAATGTTAACCGCGATATGTATATATATAATAATAATAAATAAATAAACTACTGGAAGTTGGCAATAAATTCGTTTGAGAAAATGGAATTATAACCCGGAGATCGATGAATCATGGCGAAAGATTCTAACACTTGGTATGAAGGATGCGTACGACGTCACCCGGTTTTAAATAATCTAACGAGTTGTAAACTAAAAACTTGTTACATAATACGGCTCCTATAATCGTATGAATTTTGCTAATATAATAGCAAGATGTTTTTGAGACATGTGTGAGAAATTCTAAATGAAAAAGACCAATGGATTCTTAGTAAATGTCTTTAGTGATTTTCAAAACCATATTGTGTAACAAATTGTAACTTATGAAAAGATTTTTATTAACTACATTCTATTCCAAAAGCTTGAGGATTCTCGATTCTATATGAGGATCCGTTTTAACTTATAAAGTGTGCAAATGTTAAGTTGAGAGTGACAAGATATGACCGTTAAAAATCCTCGTTTGAACAAAAAACAATGTGATGGCAACTAAGAATGAAAAAAAAAACAAACCTAAAAACTAGTGAATACTGGCAAAAGTAAACGTAAACATTTGAGTCATACAATTCGGATGAGTAAAGTGAAGTTCGAAAGTGAAGGGGAATTCTTTTAACTGGGGAATTCCCCAAGTAGTCAAAGTAAGATCTCGGTCCAAGAAGGTTTCCTCTTAGGGGAATCAACCATGGCGTGCGTGAGGCGAAACGATTGGGGGTGAACGACATGTGAGTGAAATCTTAGACTCGCGCGTGAAAGTGAACGATAGCACATACTACAAATGATTAGGCGATCTTCGGATGTTGCATATAGTACTTGTTGTATTCAGTAATTGTTGTGATGGAAACTTGGGACGAGTTCCCGTTTTGGTGCATGATACCTCCGTATAATTGGTGTCCCGTGGCGACTTGTGAGCTTGGTGATCATGGTGTTTGTGAACCTGATAATTGACTAGCCTGGATATATTGAGGAGAGTGGAACCTTGTAGAGAAGTGAGAGTCGTGGTAATTTCGAGGACGAAATTCTTTTAACTGGGGAATGATGTAACATCCATGACTTTTGACCTGTCGACTATTTTGAGCAATTTAACTAACAATTTTAGTTAGTAATATATTTGAGGTCATTTTAGAGTTCAAGTGTGTGCAATGTGCAAGTCGAGGTCAATTGATCGTTTTATTTGGTTATACGGTGCTAGTCGGTATGTAAACGAATTAGAAATGTGAAACGGGTTATCCATGGATCCGACCCGTGACCCATGACCCACCCAACTTCATCTCACCCTACTCTTTCTCTTCCTCCCTTCCACCCATCCATTTCCTTATCTTCTTTCTCTCTCTATCTTATGCAAGAACACACAAAACACACACATAACTCCCTCTCTCTAAAATTCTTACACCAAAATCATTGTTATTAGTAGATTTGTTAGTGAATTCAAGGGTTTATTATCATCCTCTTCATCTTGTCAAAATTTGGGTTTCTCAAAGTCCAAGAACTTCTCCTTTTGGGTTCAAATTCGGATTCAACACTTGGTGGGAGTTTTGGTAAGTAATTTCTAGCTCAAAATCATCTTAATATGTTGTTAATCTTGTTTCTTGGTCAAATCTAAACATATTTGGTCATCTTGGTTGTCAAAATCGGTTTATGGTCAAACTAGGGTTTTGGGGTAGATTTGGGTGTGATTTGATCTTGGTTTTGTGTTATAGAAGAGTTTTGATGATGGGTTTTGTTCAAATTATGTTAGTAACATGCTTTGTAGCTTCAAAATGGTTCCTAAATGGTCAAAAATGAGTTTGGGGTCGATTTGGAGGTGTTTGGGTTCGTGTTTGATGTTATTGAGTGTTCTTGGGCATGACTGACCTACACCCAGCGTAAGATACGCCCCTCTGGAAAGTCCAATTTTACTTTACGCCAGAAACCTCTGTTTACGCCACCCTTTACGCCAGAACTCATCTTTCTTGTAACGATCATAACTTTTCAACCGTAAGTCCGTTTTCGACGATTCAAAGCGGCCACGGTAGCGTAAATGAGTCTACTTTCTAATGGTATAGGCCTTTGAGTCCAAACCTAGTTTGAACAAACCAAAAGTTTCGATAAAGCAACAGTGGTCAAGTCCCGGCGAGTCATTGTGAAGCAAAACGTAACGATTCCACCTTGGTTGGATCAAAGCCTTATAAAATGGACATAATAAAGCTTTTATAGTAATATTAGGTCAATATTTAGGAGACCTTAACTTTGAGATGCTTTAGGATTAATGTGATACGTGTATGATAGGTTTCGGCTATCGTGGGCATCGGTTCTACTTTCTAATGGTATAGGCCTTTGAGTCCAAAACCTAGTTTGAACAAACCAAAAGTTTCGATAAAGCAACAGTGGTCAAGTCCCGGCGAGTCATTGTGAAGCAAAACGTAACGATTCCACCTTGGTTGGATCAAAGCCTTATAAAATGGACATAATAAAGCTTTTATAGTAATATTAGGTCAATATTTAGGAGACCTTAACTTTGAGATGCTTTAGGATTAATGTGATACGTGTATGATAGGTTTCGGCTATCGTGGGCATCGGTTCTACTTCCTTTCATCTTGGGATTGTATTGCACGCGTCAGGTGAGTTTCGTAGCTCCCTACTCAATTGAGATTCGGGCTGAAAAGTGTACACATACGTGCTTGTTTGATTGTTTCGTTGATTTGATTTACGGCTTATTGAATGTTTGATTGATTGTTTGATTGATGGATGGTTTTGATTGTTAGTTGATGGTTTACGCATATGATTATGATATTGTGATTAATTAGGATAGTCGTACATATATGGAAGTCGGTTATGCCTTCAAAGGGTTTTAGATGTGGTGGGAAGGCTGCGGGTGACCCTATATATAAGCATCTTGGACTCGTTGAAAGTAGAATCCTCCTAAGTGTATGTACGTATAGTTTTGGTTGGTTTGATGGTTGAAGAGTGATGGATTTGTGATTGAGGTAAACATGCTTATGTAATGATATGGTTATTGTTGAGACGTACGCACCCCGATGTATGGGAAACGTGAGCGGAAACGTACGCACCCCGTTGTGTGGGAAACGTGTGCGAGGACGTTCGCTCCCCGATGTATGGGAAACGTGTGCGGTGTTGATGATATGTACATGACTCCGGGTATATAGACGTATATACACCGATGATTTTGACATGCCACAACGGTAATTGGGATGACACGTCATTGGGATGACACGTGGACACTCTATTTGTGCGGGACGCACACAGACCCCAAGTATGTAGTCACACATACTTGCATTTGATGATTGTTGAGTCGCATACATGATATACATTCATACATTGCTTGGTTATATCTTATGCACTTATACTTTATACATCCTTATTGTTTCGCATACTCATTGATATTGACATTACTTATACATACATGTGACACGCGTCTCTCGTCATTGTTGATACATTATGGCTTGTTATGTAACGAGGTTTACTCTCGGTTTACCTATCTTGGTTGACTTTGTGCCTTATAAAGGCTACCTGTAAGACATTACTTACTTTTTCTTATACATATTGTGATTGTTGACGATGGTTCCTTGTGATCCATTACTACGAACTCACCAACCTAGTGTTGACTTTGTTTAGTACACTTTTCAGGTAATCAAGTGAATCCAAGATGTGATGGTTGATTGATGCTTGTGCTAGAACTTGGGCTTGGACTTACATGGATCCAGGATTCATTTGCCCCTTATTTTGTATTATGCATTATGTTCTTGTTGTTGATGTTGGATTCACCGAATCCCTTTTATTCATATAGTTCATGTTCTACGATAATACCATGCATACGCTATATCTTTTCAGTAATATTCTGAGCCTTGCTTGGGGTGTTACATATTTAGTTGAAAGATTAAATTTTCTTATTTGATTATATCTTTAAAACAAATTATACATGTTGTATTGAAAGGAGACATCCCCTAATAATTTGGAAAGCAATTGGTCTTTTGGGTGTTTGCTATGACTAAACACAAGGCATGTGTTAAAAAAATAATAATATGGGTGATGGTAAAGATGCAACTGTATCGTTAATTCGTTATCCAATTTGGTATGTCAAGCTACATTAAAATTGAAACTTCCATGATAGACTTGTGTGCTTAGGTGACTTAATGAATATGAACTCATTTAGTTTAAGCATTTAGAAGTTTAAAAAGTTATAAAAATTAAAAATTGAAACTTCAAGAAGTTATAAAAATTAAGAGCATGTTCATATCAAAAGTATAATTATACAAGACCATAAAGGACTATGTAGGATGAGACAAGAGTTTAAAGTATTAAGTTTTGTTAGTTTTGAGTTGTCATCTTTCAATCTATAGTAGGGGTTTTTTTTTTTAACAGTTAGTCGGTATTCGATATCAGGGAACACCTCACCGTATAATGGTGAAGCCTGCACGTACTCTAGACTACGAGATGTAGACCATAAGCCGTTACAGGTGATTCAGGGGAAAAAACCCACAGACTTGTCACTCCTAAGAGTCGAACCCAAGACCTGTGAGAAAAACCAGGGATGCATCTGCCAGTTGAACTAGCTTCATTTACCTTGAAATATTAATAAAACTAAAAAGTTTGAATACTATATATCCTAAACATTTCTCAAATCCCAAAACATGATGGTTATTTTAAACTTTAGAAAGTCAAAATGAAGGTTTAAAACTTTCAAATAGTCTATCCCATAAATTAACGCTAGAAACTATAAAAATCCATCCAAGATATTATATTTTTCCAAAATCTTGGTTTACAAATTTAACCAGTTACATTGAGGGTATATACAAAAAATGCTTTGGTCGATAAAAAAACTAATAAAAATAAATTTATGATATAAAAAATTTGTATGTTACAAAATTTAAAAGAAAATGAATCCATATGTTCTTCAGCAAAGATACAAGAATGTAAAATTGAAAGAATTATAGGTTAGGACAGGAGCCGACCTTTATTATATATGCTACAATTTTATTTTTGACTTTATACTCATGTTAATTATCCTTTTTTGAACAGACATTACAATAATAGGCTACTAGCAAAACATTAGAAGACCAAATAATACAAAAAGAATACAAATACAATGGAAAAAACTAATAAATACAATACAATATGTAATCTATATGCTTTTTTAGATCTTAATATTATTGATGATGATAATGATGTTCATATATAGTTGTCAAAAATGATAAATCCTTTTAATTTATCTTATTAATAATCTTTCTGATGGTATAACTTTTATTTTATATAGGAAAGAGTGTTGTGGTACAGATTATTTAGAAAATGCCCATGGCAAAGATACGTGTCGAAATTATATGTAACCTTTATCTTTCTTTAACACAGTGAGAAGAAAACTTGTTGGGTATTTTTCTCCTTTCATTCCAAACATCATTTTCCAAATCTCCTTTTCCCTTTCCTCACGAAAAGGAAAGAAACAAAACATATACTTCCACGGAATCAGTCTAACCCTCTTTCGTTTTCACCAAACCCCTACCCGCTGAAAAGCTAGCTCCATGCCCCAGAAGCACTCGACTCCGAACTCGGTTAATTGGTGAACCGGGTTCGATGTAGAGTCTGCATCGAATCACGGGCAGCCCCCCCCTCTCAGATAATTATGATGGTGATGGATCATATGTAGAGATATAAAGAAGACGATGATGGTGATGGATATGTAAAGATATAAAGATATATGTAAAGATATAAAGAGTCTCCGCACACACGTGGGACCCTTGGGGAGACCTATTGAATACATGGTCGCGGGTTCGAATCTCATTCGCTCCCAATAACCAGTGGGTTATCACGAACAAGAGTTTCACCCGGTAGTGACCCCTTACAGGGTGGGGAAGCTAGGTACAAAGTACCAAGGACTAGCGTGTTCCTTCCAAAATACACATTGTATGTTGAGAAATAGAGAAGATGGTGGTGGTGGCAGGGCAGTGGTGAGACGACGATGATGATAACAGTAGTGGTGGTTCTTTACTTTAAAGATTCGATGCTTTCTTTACTTTTCATAATCAATATCAGATCTAAACATTTTCTTTACTCCAATAAATCTTTTGGTTTATTTTGTTTTCTATTTTAAACTTAAAGATGTATAGATACATGGAAATGAGTTTCTATGAGAAATGAGTGTTGAAACTGGTGAATAGTGATAACCTTTATATGAGTTTGGTTTTCTCCTAGAGTGGTGATTTTATTACTACAATTTTTACTTCCTATACTATAATAAATTATGTTTTGAATTTTTGGTCCTAAATCCTAATAATGGTTTTTAACTTTTTATTTATTTAATTTCTTCCAATTCTTTTAATCTAAATCCTTTCTTTGTTCGGGCATAAAATCTGCATTACTCACATTTGATTAAAGAAGATTAGTGTTTTATAACTTCAAAACGACTATCAACATAAGTTAAATGCTAACCCATTTTATCTAATAATCTAGAATAATAATCTTTTCATTCCCATCAATTAATTACATTAACAGTCAAAGAAAAGCCACTTTTTGTAAAGAAAGCAACAAACAATTATTCCTCTACCATTATTGCTTTAGAGTTGGCCATTCAAGCTCAGAAAAAAAGTTGCTATTACACACAGAAATGGGGCAAAAGAAATTTGCAGTAACCATCATTCGCATATAATGAATGATATGCAACACTCGTACTCTACAACAAATACTTTCCCATCTTCAACACGTATTCATCCTTTGGTAGCTTCACACTAATATATAGCAATAAAATATCTGCTTACGGCTTAACCTTGAAGCTCATATGATATATTTGTTTGAAGAAATGTAGATGTATATATTCATATTATGGACATCATGTGTATATCTTTCTACAACAAATATCACACATGTGTGGCTTCAAAATAATAAATTATCTTATCATTTAGAAAATCTCTTCCAAATTGATATACTACGTTTTTTTTCCTTTGGCTATGATAGAGAGCATGTGAATTGAAAGAGGGAGAAGTCATAATAAATCAAGAACAAAATAAATTATTTGTAGTATGAGAAGTAAAATCTGTACTAAAAAAATCACCTCCCTTTTGTTTGGATTTTCGGATTCCCATATGTATTGAGAAGATGTAAGGGCTATTAAAAATAAAACACGCAAAATGTATATATCTGATTATGTGTGTATGTATTTATATTCATAATTATTTTAGATTTTTAAGTTTGAAGGAAGAGGGGAGGAAGAAAGATAGAACAAAGGGGAAAAAATAATACATTGTCAAGTTTAGTACACAATAGTAAATAAGTAAATTAAATATATTTATCTAATACAGTAAAAATAATCTTTTTCCATATAGAAGGGGAATTAGTTATTTTTTAAATGTTACTTGGGTAGACCCGTGCATCACTCAAAATTTTAAAAACTACATTTGTTTTTGGTTGTAATATAGTTGACATGTGCATCAATCAAAATTTCTAGATACGTTTTTATCTTAACTAACATACAGTGTTGGAGTCAGGATTTTTATTCTGTGGTCGCCGAACAGTTTTTATTTTTTTTTTTTTTTTTTTTTTTTTTTTTTTTTTTTTTTTTTTTTTTTTTTTTTTTTTTTTTTTTTTTTTTTTTTTTTTTTTTTTTTTTTTTTTTTTTTTTTTTTTTTTTTTTTTTTTTTTTTTTTTTTTTTTTTTTTTTTTTTTTTTTTTTTTTTTTTTTTTTTTTTTTTTTTTTTTTTTTTTTTTTTTTTTTTTTTTTTTTTTTTTTTTTTTTTTTTTTTTTTTTTTTTTTTTTTTTTTTTTTTTTTTTTTTTTTTTTTTTTTTTTTTTTTTTTTTTTTTTTTTTTTTTTTTTTTTTTTTTTTTTTTTTTTTTTTTTTTTTTTTTTTTTTTTTTTTTTTTTTTTTTTTTTTTTTTTTTTTTTTTTTTTTTTTTTTTTTTTTTTTTTTTTTTTTTTTTTTTTTTTTTTTTTTTTTTTTTTTTTTTTTTTTTTTTTTTTTTTTTTTTTTTTTTTTTTTTTTTTTTTTTTTTTTTTTTTTTTTTTTTTTTTTTTTTTTTTTTTTTTTTTTTTTTTTTTTTTTTTTTTTTTTTTTTTTTTTTTTTTTTTTTTTTTTTTTTTTTTTTTTTTTTTTTTTTTTTTTTTTTTTTTTTTTTTTTTTTTTTTTTTTTTTTTTTTTTTTTTTTTTTTTTTTTTTTTTTTTTTTTTTTTTTTTTTTTTTTTTTTTTTTTTTTTTTTTTTTTTTTTTTTTTTTTTTTTTTTTTTTTTTTTTTTTTTTTTTTTTTTTTTTTTTTTTTTTTTTTTTTTTTTTTTTTTTTTTTTTTTTTTTTTTTTTTTTTTTTTTTTTTTTTTTTTTTTTTTTTTTTTTTTTTTTTTTTTTTTTTTTTTTTTTTTTTTTTTTTTTTTTTTTTTTTTTTTTTTTTTTTTTTTTTTTTTTTTTTTTTTTTTTTTTTTTTTTTTTTTTTTTTTTTTTTTTTTTTTTTTTTTTTTTTTTTTTTTTTTTTTTTTTTTTTTTTTTTTTTTTTTTTTTTTTTTTTTTTTTTTTTTTTTTTTTTTTTTTTTTTTTTTTTTTTTTTTTTTTTTTTTTTTTTTTTTTTTTTTTTTTTTTTTTTTTTTTTTTTTTTTTTTTTTTTTTTTTTTTTTTTTTTTTTTTTTTTTTTTTTTTTTTTTTTTTTTTTTTTTTTTTTTTTTTTTTTTTTTTTTTTTTTTTTTTTTTTTTTTTTTTTTTTTTTTTTTTTTTTTTTTTTTTTTTTTTTTTTTTTTTTTTTTTTTTTTTTTTTTTTTTTTTTTTTTTTTTTTTTTTTTTTTTTTTTTTTTTTTTTTTTTTTTTTTTTTTTTTTTTTTTTTTTTTTTTTTTTTTTTTTTTTTTTTTTTTTTTTTTTTTTTTTTTTTTTTTTTTTTTTTTTTATGAAAAAACAATTGTAAAATATATGTACAAAAATTGCCCCTTCGAATTTTCATTATGCGCTTTTATATAAGAATATCTTTAAAGAGTATTCACGAAAACAATTTGGGAAAATATTTTATTTTACAAGTGTTGATTAGAATATATGTACATAAAAAATGGGAAAATATCAATAGTAGAAATAGAAAAAAAGTATAATGTATACCATCAGTAGTTTCATAAAAAATGATGACATCAGCAGTTTTTTAAAAAGTTCTATAACATCAACAGCTTCTTATAAAACCAAATCATAAGCTGTTTCCTAAAGAAATGATGTCATTAGCAGTTTTGTAAAAAAATCTATACCATCAGCAACTTTTTACACAAACTATATCATGAGCAGTTTTCTATAAAAAAAATCCATACCATCAGTACATTTTACTCGCTTCAACATATATTCAACTAAATAGTACTCAATAGTGGCATGCAATCATTAAAGAAAATTGACATACTATGCTTCTTTCTTTGCTCCCACTATTGCACATCAACTCACAGTATCTTCAAAAACTTGTCTTCAATATATATATTAGCAAACTTATTATCCAAAACTCATTATTTGACCCCAAAATATCCAAAAGTTTAGTTCTGTTCCAAAAAAACAATATGAAATAGTTATCTAATTTAATTGTCATTTCAAAATAAAAATTATTAAATTTATTTGGTTAAACCTTATAACTCATTGAGAATTTATGAAAGAACAACCTACCTTAATAACTACCTGACATTTGAAAACTCATCACTAATTTGCTATAACATATAAAATTCATTAAGTTATAGTAAAAAACATTAATAAAATATCAAAAGTAAGTTACATATCAAAAAATAATATCAAAACTCTTGTATAACAACATTCAGATATGATATTTAATTACTGTTTATATTTCAATATAAAACATTAAATAGCATTTTAAAAAAATAATAAGAACTAAGTATGAGAAAGTGACGACTTGTAACACCCCGAGCTAGGCTCAGAATATTACTGAAAATATATAGCGTATGCATGGAATTATCGTAGAACATGAACTATATGACATAAAAAGGATTCGGTGAATCCAACATCAACATTCAAGGCACAATATACATAAAAAACATGAAACCATAAAAGGGCGAATGAATCACGGATCCACGTAAGTCCAAGCCCAAGCAAAAGCAACAATCAACCAACACGTCTCGGATTCACTTGATTACCTGAAAAGTGTACTAAACAAAGTCAACACTAGGTTGGTGAGTTCGTAGTAATGGATCACAAGGAACCATCGTCAAATAATCACAATATGAACAAGATATAGGCAAGTAATAACTTACATGTAGCCCTTAAACAACCATGACACGTAATATAGGTTTGCTCATAGCGAAACCTCATCACACACAATTAATCATACAAGTAACTATACAAGATAGTTAGAAAACGTATAATGAACATGCACGAGTAATATCAACAACCAAAAGTGCACCAAATGTGTCAACATCAATAAATGTACCAAATGTATGCCAATGTCAATAGTGCTTCATAAGCATGTAATGAATATGCACAAGTAATGTCAATATCAAGATATGTGCCGTATGCATGTCAATGTCATAATGTATATCATAAGTGTGACCCTCAAGTCATCAATGCAACGATACTCACATGTCATCCCAATGAACAATGTGGCATCTCAAAATCATCGGTGTATATATGTCTATATACCCGGAGTCATGTACGTCTCATCAAATCAACACAAGTGTATACATCTATACACTTGGATGTACATATCCATCTCATCAATATCCATATCATTCCATATGCGTGTTTACCTCAATCACAAATCCATCAATCATCGACCATCAAACCAAGCAAAACTATACGTACATACACTTAGGAGGATTCTACTTTCAACGAGTCCTAGATGCTTATATATAGGGTCACCCGCAGCCTTCCCACCACATCTAAAACCCTTGAAGGCATAACCGACCTCCATGTATGTACGTCTTCCCTAAATAAATCACAACATCACAATCGTATGCGCAAATCCATCAATCAATAATCAATCAAACCATATCTCAAATCAAACACTCAATCACGCAATCAACAAGCAATAAGACAAATCGTAACTCAAGCCAATCAACCAATCAATCAAACAATCAATAAGCCGTAAATCAAGTCAACCAAACAATCAACAAGCACGTATGTGTACACTTTTCAGCCCGAATCTCAATTGAGTAGGGAGCTACGGAACTCACCTTGATCGGCAATGAGAAGATAAGATTGATATATAGTCGAGTTACAATCGTTCAACGTTCACTTCACGTCCACTACCTATAATTATAATATACATATTTATTAATATTTATATATTTATATTATACGTTATTAACTTGTGTCAAATCCCTAATTAGAGTTTAAAATGTGGGTTTACAACTTTACGTGACCCTCAAGACTTGTTTTCATCGTTAAAGGAGTTAAGAAATAGCTTGGAATAATTTAAAGTCGTTCAAGAATCGCATCGCTACCAAAATTTATTATTATAAAAAAAATACACATGTTATTATTATAAATCGAGTTTTACTTGAAGTTTTAGGATGACCATTAACTTTGTATGATGATTGCGGCTCGAGAACGAAACTAGAGAAGTCGAGGGGTAACTCGAAAGAAGGCTTGTCTCGACCCTAGTAGTATAAATTTAGGAACTAGGAGATTAATAAATAAAATAAAATAAAAAGAAAATGAAGAATGGAAGAAGGCGTAATGTGGTGGACTAAAAGAAAAATCAATTTTTGCATGTATGTGGCGTAAGTCAGCAGCCAATCAGTGGCCAGCATTTAGAGGGTACCGTAATTTACGTTAAAAGGACCGTAAAGGACGCCTAGCTCCATTCCAGCGTAAGACACGCCCCTTTGGGCCGTACCAGACGTCCAGCAAGCCAAGCCCAGCGTATGCTACGCCATACTGGGCCGTAATTTACGCTGAAGCCCATGAACGCAGGTCAGCAGCAGCCCAGATTCCAGATTCAACCCCAAAAACACATTTAACTCATTTTTGTGACCTCAAAATCGATTCAGGGAGCTTCCAAAATGAGTTTCCATTTCTAATAATCAAATTCAAACATATTTAATCATACCCCATTACATAAACACATTTTATTACATCAAATCATCATCAAAAATCATTTTAACCTAATAAATCATTATTAAATCCTAATTTAACCAAAAATTGGTTTTAACTCAAATCTTGACCCAAAAATACTTTTATTAGTCTAGAAACATGATTACAAATATGAAATGGTATTTATGAGATGAGATTAACTTACCAAAAGCTCCTTCCAAGGTCAAATCCGAATTTGAGTTATAATATAAGTTTTCTTGCACCTCAAAGTTCCAAATTTTGATACAAGGATTAGACAACGATAATGATGATTATTTTATCTTAATTCTTGTCTAAAACACCGTAAATGAGATAGTAAATTAGAGAGAGAGTGAGTGTAAGAATGTGTGTTCTTGAATTGAATATAGAGAGAGAAATGGAAGAGTGAATGGATGAAGGGATGAGAGATGGGTGGTGGATTGGGTGCAAGACTTTGGAGGGATAAGGTTGGGTTATTTTAGATGGGTCATGGGTTTGGGTTGGATCCAAGGGTTGACCCGTTTCACAATTTCTAGTTAACTAACCATCGTCAAGTCAAATAAATCGGCCGATCGTTTTCGTTTATCATTAGGTACGTTATTAAGTCGCCAAAACCCTCCAATTCTATTATTAACTAGCATTGTTTAGTCAATTTGCGCATAAGGTCAAATAGTCAAAAGTCACGGATGTTACATCATTCCCCAGTTAAAAGAATTCCGTCCTCGAAATTACAACGATTCTCACTCTCCTCAAGGTTCAAATCTCGTTAATGTTATCCACTCTCATCACCTGTAGCACGTGGCTCCGTTTAGTATCATAGGTCAGCCCAGGTTTCCACTCACATATCGTTCACATCCTAATCTTTCCGTCTCACACACGCCATGGTTGATTCCCAGTTAAGAAAGAATCTTCCCGGACCGACATCTTACTTTGATGCCTTGGGGAATTCCCCAGTTAAAAGAATTCCCCTTCACTTTCGAACTTTATATTACTAATCCAACTTGTATGACTCAAATGTTTACGTTTACTCGTGTCAGTAGTCACTAGTTTTTAAGTTTTTGCTCGTTCTTAGACGCCATCACAATGTTTTGTTTAAACGGGAGTTTTTAACGGTTCTCATCTTGTCACTCTTAACTTAACATTTGCACACTCTATAAGTCAAAACCGATTCTCATATGAAATCGAGAATTCTCAAGCTTTTGGAATAGAATGTAATTAATAAAAATATTTTCATAAGTTACAATTGTTACACAATTTGATTTTGAAAATCACTAAAGACATTTACCAAGAATTCATTGGTCTTTTTCATTTAAAATTCCTCACATATGTCTCAAAAACATCTCACTATTATATTAGCAAAATTCATACGATTATAGGAGCCATATTATGTAACAAGTTATTATTAATTTTTTATTATTATTATTATTGTTAGTTTATAACTCGTTAGATTATTTAATAACGGGTGACGTCGTACGCATCCTTCATACCAAGTGTTAAAATCTTTCGCCATGACTCATCGATCTCCGGGTTATAATTCCATTTTCTCAAACGAGTTTATTGCCAACTTCCAATAATTTGTTATTTATTATTATTATATACATCGCGGTTAACATTAAGTGCAATTAGTTGTAAACAGGTAACACTTATTATGACGATTCGACTTATAGTCAGCGCACTCTTGACGTGTTTCACCCATTGGTCGGCGGCTCATTCGCTGAAATCACATGTTTGCTCCCACTTCTGGCCATCTGTCTGACAATGGGAGGGTTCGTGTCCACGACATCCAATCCTGACGGCACCCCATTCGTGTGATAGACAACGATCTAGCGATCCGTTTAAGGTCGAGAAGATTTGAGAATCGCACACTATAAGCACTCGAGCTTCTTACATCTTACGTGTGACTCGCACTATGGCACTTAACTGGCTCATTGTTCCCATGCTTATGAACTCTCGGTTCTGCGTTAAGCTAGGCGTTCAATTAGATCAACTTTCACCAATCGGATTCGTGTATATGTACCAGCCAATACCGTTTACACCTCAACTCCATCTCTGTGACGTTCGTGTTTGCGAAATTTTACGTGTTGGATAGACTTTTAGATTTCAATTTATTTGTTCAAATTTATGGTTAGCCTAACCCAGGTCGTTCCTCCTCACTCAATAAAGTTTATAGTTGTATAACAGCTCAAAATGAAATCATTACGTCCCGTTGTCGCCATCGATATTGACTTCGCAGTTAACTCCACTGTTATTCGTTTATTCTAATCAACCTACCTTAGTTAACTCAGGCATTTTCCTACAGTTCAATCTTAGGGGCGTATAATACAACAAGGTTCTCATAATCATAATACAACTATACTTATAATCTCTACGTTGTTGACTAAGTTATAAAGTAACAGGAGGGGGAAATAACTCAGCCAAGTAATCTTTAATCGCCCTACTAATTTATACATACAATTATTCACGAAACCATTTACATATATGCATGCATCTTCAATTCCTAACTCTATATTCAATAAGTAAGTTAGGCAACAAGATTCCGATATATTCAAATAATTAGGCTAGCATGGCAACCTATAAAAACAATTGCCCAAGATTTCAATTACCTTTATGCATGTATTACCAAATCCTAACGATTTATTTCACCAAATTAGTCGAGCAACGAAATTTAAGCATACTTAACAATTAGAATATCATGGCAACCATACTCGTTCTACCACATCTCCTAAAAATTCATCCACCTAACCAAGTTAAAAGGTAAGATTTTGCATGTCTATCAACTAATCTCACATACCGAGTCGCACATACGGTTTTTCATACGCTAAATACAACTATGCATGATTTATCAATCATCACCGAGTCATTCTTATAAGCAAGTTAAGAAATAAGGTTTTGGTCATACTCGAATTATTAAACATGCCTACCACTCTTATTCATAGAATTGTCCATCTAGTAAATATTTATACACGCATCACCGTATTCGCTTATCTCATGTACACAATTTAGCTTAACAACATAATTTATACATGCTAAAACTATCAAACTAGTACACTAGTCCATTCATGAAAGTGCTCGTCGATTAACACACCTACACATGCATTACCTATTTCCGTTATATCATGCATAAAAACCAAGTTTAATGATATAGTTTTCCCATAATCATGCAATAAAACTAGCATGTTAAATTCATTCATATATAATCGTCCACCGACTAATACATTTTACGCATGCATCACCAAATATCTTATATCCTGCATACAACCTAGTTTAACAAGGTCTCATGTATGTTCAAGTTCACATACTATTAAACAAAACATCCTCATTGTTCACCATAATGTCAACCCTAGTCCAAATCATGGATGTCTAGACAAATCAACACTAAATTCCTCAGCAACTAAGCGATTCAAATTGCACCTAAAACATTTAAAACATCAACGTGACCACTACAGGCCATACATACATACACATCACACATGCATAACATATATGTTACTCAATCATACGAAACAACATGTCATTCCATCATCAAATCTCCAACCATAGTAATAGCCCTAGAGTTTATGACCCGGGGAGTAGCTTCACAATTACTCTCGTGTTAGTCGCACAAGTAGTTAGTGCTTTCATGTCGACACACTACACATGTTCAATGTCTTTACACTAAGGCCAACATATAAATGTTCTCAAGTAACTATCATATATCATGCTATCATACCAACATATCATACGTGTTTCATATCACTATGCTAAGGACAATATACCAAAGTTCTCAAGTAATCGTTATCTATCATGTTCTCGTGCCAAGTTCACAACAATTGTCCACCATCAAAACCAAGTACTCATATTCAACACATCACATCACAAGCAACTAAAACAAGTCAACTAAAACAGTGGTTTAAAGTATAATCCGAATCCGATATGCCATCTAGTTATTGACCGGGTATGTATACAGGGTGTACCAGCGGCTAACCCTCCACTCAATCAACTCCCATTAAGCATATCGGTTCCTTATTATACTCTAAGCCAAACATGTGCAATCCGTGATGTCATTAACTTGTTATAATACCGGGTGACCATAAAATAGTTGATCAGGCTCTTTTAGGGTTGCCACAATATTATACTAAGTTAATGCCATAACTTCATTTTGCCCTAAATCATCAAACTATCACCAATCAATAACAACAATCCATCTCAACCACAATCAAGCTCAAATCAATGTACACATTAATCACATTGTACTCATCACACATTTGTCACGTTGTACTTGCCACTACATAACACATTGTCCACCTTGTACACGTCACAAAACAACACGTTGTCCCATTGTACTCACATTATCACATAAATGGTCCCATCTACGAACTCACAATACATAATTTTCAGGGTTCATACAATTTCACGTTGCACACAAAATTCCTAACCATGCATGCTATATGGAGAGTTTTAACTTAAGCCGTAGTCTAGGTCAAACCCCATAATTCTCTACGACCAAGCATGGGCCACCATTCTGTAACACCCCAAGCTAGTCTCAGAATATTACTGAAAAGATATAGCGTATGCATGGAATTATCGTAGAACATGAACTATATGACGTAAAAAGGATTCGGTGAATCCAACATCAACATTCAAGGCACAATATACATAAAAAACATGAAACCATAAAAGGGCGAATGAATCACGGATCCACGTAAGTCCAAGCCCAAGCAAAAGCAACAATCAACCAACACGTCTCGGATTCACTTGATTACCTGAAAAGTGTACTAAACAAAGTCAACACTAGGTTGGTGAGTTCGTAGTAATGGATCACAAGGAACCATCGTCAAATAATCACAATATGAACAAGATATAGGCAAGTAATAACTTACATGTAGCCCTTAAACAACCATGACACGTAATATAGGTTTGCTCATAGCGAAACCTCATCACACACAATTAATCATACAAGTAACTATACAAGATAGTTAGAAAACGTATAATGAACATGCACGAGTAATATCAACAACCAAAAGTGCACCAAATGTGTCAACATCAATAAATGTACCAAATGTATGCCAATGTCAATAGTGCTTCATAAGCATGTAATGAATATGCACAAGTAATGTCAATATCAAGATATGTGCCGTATGCATGTCAATGTCATAATGTATATCATAAGTGTGACCCTCAAGTCATCAATGCAACGATACTCACATGTCATCCCAATGAACAATGTGGCATCTCAAAATCATCGGTGTATATATGTCTATATACCCGGAGTCATGTACGTCTCATCAAATCAACACAAGTGTATACATCTATACACTTGGATGTACATATCCATCTCATCAATATCCATATCATTCCATATGCGTGTTTACCTCAATCACAAATCCATCAATCATCGACCATCAAACCAAGCAAAACTATACGTACATACACTTAGGAGGATTCTACTTTCAACGAGTCCTAGATGCTTATATATAGGGTCACCCGCAACCTTCCCACCACATCTAAAACCCCTTGAAGGCATAACCGACCTCCATGTATGTACGTCTTCCCTAAATAAATCACAACATCACAATCGTATGCGCAAATCCATCAAACGATAAATCAAACCATTCCATCAATCAATAATCATTCAAACCATATCTCAAATCAAACACTCAATCACGCAATCAACAAGCAATAAGACAAATCGTAACTCAAGCCAATCAACCAATCAATCAAACAATCAATAAGCCGTAAATCAAGTCAACCAAACAATCAAACAAGCACGTATGTGTACACTTTTCAGCCCGAATCTCAATTGAGTAAGGAGCTACGGAACTCACCTTGATCGGCAATGAGAAGATAAGATTGATTTATAGTCGAGTTACAATCGTTCAACGTTCACTTCACGTCCACCACCTATAATTATAATATACATATTTATTAATATTTATATATTTATATTATACGTTATTAACTTGTGTCAAATCCCTAATTAGAGTTTAAAATGTGGGTTTACAACTTTACGTGACCCTCAAGACTTGTTTTCATCGTTAAAGGAGTTAAGAAATAGCTTGGAATAATTTAAAGTCGTTCAAGAATCGCATCGCTACCAAAATTTATTATTATAAAAAAAATATACACATGTTATTATTATAAATCGAGTTTTACTTGAAGTTTTAGGATGACCATTAACTTTGTATGATGATTGCGGCTCGAGAACGAAACTAGAGAAGTCGAGGGGTAACTCGAAAGAAGGCTTGTCTCGACCCTAGTAGTATAAATTTAGGAACTAGGAGATTAATAAATAAAATAAAATAAAAAGAAAATGAAGAATGGAAGAAGGCGTAATGTGGTGGACTAAAAGAAAAATCAATTTTTGCATGTATGTGGCGTAAGTCAGCAGCCAATCAGTGGCCAGCATTTAGAGGGTACCGTAATTTACGTTAAAAGGACCGTAAAGGACGCCTAGCTCCATTCCAGCGTAAGACACGCCCCTTTGGGCCGTACCAGACGTCCAGCAAGCCAAGCCCAGCGTATGCTACGCCATACTGGGCCGTAATTTACGCTGAAGCCCATGAACGCAGGTCAGCAGCAGCCCAGATTCCAGATTCAACCCCAAAAACACATTTAACTCATTTTTGTGACCTCAAAATCGATTCAGGGAGCTTCCAAAATGAGTTTCCATTTCTAATAATCAAATTCAAACATTATTAATCATACCCCATTACATAAACACATTTTATTACATCAAAAATCATTTTAACCTAATAAATCATTATTAAATCCTAATTTAACCAAAAATTGGTTTTAACTCAAATCTTGACCCAAAAATACTTTTATTAGTCTAGAAACATGATTACAAATATGAAATGGTATTTATGAGATGAGATTAACTTACCAAAAGCTCCTTCCAAGGTCAAATCCGAATTTGAGTTATAATATAAGTTTTCTTGCACCTCAAAGTTCCAAATTTTGATACAAGGATTAGACAACGATAATGATGATTATTTTATCTTAATTCTTGTCTAAAACACCGTAAATGAGATAGTAAATTAGAGAGAGAGTGAGTGTAAGAATGTGTGTTCTTGAATTGAATATAGAGAGAAATGGAAGAGTGAATGGATGAAGGGATGAGAGATGGGTGGTGGATTGGGTGCAAGACTTTGGAGGGATAAGGTTGGGTTATTTTAGATGGGTCATGGGTTTGGGTTGGATCCAAGGGTTGACCCGTTTCACAATTTCTAGTTAACTAACCATCGTCAAGTCAAATAAACCGGCCGATCGTTTTCGTTTATCATTAGGTACGTTATTAAGTCGCCAAAACCCTCCAATTCTATTATTAACTAGCATTGTTTAGTCAATTTGCGCATAAGGTCAAATAGTCAAAAGTCACGGATGTTACACGACATCTTAAAAAACTAAGTGGTAAATGCTATTAGTTTCAAGACATCTTGAACGCATTTGTCATGATAAACAACATATTTGATTTTCCCTTATTTATGTTTTTGGTTGATGTTTATTGCAATGGGTGTGGGATCAAAAACAGAAAGAAGAAAAATGCATTATTGATGGGTATATACAAAAAATGATATAAAATAATCAAAGAAACCCACAATTGAGGCCAACTTAATATGTAGGGTAGTTAGAGGTTATTGCTGATGATATAGTTTTCTTTATAGTAATTTGTTGATTGCATAAAACTTTTTTTAAAACTGCTGATGACATTGAATTTTTTTTAAGAGACTGCTGATGGAATGCTAAAAAGTATATGAACTTTACAACTAATCTTATCTTATATCTTATATATATTTTAAAATTGTAAGATTGAAATCAATGCTAGGAATTAAGAATTGATTAGGTTTTTAATTAATTTACTGGGATTTATTATTTTACTTGAATTATTGGGTTAATCTTCTTTCTTTTCAAGCAGCAGTAAATTTGTGGGTGTATGTATGTGTTAGATGTAATTGAAATGTTATTTAATGTGTTAATTTTTGTTATTTATGAATGCTCTATGAATTTATGGGGTTGATTGATGCTAAAGATATATGTATATGTATATCAATGTATTTATCTAATTTCTAATATTGTAATGAATGATGATTGATGATTTTGATGGTAATTCAAAAGGTTTATTGAAGAATTACTTCCGGGCAAATGAAGAGTCGGTTTAGATTTTTTTAGCTTTTTTCAATGTATATTTGTTAATGTCAGTAAATATGATTCTTATAACAGTAGAGGTTGGTATGCCAAGGATGAGGTGATTAAATCAGGATAAGAAGATCGGCATTCAATATAAATTAAGCCATTAGGTTTTGGAGTTAACTGGGACCTTCTCCCCATGGAAAACCAACATACATAGCATCTTGATTCTACACTTCTTTTCTTTTTCTTCTTCCTATATCACGCTGCTTCTTTTTTCTTCCTCCTAAATCTGCTTAAAGAAATTTTCTTCTAATAATAACTCTAAATCTTTTTAAATTTTCATTGCAGGTTCTCTTAACCAATTTCCGGCTAATACACTAAACTGTTCCACCAAGTTTGTAATCTAGCACTAGCAATTGAATTAAATTTTGCCCTAAATCCCTCTTATGCTGAATTAGTTTTGTTTTTATTTTTTGTGTGGGTTTTATTTAAATTTAGTTTCCAATTAAAAAGGTTATTCCAACAAGTTCATTCATGTTACTACTTTCTCTCTCTTTCTCTATATATAGATATATTATTGGATGATAAGAATTGCAGATTTATTAAGGATAAATTATGTTATGAAGTGAGTGTTTTTCTTTATAGATTTCCACAACATGAGATTTTTGTAGTCTTTTTATATATAAAGTTTGTATATTTGTTTATGATTTGCAGAAATTAGTAATGAAGAGTGTGGTATGAGTAGTGGTAGCAACATGGATGAAGTTGGAATGATACAATGTACACAGTACACATAAAAAGTACTTTTCAACTTCTGGGCACCATGATGCAACGTATCGAATTTTTTATTAAGAAAGTTTGTATTCCTTTAGTATCATTAAATTAGTGTAGGATATAGCTGCTACGAATTTTGACAATTTTTGATTTTTTAATTCGAGTCAATTCCTTTTACTTGCGGCACATAATAGGCTGTGTCATTCCTAACTTTGATTGTAGTACAAGAGGCATTTGCCATTGAGATTTAAGATTAATGATATCGTTAATCATTTGGGTTCAAATGTAACTTTAATACAAACTAGGAGGTTTGGGCCCCGCTTTGCGGGGTTCCAATTGTCGTGTTGAAACGGTTTCGTTTACTTGCGTTGAACCTACTTAAAAGTCCAAAAGAAAAAACGTGTGAAAAAACCAATAAATAACTTTAAAAAAACAAAAAGTGTTTAAGCGAGAAAACTAAGAAAACCACATCAAAAAATTTGCAATATCGAATACATACATTTAGTTTGTGCAATGAAACGAAAAAAGCAAAAAGAAAGGAAAAACAAAATGTTGAATAAAAGTTTGCAGTATTTTAGTTGAGAACACAAAAGCAAAAAAACTATGAGAAAAACCAACAAAAATCAAAAACAAAACCCCAAACGGGATCCGAAATAACAAAATCTAGATAGTGATGCAGGGTATAAGATGAACCAATAGAAGACAACACAAAAGCCAAAAAACTGTGCAAGAAACCCAAAAAAACCGAAAGAAAAAAAACTTTAACGGGATCCGATATAGTAAAATCCGAATATTAACCGAATAGTAACGCGTTTGTAGGTGGACTAATAAAACAGTGCCGACACTGTTCATTAGCCTCACGCTTAATGATGTTACAATACAATACAATTTGTCAAGTTTGGATAAAGGGTAGGTGCTGAGATATTAACGTAAGCATCTATAGAAATCGAGGACACAACTTCATTTTCGTGATTAAGATATACTTTTTTCAAATGCACCATGTTCGCTTAGATCATTTAAGTCTTAGTCTATAAATTTGTATGTCCCTCCAGAAGCCCATTAGAACCACGCGTGCAGTAGGGTTGATTTTTTCGACGGTTCTAGAGGGCCTCATATCGGTTGGAAGGTTTTATAGATTAAAAAAGAATCTCCTATCAAGTTTACATCACAAGTCTACATTTAAGACATCTCAAGTTGATTTTCAGGTAGCTGTCATAGGGTCTATTGAGACATCTCAAGCTAATTTTTGGGCCATGTTTACCATTCTCTTTGCAGTTGTTGGTAATTGTGCTAAAAATTTAATACATACTTCACGTGAGTATCATTTTTCTTATGGGGCGCGTAACACCACCGGGGCAAAACGGGTAGCCCCACCAGCACTATTAGCGGCGACGTCGCCGCTAATAGTGCGGGGCCCAACTGACACATTGAAGACTACAAAGCCTGTTTTTAGCCCATGTACCCCACACTATTAGCGGCGACGTCGCCGCTAATAGTGTACCATAATTTCCTTTTAAACGCGCCTGCAAGCCAGACGACCCATCTTCTTCCCCACAAAAAAAAAAACGCACCTCCCTTAAAAAAAAATAAAAATTCCGGCCATCCACCATTGTGAGTCCATATTCCGGCCCTCAATCCCCTCACCCTCTATATCAACAATCCGGCCACCCACCCTTTTGCTGGTGACGAAAATCCGGCCCGGTTCATTTTCCGGTGACTTTTCAGGCGAAAATCCGGCCCGGTTCATTTTCCGGTGACTTTTCAGGCGAAAATCCGGCCGGACCAATTTTCAGACGAAGTATTAGCGGCGACTAGCATTAGCGGCGACATTTCCGGCGACCCACTTTTCCGGCGACCCACTTTTCCGACGTTTTCTTTGTATGTTTACTAAGACTCATTATTTTTGTATTGTTATTATTTTTAATATATGTTATTATTAGTTATAAAAATGTTATAGTATTATATTTAGAAATTTTACATTTGTTAGTTTGATTTAAAGAAATTTGTAGGATATGATTGTTATAAATTATTGGTAGTTTATGATTATTCTTAATATGATTGTTAGTATTATGTTAGAAAAACCATTTTGTTAATATGATTGTTAGAAATTAGTGGTAGAAAGGTTATGATATTATAGTTAAAAATGATATGATTGTTAGAAATTATATGATTTTTAAGAATTATTGGTAGTTTATCATTATTGAATATATGATTGTTAGAAATTATATGATTGTTAGAAATTATATGATTGTTAGAAATTATATGATTGTTAGAAATTATTGATTGTTAGAAATATATGATTGTTAGAAATTATTGAGTTAGTTATATGATTATTAATTATATGATTGTTAGTATTATGTTAGAAAAACCATTTTGTTAATATGATTGTTAGAAATTGTTAATATAGTTGTTATTAGGTTAATATGATTGCAAGTATTATTGTTAGAAAAATGTGCTCATTTTAGGTATAATAAGTTGGAAAAAAGATTTGTGTCAAAAATATGCATATATTTCATTTGCGCCTTTTTTAACCTTGATAATTGTTTTTATTGATTTATAACTTGTATATAACTTATGTAGGTTAAAATGGCTGCTGTTCATGGCGGAGATGGTGGCAATGACCCTCCAAATTGGGGGTGGAATCCCCAATGGGGCTGCAAGCGTAGCGGGGGTAAGTATATATAGATGTATGTAAAGATATATATATATTTTACATGTATATATATTTATTCTTTAATTTTGCTTTGCAGGGAATAGCTCAGGGAGAGCTGCCGCTGCTAACAAGGAACTGGAGCGGGAGTTTCAGAAGTCTGGACGACGTATAACTCTTAGACTTGATACCGCTGAAAGCAGGTGGCAGACTATCGGTGACACCTCCAAATGGTACAAGAGCTATTTGGGGACATATGTCGCTACCGTCCCGTATACTTACGACTCGTGGGATCAGGTGCCCCCACACATCAGGGATGGACTTATTCCCTGGCTCCAGGTTTAAAACATTTTATTTTACAATTTAAATACGTCATTACAAAATTAGGGTAGATGCTGACTATTACTACAAAATTGCAGAGACGGTTCTACTTGGACCCGTATCTAAATAACGAAGACGGTCACCCCTTACGGGTCGCCATTGAAAACATGATTCGTCAAGATGCCCTCAAGAACTACAGGGATAAAAAAGCAAAATTCAAGGGGAAATGGTTTAGCGACAGGGGTGGGTTAGATAGACTCGGCGAATTCGAAGGTGTTCCGCCGCATGGAATGCCTCAAGATGTCTGGAGGGATCTACTGCATTACTGGACCAGGGAGCACCGGATGCTTGTTGCCCAAAGAAACGCGAATAACAGGCATGGACAAGATAATCTTGTCAGTACTCACGGTCGCCAGTCATACGCTCAGCGTGAATATGAATACGCTGTAAGTTATTTTTTTACGTTTTATATCCACATATGTATATATATATAGAGAGAGATACACATACATATATATAACTTTGATTAATGTATATACAGCGTAGTAATCAGGGGCAACGTGAGCCCCCGCCTGAGTTCTTTTTGCGGGCCCACACATTACACGATGGGACGGTGCAGGCAAGAGCTCCTCCCATTTATGTAAGTTCTCGCACAACACTTAAATTTGTATTTTTTGTAAATTTATATTAATTATAACTAACTTATTTATTTGTTTATGATTTAATGTGGTACAGGACCGGCTTGTTGAATCCCACCAGACACTTTCCCAACAGCCCAACACCCCGCCGACTCAGACATTTTTGGACGCTTTGGGGCTCCGGTCGGGACATACCCGCGGGGTTGGGCGTTTGGTTAGAGGAACACGAGGACTGAATGTCGAGCTCCCGCATATAGTTGACCCTCCTTTGGAGGCCCCAGCACAGTCGCCGCTCTTTAACGTGGATCAATTCTTCAACCCTGCGAGCCCTTGGGACATGGGCGGGTCTAGTTCCGCCTCATTACCCACACATCGCTTGGGTAGTGATAGTGATAGTGATAGTGATAGTGATAGTGATAGTGATAGTGATAGTGATTAGTTTGTATTTTTTATTTTAATTTTTATGAACCTCTTTATTTTGAAGTTTTCTATGTATTATTTACATTATGTCTTTATTTTGAATATGTATTATTTTAATTAAAGTTTAATTCGATTAAATAAGATAATAAATAATGATAAAATATATATTATTGGAAAACAAATATTTATTAATAAAAACATAAAAAAAAAACAAAATACAACATGTAATGAATTTAATCATTTATAACAATAGGAGGCCCAGGTGGTATTCTTGGACAGTTTGCATACATCCATTCTTGAAACGCTTGTTCTCGATGTGCGTACATTGATACCACCGCACGTGCAGGCGGGGTTGCGTAGTATGACCATTCTGGATTTTTGTAAGCCATTGGATACTCACCTGTTAATTCCACTGCAACAAAATGGCTCTCCTCATTTACGAGAGCAATAGTTATCGGTTGAGCTAACATTAATTGATCCAAGCCATGATGCATCGGGAATACTGTTCGGGCGTCACGTAAGCTGATGCAGTTGATTATTATACCTAGCTTATTGGCCAGGAGGATATGGAAAAACACTTTACTCATCCAATGGTCTTTGGGACGCCATTTTTTATAATAAGAGGTTTGCAAGGCCTCTAATATGCGTTTGCCCTCGGGCCCATACATTCGCATGTACCCTTCGAGGTCAGATTCAAACTCCTCGAGCATCTGCGTACGAACCCACTCCGAACCGTAATCCTCATCTAGCCCCAAAGCAACAGCGGTAGCTCGAAATCCACAACTACCATCTCCTTTGACATTCTGTGCGCCGACAACGTAAGGTAGAATGTACGTTGGCAGCTCATCTAGTACCCATGCGATGTTTCGGGACAGTCTGGCATTCATCGGTTCCGCAATATACCCAACCCAACTGGTGTCTGACTTTGCCTCTGACTTTGCCTCTGACTCTGGCTCTGACTTTGCCTCTGACTTTGCCTCTGACTCTGGCTCTGACTTTGCCTCTGACTCCTTTCCATGCGATGGTGCCCGGAACAAGTCATCAACAAAGCTGGCATATGGCTGCTCAGATTGGACCCCATATGATTGGGATGGTTCCCCCCAGCCATATACATTTTGGACCCCGTCGAACCCATAGGATTGGGACGGGTCCCCAAATGTATATATATTCTCAAGACCTGGATATGGGAAGAGGTTTCCGAATAAGTCTGGATTAGTTTGTACCCACTCGGATTGGGACGGCTCCCCGAATAAGTTTCGTGTCTCGGGGAGACGACATGATTGGGACGGCTCGTACATACTGTGTCGCGCACCCTGCGGGTCATCAAACCGTGATTTGGTGGGCGCGTACTCACTTTGTCTGGCGGGCTGCACAGGTGGCGGCCTGTTCAGATCGGGCACCTCTTCAGTCCTCGGGCGACTGGACTTGGATTTCCGAAGCCCAGGTGGCTTTTTGTTAAGATCGGGCACCTAGACCATTAATATAAAACAATTACTTTAAATCACTTACTTTTATAATTTTTCTTAAATCACAAATTAAGCTTATGATGTGTTTGGTCTACCTTTGGCGGCTTTTATTTCGACCCGACCGGTCTTCCGCGTGTGCTCTTCTGAACAATGGGATCTGTCACTTGTGAGTTACCCGGCTTAAACATGTCCTTTATCTTCGACAACCAATGTTTCCGTTGGGCCTTGGGTTGCTCCACCAAGAATGTCGTAAGATCACCTACGACTTCATGGACAGCTTCTACATCGTCTTCTTCTTTTAAGCATGTCGATGGTGTTAAGTCAAGCTTTCTCCAAAATGGGTCTATCACATTCGGCTGAATACGAGTCTCTGCATTTTTTTATATCAATAAGTATACGACATTATGTTGGTATGATTAAAAAAAATTGTATTAAAACATACTAACCACGGTGCATGTACTCGGCAATCTTGCAGGCACATGGTAGCCCACAACTATACCGAACCTTGCACCCGCATTTTTTCACATGTTTTTTCAGTTGTTTGTCTAAGCGAATGATTTCATCAACCATGATGTCCAAAGCTTTATGTGAAACCGTTCCCAGCAGGGCCTTCATACAGTTGTAGTTATGTTTACCCAACCGGGTTCCCTTGCTATACCCCAGTTGGCCCCTTATTTTCGTATCTTGACCGATAATGACAGAATCAACACATTGCAGGATTCTAGTAAATGTACATTTCCCCTTCAGCTCTTCCTTCAGATGGTGGTGCTCGGCCTCGACTCTGTTTGTGGTGTGGTTCTGATAGTTGAGATGTTCATCCACCCAACATGACACAAACTGCTCTCGGTACGGGGACAACCAATTATCGTTGAGGTACTTGTAGACACCTGGATAAGCTCCCAATTTTTTCTTTAACTCCTTCTCGTATGATTTAAACTCGTCAAGAGTCCGAGATTCATAGACTCTTTTCCACCACACGTTAAGCCTTTCAATGTTAACATCTTTCTTCACCCGCAATGCCGGTTCGCAGTGTTTGGTTATGTTTTGCCATATGTGGTACCTACACAACAGGTGTTTTGCTTGCGGCATAACAACCTTCAATGCTCTCATCAGGGCCAGCTCCCTGTCAGTTAAAACCACACGAACATTTAAGCCTTCAACAAGGGTGGACTTCAGACATAGTAACACCCATTTATAATTCGCCTCCTGCTCGTTTACGATAAAAGCATATGCTAAACTGAAGGTCCGGCCCGTTGAAGTGACGCCGACAATCTCAACAAGCGGCATGTTGTACACGTTGGTTTTGTACGTGGAGTCTATTTCAATAACCCAGGGAAATGCGCGCCATAGGGTCATTGATGTTGGATGCATGAAAAAGAGGTTCTCCAACCGTCCATTTTTACTATTTGTCGTAAACTGGTAAAAGTAGTTTTTCTCTTGCAGGAGTGAAAACATAACCTGCGACAGGTGAACAAGATATAGTAAATAAGTCACTTCCAACAACGGAGTACGTAATCACTAATATGATGTTTGTACCTGCATTGGAGTATGTCCTGCTTGGCCCGCCCTCCGTCTCGATTTCAGAAAGTTGGTAATGTCTCCTCTTCGAGTCAGGTTTCCTGAAAATTCATTTTTCAGGTTAACCAGGATCTGGCGTGGGAACATACCGCGATCCGATAGGTTTCCCACATATTGCTTTTCTTCTTCCGTCATCCGTCTCGCGTATGCATTCCCCTGCAGATCGGTAGCTGGATCATGATTGTGTTTCCAGTCCTTGACAGTTACCCTCCAACCACCATCATACCCGGGGCGGCCTTCCAAAGTAAAGGGACACCCTATCTTGTTGGACCGTTTGGGTGGCCCAGTTAACCTTTTATCGCGTGGTCCACCGTGGTGACATATTAGTGTCACCTTATTGACCACCTTTATCGAGTTTTTGTTCGACCGCCGTGTGACTAAAACATAACCCAACTCCAGTGCTGTTCTTTTTGCCCACTCCGTCAATTCTTCGACGGAAGCGAACACCTCCTCGGTTTCTAAGTCTCCAGGTTCGCAGTCAAATTGACCGTCTGCATCAGGTGACTCAAACTCATCATCGGGCACTTCAATACGTACGTTTTCTGGGTCTGCCCAAATATCCTCAAAACTATCCATCTTAAACAATTCAAGTAAACAAGTAAACATCTAGTTCATTAACTATTGATGATATCCATACTATATATATATCTATATTCATAATATATTTATATATGTATCGTCCGAAATATACCTGTGCGAGCAGCTTTGAAAACAATAGTGTGAAAGAAAAATATATGCAGTTTGAAAACGAAAGTGCAAAAGAAGGGTAGCCTGTAGTTTAAAACCGAAATAGAGAATATATATACCAAATTATATGATCGTGGTAAACCTCCAAAATTCGCCGAGGTGCCACGTGGCTCGTATTAGCGGCGACGTCGCCGCTAATACTTGCGACGTGGCAACTCGGGACGGCGTCACTCATGGTTCCACGCCTGTTCCCGAGGTGCCACGTGGCTCGTATTAGCGGCGACGTCGCCGCTAATAAGTGCCACGTGGCACCACAGGAACCTGCGTGGTCAGGCATGGTTCCAAAGTTTGTCGGGGCCCCACCATTAGCGGCGACGTCGCCGCTAATACTCTGTTACTGACGGGGGGCCCGCTAATATTCTGCCAGATTAGCCGTTACTGACATGGGGGCCCGCAGTATTAGCGGCGACGTCGTCGCTAATACTCTGTTACTGACGGGGGGCCCGCTAATATTCTGCCAGATTAGCCGTTACTGACATGGGGGCCCGCAGTATTAGCGGCGACGTCGCCGCTAATACTCTGTTACTGACGGGGGGCCCGCTAATATTCTGCCAGATTAGCCGTTACTGACATGGGGGCCCGCAGTATTAGCGGCGACGTCGTCGCTAATACTCTGTTACTGACGGGGGGCCCGCTAATATTCTGCCAGATTAGCCGTTACTGACATGGGGGCCCGCAGTATTAGCGGCGACGTCGCCGCTAATACTCTGTTACTGACGGGGGGCCCGCTAATATTCTGCCAGATTAGCCGTTACTGACATGGGGGCCCGCAGTATTAGCGGCGACGTCGCCGCTAATACTCTGTTACTGACGGGGGGCCCGCTAATATTCTGCCAGATTAGCCGTTACTGACATGGGGGCCCGCAGTATTAGCGGCGACGTCGTCGCTAATACTCTGTTACTGACGGGGGGCCCGCTAATATTCTGCCAGATTAGCCGTTACTGACATGGGGGCCCGCAGTATTAGCGGCGACGTCGCCGCTAATACTCTGTTACTGACGGGGGGCCCGCTAATATTCTGCCAGATTAGCCGTTACTGACATGGGGGCCCGCAGTATTAGCGGCGACGTCGTCGCTAATACTCTGTTACTGACGGGGGGCCCGCTAATATTCTGCCAGATTAGCCGTTACTGACATGGGGGCCCGCAGTATTAGCGGCGACGTCGTCGCTAATACTCTGTTACTGACGGGGGGCCCGCTAATATTCTGCCAGATTAGCCGTTACTGACATGGGGGCCCGCAGTATTAGCGGCGACGTCGCCGCTAATACTCTGTTACTGACGGGGGGCCCGCTAATATTCTGCCAGATTAGCCGTTACTGACATGGGGGCCCGCAGTATTAGCGGCGACGTCGCCGCTAATGCTGCCTGGTCGGGGTTTGACTTTTTTGGCCTGGTGGGCTTACGCTCCTCGAAGTTTTATAAGGTCACCCTGAGACTCTTTAGTTAGAAAACCACATGTTAAATATTTGTATCTAAATAAACATGAAGATTCATGCTCCATGTCAGATTTTAGCTTTTGATCTATCTGTTCTAAGTTCAAACGCAGAGGTTGAGGCAGAAATAACAAAATATCATTTGGTAGCAACAAGATCGTCTTTTACCGATAGTCTATAGAAAATATCACATGTGGTGTGCATAGGTTTAAACAACACCTCTTTACACATCCTTAATAAGCCCTAAAATCCTCTCTAGAGCTGCTGTTCCAGCTTCCGTTTGTGCTAAAACAAACCTTCTAATGGCTGCGAAAACTCAGTTTAATGGCTGAGATTTCGACCTTCAAAAGCTGCTGTTCTGATGGTCAAAAATCGTAAACAAGATGATCAAAAAGATAGTTTTGTTCGATAGAAAGAAATAAAAGAAAACGATGAGGATTTGCATATGATGTTAGAGTGTTTTTCTGCTGAGATCAGCCCTTTTAGGGCATTTAAAAGCTTATACAAAATGGCCAAGAATAGCTATTTAAGATGAGCATTGCTCATGATGATTTGTTTCTTTTTCTGCTATGTCAACTTTTGTTTCTCTTACAGGCTATGAGTAGTGGTGTAGTTGATTTCTGAAACATTATTATATCAGGCTTCTATGCTTCTGAGCAATCAGTGTTATCACTTTATGCGCATTCAGGTGCACAATTGATATCGGTCATGGGAACAAACGTATCTAGGAGAATAGCTATTGAATATAGGAAACCCATAAAGTACATAACCGGTGTTTATATTTTATCATTCTCAGATCTTTTTCTTGGTAATTAAAGGTGTGGTTCAGTATGTGGCTTCAACAAGACTAGAAGTTGGAGGTACTGATTTGACAAAGTTGTTTGCACAAGAGCTTGCAAAGCCAGTGGGTCAAAAACTCAAAATAGGTACTAGTGTTGGAACTTGGAATCTGTAAGTATGCTATTTTACCTTGTAAAATTTACTTTACAAATTAACTTATGGTGGTTTACTGGGAATTGATGTTGTATATATCTATATATGATTATTGCTACATATCAATAGTTTGAAAAGTTGGTGTTATTGATACATATTCTTAGTTTGATAAGATGATTAATAGTGGTAGAGAGTGGCTTCAAATAATCATCTCTGCCGGCCGGATATGAAACGATGGGACAGATAGTTAAATCTTTTTTTTTTTCTGGGTGAAATTTGGCTTAAATAGTAAGGGTAGGTTTCATAACCATAAAGGTTGTTTGGTTTCATAACCATAAAGGTTGTGACTCAAAATGAGACTTGGATTTTAGTTTTGTTTATTCGATGTGGTTGTACAACTAAGTTTTAAGACTTAGTCAAAATCATATGCCATTGAGTTTTATTTACCCACACAATCATTGAAAATTGTGTTTCACCTATTTCATGAAAGAAAAATAACTGCCACAACTTACACTATATAACTATCATTTTGAGTCAAAAACTCATCTATGGGTGTTATTGAATAGTTAGAATCATGTCGTATAAGATAGCGTTTGAATAGGATTCTGGTCTCTAAAGTTGTGGCCTTTAGAAAGCCGGATGTTTAACTTTCTATCAAATTATGCTTATATACTGTATTAACGCAAAATGACCAAGAATAACATTGATCTATATACAGAAAAGACATTGTAAAATGAAGGTAAACGTCTACCCGATTTGGTTTGAGTAAGGTATGAATATCTAATTGTATTTTACCCCTTGATAATTAGTTTTATCTTAGATCATATGAGGCTGAATATATGAACTTAAGTCACAATGAGTAGATTATTAGTTCCAAAACCAGTAGTCGACTTGATGTATTTAAGTTTGCACAGCCAAAACTGTTCTCTGAATCGCAAAATTTGCACAATCACATTGAAAAGCATGCCCATTTAAGATAATTCCATCAAATCTAAATACATAATAAAGTATATATGAATGTATTTCTTTTGATCATGTATTGAGGGTAAATTTAAACTCTTTTTTGTTATTTTTTTTAGGTCCATCCGAGTGATTATATGAGGTATAGGATACAACGATTACTTCAGGATAGAGAATATGCTTTAGTAAACCATAACAACCGTGTGTCGAGAAGCTTACTAAAGATCTCTATACAATCTTTCATGAACAACAAACTTTTCGGGATCATCAATGAAGAATTTAACTTATGAAAGTGGCAGACTAATAGTATCTGCATCGACCAAAAGACATGGAGTATTTGTTCATCATGTGTCCATGTGATAAGTTTTGTTGTTTTCGTTCTTCATTTAAGAAACGTACATTCGGTTTTTGGTTTGGCATGTTTCCATGCAATACATATTATATGGTTACACGTTTGTACAAATTGCGTTTAGAAAAACAATAATTCAGAGACTTCCAAATCCCTCAAGTCATTTTGCTTGAAACTTTTTATTTCTTTTCTACTTATTATAATGCTTTTTTATTTATAAGATGAATAATGTGATTTTATGAAACAACTTTCATTAGCTATTAAAAAAACCGGCAACAAAATACATACAAACAATATACTTAAAACACGACGTGCGTAGCACAGGCTTTTAAACCCTCGTATAATCTAAAATTGTAAGCATGAATTCAATGATGGAGGATCAAGAATTGATTAGGGTTTAAAATAATTTATTGAGAATTTATGATTTCACTTGGGTTATTGGGTTAATCTTCTTTATTTTCGAGCAGCAGTTAATTTGTGGGTTTATGTATGTGTTAATTTTTCTTATTTATGAAAGCTTTATGGATTTATGGCGTTGATTAATGCTATAAATATATGTATGTATGTATATGTATAGATATATGTATATGATGATAATTTAATATCTTAGTGTTCCATGTTTATGAAGTGATCGATCAATTTCCCTTGGTATGAAGATAGTTTCGATAGTGATAAAGATGATTGTGCGTGTCTATTCATTCGCCCCTTTCAGTCTTCATGGCCAGTGAAAGAGGTCTAATGAATGAGATATATAAATGCATAACCGGTTGGTATGCAAAGAATTAAATCATTGAATGAGAATAATATGGTCTAAATAACACTCTCTCTCTCTCTCTCTCATCAAAGTCTATTCTTTAAATATTGTTGGTGTATTTCGCTCGATGATGAAGACGATGAGGTTAGGGTTCTTTTTATTCTTTTGATTTTAAGTTTTTAGTAACCTTTTTATTTATAAATTAGGTCAGCACGATTCTGAGTTTGGTTTTGATTTATTTTGTGTTTTTTCCCCAGATTTGTGTGCTTTTGAACTTTTAAGGTGTAATTTTTGAAGATTGATTTGAAGATGAAGGGTGAAACAGAAATGGGAATGAATGATGATTATATAGCTCGTGTTGCTGACCAACAAAAATAAAAGGTATTTTCTAAAAACTGTATTTTTTTTCTTTTCAAACATTAAAGTGATTGTTTCACAATTTACTACAGTATATAAAAAAGATGTACCAAGTTGTTTTCAAAGCTGCTTATGAAGACATTAAAGTGATTGTTTCACAATTTACTACAGTATATAAAAAAGATGTACCAAGTTTGTTTTCAAACATTAAAGTGATTGTTTCAAAACTGTATTTTTTTTCTTTTCAAACATTAAAGTGATTGTTTCACAATTTACTACAGTATATAAAAAAGATGTACCAAGTTGTATCACAATTTGCTTTGTACTTCTCTCTTCTCAACTCATTTGCCTGGGTTTGATCATTGCCTTATGAGTATTCTTTTTTATTTTCCGAGATTGTAATCCATGTTTAGCTAAATATTCAACTTTTGGTGGGCTTAACACACCTCTTCATTTTGCAGCTGCTAAAGGCCATAAAGATGTATATATGTTACGTTATTGTTTCTTCATATATCTATATATTTATATGTGATTTTTTTACTGTTTTTTATTTTACTTAGCTTCCTTTTGTGGTCTAAATTTTATTGATTTATGGGCTTTGGGTAATTTGTAGATTGTTGCATGATAATGGAGCTATTGTAAATTCTAGGAATTATTATGGTCTGGTAATAATCTTTGATTTCTGGATTTTTATTCGTTAGTTAAGTATTGCGTCTTTATGGACATAGTTTATAGGTATGCTCATAAATTTAAGTGTAACATGTATCTGTGATATCTCGAAAATCTATGAAATCGATTAATGTTGTTTTATAATAGAGTACACATTCTTGCTTAAATGTGATGTTTCTCACTTCAAATTGGAAAGCCTTTTAATATTTGTATATGTTCTTTTCACTACTTGGATTTATTGGGATATGACAGTATTATGCTGAACCACAGCTATATGAGTCCTAAATTTAGTGTGAACCTGAAAACTTACCGGTGACTAAAGTTTATATCCATTTTGATATGTGTTGTTTGTAACCAGTATTTGGCACTGAGTTATTAGATGTGTCTTCAGCAACAATTGGGAGAAATAACTCACAATATACATATTTATTTGCAGCGCCACACGTGAATGGTTGAAATTGTTGCATATGTAACTCATCTTATATCTTCTGGTTGCACACATCTGCTCCCTCTGCAATCCCAAACCTTGCAAGCAGCAACATTATATTCAGAGGTTAGTTTGCAGTTTGACAAGAATATAGTTAAATATTGGCATCTTTATGAGTAAACTATATACGTTGATAAGATGATTAGCTACTATAGTGTAGTTATATAATTCCAAAGTATATGAATATTATCTCCTGTTCATAAGTAAATTGGTCGGATTTCCATTTGATGTATCCAACACTAACTTCAACTGTTTTTATGCTTATGCAAAATGTACAGTCAGGTGGACCATCATACTCGGTTTTCTTAAGAAGAAGAGACGGGCACAAATCAGAAGCTTCATGGGTTGGCCTCCCTTCACCCTCCATCCCATGGGAAACCGCTCTGGCGTACTTCGAACCTGAAGGTTTAAATTTGCCAAACTAAGTCCATTTTGGGTACAACTGAAGTCCATCACTGAAAAACTTACTTGATTATGCAACCAAGTCGCTAAGGTCGGTCATTAATACATCTGATTATTTTATTTGTAGGTGGCCAAATTGGGTGAATGGTTAACAGCTCAAAAAATGTAATGGTTTGAAATAGGTCGGGCAGGGTTAGGTTAGGTTGACCTAAAACACTTGGTTCAAAGTTTTTCATTTGTTTTTAAGATTTGATTTTCTGAAAGTTGTAACAAAAGTGCATTGTTTATATAATACGCATTAGAAATGATTTGGTAGAAATTTGTCGAATTTAACATACTTGGACCTTTTTTCCTTTCACCTACTTTGTTATTGAACGCATTTGAACCACTTGATAGACCTGTCAGAAATCAGGCCCATTCACAAGTAAATTGGGTGGAATCAGTTTGTTCAAGAAACTTTGAAACAAAATAGCCATATCAGTCTCGGAAGGCATTAATAGGTTTGTAGTCCTGAGTTCTGTGTAGGACACGGATTTGCAATACCTTGGAGTTCCAATTAAAATCTCGATGTTAGTGCTGTCAAGAGGGATGATGTAGCTATTTTTAAAGTATGTATTATTTCATGCTAATGCACATAACTTTTATTGCTTATATTTCCTTTAGCTTTCAATGTTTATGTTTGTTTTTCAAACTTTGATTAATTTCGAAAATGGTAAGTTGGTCTCTAAAGTAATTGCTTAAACACATTCTCACATGGAGCTATAAAGTTGGTTAAAAGTTAACAATGAAATGCAATTCATGTGTTTGTGCTTGAGGAAAAACTGATAATTTCTGAATATGTTTCATGTGGAAATACACGAAACTGAAATATCTTCTCCTTATTATGATAGTTGAAAGAACAGTTTGAATATCCAACTAATCTTTCTAAACCTCATATGAAGAAGTCAACTGTTGTTAATAGCATGACCGGCAAGAGCAAAGACAGTAGTTATTCAATTTTGTTCTCTCTTAATTCAGATTATATAGTACTTATTCAAATTAAACCTCTTTCCAGGTTGGAACATCCTCCTTTCCATTACTTCACTGCTGGAACGTCCTGAATAAGTGAATATGGATTTGAAGTCACTTGATTGTCATATTCCATTCTACCTTCAGGATTTAAAGTGCCTGAGACAATTTGTTCGGAACTCCCCAAGCCTGGCAGAAACCCAATTCAGGGGTAATCTCATTTGAATTTTGATCCTCTTAATTTAACATTTCTACTACTATATATAAGACTAAAGTGAGACATTTTTCCAGAGATTTTGGTACCATTGTTGCAAACATTTGTGTCATCTCTTAGTGTATATGAATGATCTTCAACTGAAGAACTTGAATATGCATATGAAGGAAGATATGACTCCGATGGTTCAGAGACAAGCCTCGAGTCCTTCATCGTCCAAGTAAGAAGTTACTCTGTATTTACGCTTTCTTCTTTTTATTTACCGTCATTTAACCTTTATCTTTTCCAGTTCTGTAGTTGTTTGAGTTTCTACCAACTATTATTGGAAGTAAAAAGTCTGTGAATGTAAGTTCTAAAATATTTGAGTTAAGGAGTTTGAGTTTATTTAATAGCTTTTGTGACAAATTCCAATTTGGAAAATCCTAGGATCATAGATCAGAAACACTGAATTGAGTAGGTTCATTTTAGGCACACCTTCTAGGCGCTTCTTTCATTTTTATTTACAATCAACAGATTCCTCCTTAGTTTTTGTCTTGATCATTGATTTATCTATCTATCATTTTAGTACTAATACATATAGACATGGGAATTAAAAAGTTGAATTGACATTGCTCTGTTTTAGTCGAGATCAAGTCGATTGCCTGAATTACAAGAAACAACATGAGCTAGGCATTTTGATCAAGGGAGAGTTTTTGATATTTAGTGCTTAAGACTTAAAGTGTGACATGGTTACTTAGGGTTTTGAAAGTGTATTCTGTAGCATCATTATTATGTGGATGCATGTTTCATGTTGGGAAATGTGTAATCAGAAACATCGTTAATGTGAAGTTAGTGTGATAGATAAAGCTCCCCTAATCAAGTCAAAGTATATTTTTTTGGGTGCAACAAAGATGTTTATTAGGATATACTAGGTGCTATGTTTCAGAATTTACACCAAGGAGGCATATTATTCATTGTTATACTACTATGATTGCTAGGATTGGAAGTATTATATGTTGGCATTTGAGATATTAGATTTCTATATTATTAAATTAATCGACCTCATGCTAATATGAGACACACTGTCTGAAAAATATGATTTGAACTTATGCAGATTTGAAGCATGTCTTGAATATGCAAGGATGTTTTTCATTTTTTCAATAAATGGCTCGAGAAAGGAATCATCAACCTTTTGAATGTATATTATTTTTTTTAACTCATAAGCACCCTTCTGTAAAATATAATTTATTACTCCTATAAAATATAATTTTATGTAATTGTTGTGGAAATCTACTTTTAATGCGGTGGAAGAAATATTTTGTTTTGGATTAGAGAGCTGGCTATGATGATTATGTAACACCCCAAGCCAAGGCTCAGAATATCACGGAAATCATATAGCGCAAGGTGGGATTAATGTAGAACATGACTAAATGCAAATAAAGGATTCAGTGAATCCATACAATAAAAGAAACAAGTATCAAAATGTAACAGAAGCAAGTAATCGTCAAGGTTTACAAAACGACATCGAAAGAGTGCTATCAATCCTAAGTACAATGCAACATAAGGCAAATGGATCCTTGATCCATATAAGTCCAGTCCGGGTTCAACAGCAAGCAAACAAATCAAACTCCACGTCCTGGATAACTGGTTACCTGAAAAGTGTACTAAGCATAGTCAACACAAGGTTGGCGAGTTCGTAGTAATGGTCCATTAGAAACCATTGCCAATCATCATAATATACGAGTAGAGGCAAAACATGACTTACAGTGAGCCTCTATGAACAACACAACAATATCCACAAGGTCACAAAACAAGTAAAACGCGAAATAACATTATACTCAAGTAACGTACATAACATCAACTCAAAAACAGGTATCATATCCTCTTCAGTGGGATTCATATACAACATATCCTCTTCAGTGGGATTCATATACAACATATCCTCTTCAGTGGGATTTATAAACAACATATCCTCTTCAGTGGGATTTATAAACAACATATCCTCTTCAGTGGGATTTATAAACAACATATCCTCTTCAGTGGGATAGATATACAACATATCCTCTTCAGTGGGATTCATATACAACATATCCTCTTCAGTGGGATTCATATACAACATATCCTCTTCAGTGGGATTTATATACAACATATCCTCTTCAGTGGGATTCATATACAACATATCCTCTTCAGTGGGATTCATATACAACATATCCTCTTCAGTGGGATTCATATACAACATATCCTCTTCAGTGGGATTCATATACAACATATCCTCTTCAGTGGGATTTATAAACAACATATCCTCTTCAGTGGGATTCATATACAACATATCCTCTTCAGTGGGATTCATATACAACATATCCTCTTCAGTGGGATTTATAAACAACATATCCTCTTCAGTGGGATTCATATACAACATATCCTCTTCAGTGGGATTTATAAACAACATATCCTCTTCAGTGGGATTCATATACAACATATCCTCTTCAGTGGGATTCATATACAACATATCCTCTTCAGTGGGATTTATAAACAACATATCCTCTTCAGTGGGATTCATATACAACATATCCTCTTCAGTGGGATTCATATACAACATATCCTCTTCAGTGGGATTCATATACAACATATCCTCTTCAGTGGGATTTATAAACAACATATCCTCTTCAGTGGGATTTATAAACAACATATCCTCTTCAGTGGGATTTATAAACAACATATCCTCTTCAGTGGGATTCATATACAACATATCCTCTTCAGTGGGATTTATAAACAACATATCCTCTTCAGTGGGATTCATATACAACATATCCTCTTCAGTGGGATTGATATACAACATATCCTCTTCAGTGGGATTTATAAACAACATATCCTCTTCAGTGGGATTTATAAACAACATATCCTCTTCAGTGGGATTCATATACAACATATCCTCTTCAGTGGGATTTATAAACAACATATCCTCTTCAGTGGGATTCATATACAACATATCCTCTTCAGTGGGATTCATATACAACATATCCTCTTCAGTGGGATTTATAAACAACATATCCTCTTCAGTGGGATTCATATACAACATATCCTCTTCAGTGGGATTCATATACAACATATCCTCTTCAGTGGGATTCATATACAACATATCCTCTTCAGTGGGATTTATAAACAACATATCCTCTTCAGTGGGATTTATAAACAACATATCCTCTTCAGTGGGATTCATATACAACATATCCTCTTCAGTGGGATTCATATACAACATATCCTCTTCAGTGGGATTTATAAACAACATATCCTCTTCAGTGGGATTTATAAACAACATATCCTCTTCAGTGGGATTGATATACAACATATCCTCTTCAGTGGGATTCATATACAACATATCCTCTTCAGTGGGATTCATATACAACATATCCTCTTCAGTGGGATTCATATACAACATATCCTCTTCAGTGGGATTCATATACAACATATCCTCTTCAGTGGGATTCATATACAACATATCCTCTTCAGTGGGATTTATAAACAACATATCCTCTTCAGTGGGATTTATAAACAACATATCCTCTTCAGTGGGATTGATATACAACATATCCTCTTCAGTGGGATTCATATACAACATATCCTCTTCAGTGGGATTTACTTTTAAGGAATCATAGATGCTTATATATAGGGTCACCCGCAGCCTTCCCACCACATCTATAATCCACAAAAGGTATCGTCGTCTTCCCTGTATGTACACTATCCTAATCACAATATCAAATCACTACAAGATCATATGGGGTAAAGCAACATCGCATAAAGAATGAGTACGCGAATTATTAACGTCAGATCATGCCGTACGTATGTAAGACCATGATGTATATCAAATGCGTATCAATAACGTCATCAATGCAACAATAAAAGTATGTATAACAAAGCGTATATGAACACCCCAACACATTCCCAATATCCATCAATCACTCTAAACCACGCGTACATACATTTCGGAGGATTTTACTTTCATCGAGTTCTAGATGCTTATGTATAGGGTCATCCGCAGCCTTCCCACCACATCTAAAACCTTTTGAAAGTAAAATCGACCTCTATGTATACACTACTATCCTAATTTATTTAACAATATCACAATCTCATACAAACCCATCAAGCATTAAAGCCAAAACTATTCATCATTCATCCAATGTCACCAACTAGACATTTCGTACGTGAGTAAAATCAAACAAACACCAACAATCATTTACAAACACAAATAACAAGTAATCACATAAGTTTACACTTTTCAGCCCGAATCTCAAGCGAGTAGGGAACTACGGAACTCACCTCGATTGGTTATGAAAGCTAAGATTGATAAAAAGTCAAGTTATTGTCGTACAATGTCCTTCTCGCGTCCAACACCTAAACGTCGATCATATACATTCACATCAACATACATATACACATATACGTAAATATCAATTATTCGGCAAAACCCTAATTAGGTTTCCAAGTGCTTTTTGACGTTAAATGGCTTCTAAGACTCTTATTCAATGTTACATAAGATAAGAAGTGAATTAGATTAAGACTCGGCGCGTAAAAAGGTCCCGAAAGTCAAACTAGGTCAAACAAGAAACATTTCAGAATACAACTGCCGTAACTTACGGTCGGTTTGGGCGTAAGTTACGGTGGCATATTTACAACTGGCGTAAGCTACGGTGGCAAGGGGCGTAAGCTACGCTGGACAAGTTTTGACTGGGCGTAAGGTACGGTCAATAGGGGCGTAACCTACGGTCCTCTCTAAATGTCATTTTTGGCGTCTGGAGTGGCGTAAACAGAGACTTTTTGGGCGTAAAGTAAAGCTTAGGCGTAAGCTACGGCCATCCTAGGCGTAACCTACGCCCAACCAAAATAGACCTGGCGTAACCTACGCCTGGGAGGGGCGTAAGTTACGCCCAATACTGGGCAGCTCAAGAACAGCAGCACCAGCAGCTGCAAGTCCGACCCAAAAACCCCCAAAACAACCCAAAACGATTTGTAAGCGTTTGTAACATAATTTGAAGCATCTTAAGCATTGTTACACATAACCACACTTAACCCATACCATAAATCCGCCCATTAACATCAAAATCATACCGAATCGCCCCAACCCTAAACAAAACCCTAATTACACTAAATCGCCTTTGACTCGATTCAAGACTTGCAATTGCACCAAATCAACTAGAAACATATAAACAAGCATAATGGAAGTAAATGGGATGATTTAGACTTACCAAAACTCTTCCTAGTGCTCAAATCCGGATTTAGGTCAAAATGGGTGAAATGTTAGAACTAGGCTTTTGGTTCTTCAAAGATGGCGACAATGAGATGAAGATGGTTACGATTCTTGTATTATGGTAGCCTCAAACACAACTTTGATGCAAGAAAAGAAGAAGAGATAAGAAGAGATTGCTCTTTTGCTTGAGAGAGAAATAGAAAGATAGATAGATAGAAGTGAAAGGTAAAAGGGGGAAGATAAGGGAGGGGAAATGGGTCAAAGGGCTGATGGGTCGTGGATGACCCACGGGCCGACCCGTTTTCTTCTCAAGCCAAATTACAATCGTTAGACATTTAAACACCGATCAAAATACATTATTGACCCGAATACAACACATTGCCATTTAATTCACGAAACGACCCGAATACTTCATCAACCTATATTGTTAGTCATATTACACGTAAAGTCAACGAGTCAAAATTCGCGGATGTTACATTATGCCCCCGTTTCCATTTTTGTTTGCTTTAGAAGGTAATAATAAACTTTGGACTGTAAACGAAAGGGTGCAACTTAGACCTGATAATTTGCTATTCAGCAAGGTTTGGAGAAGACATCCACTCAGATTCGTAAACATAAAAGCAACTTTACTGGAGCATTTATAGACCCTACAATTTGCCCCGACAGTAGTCAAGCTGGACCTGAGACAGCCACTGGTAGATTTATCAATGTATGATTCTTTGGTTTTGTTAGCGACATATGTTTTGTTTTTATATTTAAACTTATATTGTGGTCCGATTCCATTTCCACTTTGTGATTTGGAACATTTCTTGAAACTGTAAGTTTATTTTTGAAATTATCTCACAATAGACATTCTCTATTAGTCATTCATGTTCTTTTATAATCTGAGCCCGGTTTACTCATTTGACCCATATGTTTAGTTCAACTAAATTGTCTATTTTTTAATAAAAAATTATATAGGAAGCTTAATCCATGACAATGTACTCCTGTGACCAGCTCAACTCATTTGACCCATTTTGTATAGTTCATTATGTTAAATTACCCTTTTGATGTTCGAGATAAAACAATATCCAAGTTAGACGGCTTCATAATTTAATGGGTCAAAAATAGCTATTTTGTATTATTCATGTGCTTGATCTTTTCCTTTTCGGTTCTCAACTAGGCATGAGCATGGTCATAAGACCGGACCGGACCGGCTAGGACCGAAGACCGAAATGGCATAAAAACCCAAACCGAAGACCGGCCCGAAACAAGCTCGGTCGGTCCGGTTCGGTCCCGGGTTTCCTCGGGTCGGGCCCGGTCTATGTAGTGTTGGACCGAAATGGCATAAAACCCCAAAAAGTGGGCTGAATCTTGATTTCTTGCTGGGCTAAAAGATTAAAAACCTGGTGGGCTAAAAGATTAAATCATTAAAAACCTGCTGGGCTACATTAGAAACCTGCTGGACCAAATAACATATCCCACCAAAGCCCATTATCAATAAATTCATAAGCCCATTCTACACAAAAGCCCTAAATGCTATTGAATGTCGGGTTTCGGTCCTGGACCGGCTTTTTCCGGGTTTTGGACCGAACCGGACCGAACCCGATATATCAATGAAATCCTAGACCGAAGACCGGACCGTTTGTGGCTCGGTCGGTCCGGTTCGGGCCGGTCTCGGTCGGGTCTTGATCGGGCTTCGGGTTTCCGGTCCATATGCTCATCCCTATTCTCAATAGTCGATGGTGACTGTGTTTGCAGAAGAATTTAAAATCAAAAGAAGGATCAATGGGCTCTAAGGATGCTTCATCTCTCATCAACCTGACAAGAATTCTATCTCTTAATAGATAGAAACAAGCCAAAAGATAAGCCTTTAACATAGGTTTATATATATAAATTTATACTCTCGGGTGTGTGTAGATGGTAGGTTTTGTGACTTTGTCTTTTGTACGAGTCACTTAACTTTGTTTACCACATGTTGGATGAAACAAAACTTCATGCTTAATGAATTGTTTTGAATGCTAATAGATTTAGAGTAAAAACATCTCATTTTTTTTAATTCACTAATTATTAAACATCTCTACCTAATATACCTATAATACCCTTAAATCTCAACCATTTATTTTTCTCTCTCTCCTCAAATCTCAACCACTCATTTTTTTCTCTCTCCTTCATAAATCATTTTATTCCTCTAATTCATTCAAAATCTTTTATCTCAAAAACCGTATATCGATAAATTATAAAAATTGTATGGCTGTTCTTAAAATTTCATGCTCTTTCATTAGAGATGTCATTCGATATACTTTCGACGAATTTTTAAATCCGAAGGCGGAGCCCGTACGGCTAAGGCATTTGGCTATCATACTCTATGACTTGACCTATCACCACCATCTCACCGCCGCAACGCGCGGGCACTATCTCTCGTATTATATAATATGAAACGGGTAAAATGGTTTGTAATGCCGAAACTCTCTTCAGTATTCAATAATATGGGTGGTTAGAATTCAAATTCTCAAACATTTCAAAAACCAAAAATATGCTATAACGATATGTTAGTTAATTTGTTTAACAATGACTATTTTACACTTTTTTTAAAAAGAAAGAAATATATTCATAACTTTTGATGCTTACCTAGATTACATTATTTTTTAAATAATTTTTTATATTTAACATTGAAATTTCTACACAATTCAAAAAATATTGTCCGTTTTGTATTAAGATTGATCAATATATGCATTAATATTTACAATACCACATTGTTTTCAAAAAAATCAATTACAACCCATGTCTAGAAATGATCTTTCTACACATATCTAAAAGTTTGTTCATT
>CM067174.1:21609501-21656729 GCA_034093135.1 Erigeron breviscapus
AGATATTCTTGCTAAGGCATTTCAAGTCGACGAAAAGATAGTTACTCAAATCCAATCTAAGTTCTAAAAATATGTGTGATCATAATATATTTATTTCTTTGACTTATATGTTTTCATATAAGTGATATTGGTTTGTATTGTCATGTTATATTGTTATATTTATACAGAATAAAACATATTTACTAGCTAGTTTCATACGTTCATTTGTGATTTTGGGCTTCACTATTTAGCTAATTAATCGAGTGGTAACACAAACTTACTCAATAATAGTTGATTGAATTTTTATTTTTTTTTAAAAGCAGAAGGACTGGTAACATCCCTGGCCAAAGAACCAATTAAGAACCATTGACATAATACATAATAGTCTATTGAATTGAATTTTGAAATTGCAGTTACAAAACATGAATTAAATTTTGTCCAAATTCAGGCTTTTAAACTTTAAAGACCCTTGTTTGTACTCGTATTATAGAGTTAATTTCATTACATGCCCTTGGGGTATGTCAAATTATCAAGTTTTGCCCCCGTACTTTTTTTTTTATTACATCACCCTGTGGTGACTTTTTGCTTCATTAGAAACCCCTCACTTTAACAGGTGTTTGTTACCATCCGTTAACCGTTTCATTTGCATACCACATGAGGGTATTTCAGTCAATTCCCACCCAACTTTATCCTTATAACATGTTTTACCCACCCATTTCAAACATAAAAGATCAAAACTCTTTTCTCTCAAAATCCCCATTCTTCCTCAACACATAAATTAGGGTTTTACTAAGAAAACTAAGAAAAAAATCTTTATTCTTTTCCATACCAAGATCTCATTATTTAGATTTCTACAAAATAAATATAGCTAAATCCAACTTTAACTTCTATCTCTAATACTAACTGTTATATGATATTGTTATTATTATTATGTAGTAACAAATCAACCCCAAACTTCCATGGATTACTTTAGTATTTTCATTTTCTTGCCATTTAACACCTCTGAATAAATGAGGCCAACCATCCATTGAATAGTAAGAGAAGAAAGAAAAAGATTCGTATGTTGCTTTACTTTTTTAATGTCTATCTCTCAAACCCTTTATTCCCCCCTCATACAATCCGCCCACCACCAAAAATACTCCACCGCCGCCTTTGCACCTTCTGCCGTCGCTCCACCTTTTCCGGCGTCTCTCGGACATTACCAAAAGTTTGTGGATCTGATCTAGCTCCGGCAATACACGATACAATGAACTTGGTAGTTGGTACGGTATTATTATGTTTATATATGCGGATTTGTTTCTCATCTGGGTGTGTATATATGTGTATGGTGGGGTAGCAACGACATGGATGGATCCCTCTCTCTCTCTCTCTCTCTCTCTCTCTCTATATATATATATATATATATATATATATATATATATATATATAGTTTCCTTATTTTGAGAACCATTTTTTTTGTAAGAACCATGAGAACTCTTAAAATATATATTTGTTCACATGTTTTTTTTTTCATTCACATGTGAAATAATATAAAAATGTATTTTGTAGAAGAAACTTTTTTAAAAAACATTCAAAGTAGCCTTTTGTGAACTTGTGAATGAATTTTTCACGTTTTTTGTTCACTTCACATGTGACAAACGGCTATATATAAGGTTTTGAAAAAAAATTTCTTCTACAACATATGTTTTTATAACGTTTCACATGTGAATGAACAAAAAAAACATGTGATCCAATATGAAATTTAAGAGTTCTCACGGTTCTTACAAAAAAATGGGTTCTCAAAATAAGGGTCCCCTATATATATATATATATATATATATAGAGAGAGAGAGAGAGAGAGATAAATTGCAAGAACTAAAAAATTGTCAAGAACTGCGAGAACTAATTACAACCATGAGATTAGTTAGATTAATGGCTATTAATCATCCATGGCATTTTGGTAAATAAAATGACTATTCAATACATGGACGTCCGAAAAGGGTACTATGGGGATTAAAAAAATAGAAAGAGTTACAATATACATTATTAATTAATAAAAACAATTTAACACATGTATATCCTCATTTATCACCTACCATCAAATTTTTTCTACCCATACACAAATAATCACGAAATAAAAAAACCATATGAAGAATTAGTATAATCCATTAATCAAAAACAAAATCACCATCTGTAACAAGAAATCCGTCAAAAATCGTCTGATCAACTCATAATTCGAGATATACTAAGTGGCAATTTTGAGTACAAATACAAGATTATCTAACGATGAAGATGAAAGAGGTATTTTATTAACCGAACTCTTCTTTTTTTTAATGTGTTTTATAAATAAGTTTGTAAATCAACTATTTGCGGTTTATTCTGATCTGGTGTGTTCACTGGTAGGAACAAACAGAATGAGTGGCAGATTAAAGATGTTGAATTCCTTTAGCAAGTATACCAATAAGAAAGAAACGGCGGTCGATTAATTTGGATACTCCAGTGAATCCAATGAAGGTACATCTATATCACTGTCTAATGAGCAGTAAATATAATGATTTTTTTAACTAGTTCATGTGTGTGTGTAACTCACAAGTAAATTTAAGTGTGAGTAAAAGAATCGCATATTAGTTCCTTCTATTATGTTTATTGGTTGTTCAATGATACAAGCTGTTTTTGAGATGCAGTCACATGTATGATTGGTATGATTTTTTTGTGAGTAAAGATGATAGAAAACCGATAATGCATATGTGAATAATGGGTAGGAGTCTTTTAACTTTGGTAATAGGTGCTTCATAAACATAGTATGTGTGGTTTGGTGAACACATGTTTGTGTCTATGTACACCTGTGTTTGTATATGTCATTTGTGATCATGGGGTATGAAAGCATGTGTGATCATGGGGTGAAAGCATGTGTGATCATGGGGTAGAATGGTGGTTGTCGACTTCTCATAGGCTCATTGTACTTTGATCCAGGAGCCTTTGTCTTCTTTACCAAAACGGGTATGAAAGAGAGAAACCCTTGTTTTGGTCCCAACTGTACCTTTGCCATATACGGTAATATTCAGTTGGAAGAACCACCATGTGACATCTTGTCTTCTTATGGTTTGAAAACTTCCCGCCTTGACACACAACTTGGGAAGTAAGCCACCCGCTGACAAGAGTCATTGACTCGCTGATCACTTGTTGGCGACTCACGCCAGCGACCAAGTCTGGTCAGCGAATCCTTGACTCAACAATCTCCCCCTATTCGCTGAGAAGACTAGACTTGATAAGAATAAGGAATGATGAAAAGATGTCTTATATATCATCTTTAAATATTACAAGCTGACATATTCAGCATTTACATTTTAAGACATCTATAAGTTGTCAGCTTCAAATTCCCAAGCTTCCTCTTGCTTGGCCATTCTGATCGCTGGGTCATCCCTTCTATGAGGCTTTATCAATTCTTCATCCAACTTGCTGATGAACCATCTGTTGTTGGATGTTTCAGCACACCTTCTTCTTATGCTTAAGATGAACCCAGTGGTAGCTTTTTCAAGTTCATCCAAGCGAAAGAACAGTTGATTGTTCTGGAAGTTTGTGAAGAAGATGCCAGCAGGACTTTCTATCACTCTCCCTTCCTCAAATAAGCTTCTGGGAGGAAGTCTGGTGTTCAGCGAGGCATCACCAGTGATAGGAGGAAGATTCATTGTCAAGGTTTGGTGTTCTGCCTTCCTTTTTCTTTGAACCCTTCTTCCTGCTGACGAGGAGACAGCTGCTGGAGTACCAAACACTTGCCTCAGCATGGGCAAGTCAGCTTTAAACTTTGTTTCATACTCCCTGGCTTTTTTGAAATAATCCTTGAGCATTTTTAGAAGTTGCTCATAGCTGGCAGCCTTTTTGTCCTTCACCAGCATGTAAACTTCAGCCCATTCAGAGGCACCCAAGGAGGTTGGCTTGACACCTTCCAGTTTGATGGGACTGTCAGCACCTTGTCTTAAGATTTTCAAGTTTGTCTTAAGACCCATTTCAGCACGAAAGGCTTCAGCATCAATAATCTTTTGGGGCCTCTTTCTATCATTCATAAGTTTCAACCACTTAGCCTTTTCTTCCTCAAACTTGGCTCTCTTCTCGCTGACTTGCTTCTCAACTTCTTTATGCTTTTGCCTGTATAGAGCTTCAGCGCCACCAGCTATCAGCAGCATCCTTTGCTCACCATCTAGCTGATCTTTTTCAATGATAGGTAGCTGCTTGATATACTCAAGATTTTTTCTTTCATTTTCTTGATTCGCCTTGATCCTATCCAACTCCTTGATAGCTTCTTCTTGAGTTTTTCCATCAGCAGTCAAGGCAAGTATATCTATTGCTTGATGTTGATGGCCTGCTGATGATTGAATAGAGAGTTGAGCAGCAGGAAGAGAGGATGGAGTAGCAATTATTGGAAGAGCAGTAGATCTCTTGAAGAGTCCAGACTCAGTGAGCTGTCTTCGACGATCATCAGAGAGAGGAGTGACTTCAGCATTTCCCATGAAGCGGTTGTGAAAAATAGGAAGTATTTCCTTGGATCTATCAGTGGCCATTTCAGCACGAAAGGCTTCAGCAGCAATAATCTTTTGGGGCCTCTTTCTATCATTCATAAGTTTCAACCACTTAGCCTTTTCTTCCTCAAACTTGGCTCTCTTCTCGCTGACTTGCTTCTCAACTTCTTTATGCTTTTGCCTGTATAGAGCTTCAGCGCCACCAGCTATCAGCAGCATCCTTTGCTCACCATCTAGCTGATCTTTTTCAATGATAGGTAGCTGCTTGATATACTCAAGATTTTTTCTTTCATTTTCTTGATTCGCCTTGATCCTATCCAACTCCTTGATAGCTTCTTCTTGAGTTTTTCCATCAGCAGTCAAGGCAAGTATCCATTTCTAGTACCCCTTCAGCAGAGTCTTCATAGATTTGGGCAACTGCCTTGTTAACTGCTTCAGTTACCAGATCTAAAACAGCAGTATCAACTTTCTCCCCCTTGGAAGTTGTAGTGTTAATAACAACTTCCACAGTTGCTGGCTGTTTAGGTTGTTGGTTCACAAGTTGTGCCAACAATTTCTTAATTTCATCAACCTCCTTCTCCAGCTTAACTTGCCGCTGGCGATCCTCCTCAGTGAAAGAAACTTTAGGAATAGGAAGATCAACCACTTGTTTTTCTAAGGCATGAATTGCCTTAGTGTTATTTTCTACTTGAGTGGTCAGAAGAGGAATGAGACCACTTAACTTCTTGACACCAGCAGCAGCAGACTTGCTAGTAGACGCTGCCTTCTTTGCTGAGTAGCTGGTGGAGTTGGCACATTTCAGTAGCGACAAGCCACTAGATCGAAGGATCTGCTGATCATGCTTGATAACTTTGGTGGATTCATTGATTTTGTGTTGATCAGCAGCCATGGAGATGAATTTTTCTTTAAGCATCTCTACTTCTGAGCAGTTTTCAATTTGCTTATTGTACCAGCTGGTCAAAGTAGAGATTAGTCTTTCAGACTCATTTTCCTTCACTTCTACAGCAATTTCTGCATACTTGGTGAGATCATTCAATTGATGCTCCACCCATTCCAACCTATCAGCAGAGTAGGTGGAGTAAGAAATGCCCAAATCTTTAGCAGTTTGAGGTTCGATTTTAGAGGGAATTGAGGATGAGCAGCCAGGAACACTTGAGAAGGAAGAAGGCATGCCAAGAGACAGCATGGTGTTCACTGGTCGCATTGGAGGAGTTTTGGGTCTTGCTGTATGAGTAACTGCTTCAGCAGTTTCTTCAATATTTTCATCAGTCACTGCTGCATTTTCACCAGCAGCAACATCAACATTTTCATCAACTTCCATGTCACTTGCTTCTTCTTCATCAGCATGATTGTAAGAATCAAGCTGAAAATCGTCAGCAACAAAATCATCTAAGTCAAAATCACTTTCATCATCAATTTCTTCATCAGCATGATTGTAAGAATCAAGCTGAAAATCGTCAGCAACAAAATCATCTAAGTCAAAATCACTTTCATCATCAATTTCTTCATCAGCATGATTGTAAGAATCAAGCTGAAAATCGTCAGCAACAAAATCATCTAAGTCAAAATCACTTTCATCATCAATTTCTTCATCAGCATGATTGTAAGAATCAAGCTGAAAATCGTCAGCAACAAAATCATCTAAGTCAAAATCACTTTCATCATCAATTTCTTCATCAGCATGATTGTAAGAATCAAGCTGAAAATCGTCAGCAACAAAATCATCTAAGTCAAAATCACTTTCATCATCAATTTCTTCATCAGCATGATTGTAAGAATCAAGCTGAAAATCGTCAGCAACAAAATCATCTAAGTCAAAATCACTTTCATCATCAATTTCTTCATCAGCATGATTGTAAGAATCAAGCTGAAAATCGTCAGCAACAAAATCATCTAAGTCAAAATCACTTTCATCATCAATTTCTTCATCAGCATGATTGTAAGAATCAAGCTGAAAATCGTCAGCAACAAAATCATCTAAGTCAAAATCACTTTCATCATCAATTTCTTCATCAGCATGATTGTAAGAATCAAGCTGAAAATCGTCAGCAACAAAATCATCTAAGTCAAAATCACTTTCATCATCAATTTCTTCATCAGCATGATTGTAAGAATCAAGCTGAAAATCGTCAGCAACAAAATCATCTAAGTCAAAATCACTTTCATCATCAATTTCTTCATCAGCATGATTGTAAGAATCAAGCTGAAAATCGTCAGCAACAAAATCATCTAAGTCAAAATCACTTTCATCATCAATTTCTTCATCAGCATGATTGTAAGAATCAAGCTGAAAATCGTCAGCAACAAAATCATCTAAGTCAAAATCACTTTCATCATCAATTTCTTCATCAGCATGATTGTAAGAATCAAGCTGAAAATCGTCAGCAACAAAATCATCTAAGTCAAAATCACTTTCATCATCAATTTCTTCATCAGCATGATTGTAAGAATCAAGCTGAAAATCGTCAGCAACAAAATCATCTAAGTCAAAATCACTTTCATCATCAATTTCTTCATCAGCATGATTGTAAGAATCAAGCTGAAAATCGTCAGCAACAAAATCATCTAAGTCAAAATCACTTTCATCATCAATTTCTTCATCAGCATGATTGTAAGAATCAAGCTGAAAATCGTCAGCAACAAAATCATCTAAGTCAAAATCACTTTCATCATCAATTTCTTCATCAGCATGATTGTAAGAATCAAGCTGAAAATCGTCAGCAACAAAATCATCTAAGTCAAAATCACTTTCATCATCAATTTCTTCATCAGCATGATTGTAAGAATCAAGCTGAAAATCGTCAGCAACAAAATCATCTAAGTCAAAATCACTTTCATCATCAATTTCTTCATCAGCATGATTGTAAGAATCAAGCTGAAAATCGTCAGCAACAAAATCATCTAAGTCAAAATCACTTTCATCATCAATTTCTTCATCAGCATGATTGTAAGAATCAAGCTGAAAATCGTCAGCAACAAAATCATCTAAGTCAAAATCACTTTCATCATCAATTTCTTCATCAGCATGATTGTAAGAATCAAGCTGAAAATCGTCAGCAACAAAATCATCTAAGTCAAAATCACTTTCATCATCAATTTCTTCATCAGCATGATTGTAAGAATCAAGCTGAAAATCGTCAGCAACAAAATCATCTAAGTCAAAATCACTTTCATCATCAATTTCTTCATCAGCATGATCATGAGATCCAGAATTGCCTCCCAAGCATTGTATAACATGAGAAAAAAGTAATCTCCATATACCAGGGAGATTTTTCTTGGTGGGGTTGCTGGGAACAACTTCTGGTTTTTCCAAGTTCGCACCATACCCAATGGTGGGCAACCACTCCTTCCATTGTTCAACTGTTGCTGGAGTTACAAAAGGTTTTTCTTTTGTTTGGTCAGGTAGACCAAGAGCAGTTCGAAGAATTTTGGGTGTTATTGATATGCGTACCTGCTTCTTTTTAATGGTTCCAGAAATAGCACCTATGCTTACGTGATAATCACACGTCCACCAAAATTCTCTAAGAAGATAGACATACATATCTTCTGGGTCAGCATAAATAGCACTGCTTGCAGGACATGCCTTTATAAAGTCCAGCATTTGTTGATATCCAGTGATACCAGATGGAACTTCAATGGACCCCAAATAATTATTAGGTTTGATTGAGATTGTATGGGCTTGAAATTTGGCTTTGGAAGAGGGAGCAATTTTTTCAGGATCAAAAGTTTTCGAATGCATGTAGAGGGGAACATTTTTAAGAGCCTTTTGAGTAGCCAGATCATCAGGCAACTCAACATGTGTTGGAGATTGAGGTGGATTTTTTGATGAAGAAGCCATTTTAGTTTGAGATTTAGAAAAGGGAAGAGGAAGATGAACAGTGAGAAGAGATAGAAGAATTTAGAGAAGTTTGAGAGATTTGGAGAGTAAGAGAAAGAAGGAGAATTATGAGAGTATGAAAAATGGTGATAGAAAAAGATTTGAATTTATATATCATGGATATGGGCCCATAACTATGATAGTGGATTGTCACCAATACTCTCTTTCATACGTAATATGTACATCTACATATACGTATCTGAGTAACGTATAAAAGTGGGTTGATGTGACCACTTGTACCCTTATTTCAAAAGTACTCGAGTTTTACGGCGGATACAATGTACAAGTTGTCTGTTTGGGAGAAAATCGAGGTAACCGTTTGATATTCTTATTAAAATATTATTATAAATGGTTTAGCGGATATGCTCAAGTGAAAGAAAAGTTGAGATCTAAGTATATCCGCTGACAAAGTTAGAAAATCTGGTTACCCCTTTAGGAAAGCAAATTTTAATCAGCGACTTTTCGTCTAAGCGTTAGTCGCTGATGAGTTAAGGAGTACAATTTTTAGCAAATTGTCAGCTATCAACGGATTTGATATGTCTTTACCAGCAGCCGTTTGCTGCTGGACTAGATAGAGACTTTTAGCTCTCTATTGCTTTTGTTTTGCTTTTTCCCAAAGCAACAGGGATCAACGGTTTTGAGAAGTCTTTACCAGCAGCCGTTTGCTGCTGGACTAGATAGAGACTTTTAGCTCTCTATTGCTTTTGTTTTGCTTTTTCCCAAAGCAACAGGGATCAACGGTTTTGAGAAGTCTTTACCAGCAGCCGTTTGCTGCTGGACTAGATAGAGACTTTTAGCTCTCTATTGCTTTTGTTTTGCTTTTTCCCAAAGCAACAGGGATCAACGGTTTTGAGAAGTCTTTACCAGCAGCCGTTTGCTGCTGGACTAGATAGAGACTTTTAGCTCTCTATTGCTTTTGTTTTGCTTTTTCCCAAAGCAACAGGGATCAACGGTTTTGAGAAGTCTTTACCAGCAGCCGTTTGCTGCTGGACTAGATAGAGACTTTTAGCTCTCTATTGCTTTTGTTTTGCTTTTTCCCAAAGCAACAGGGATCAACGGTTTTGAGAAGTCTTTACCAGCAGCCGTTTGCTGCTGGACTAGATAGAGACTTTTAGCTCTCTATTGCTTTTGTTTTGCTTTTTCCCAAAGCAACAGGGATCAACGGTTTTGAGAAGTCTTTACCAGCAGCCGTTTGCTGCTGGACTAGATAGAGACTTTTAGCTCTCTATTGCTTTTGTTTTGCTTTTTCCCAAAGCAACAGGGATCAACGGTTTTGAGAAGTCTTTACCAGCAGCCGTTTGCTGCTGGACTAGATAGAGACTTTTAGCTCTCTATTGCTTTTGTTTTGCTTTTTCCCAAAGCAACAGGGATCAACGGTTTTGAGAAGTCTTTACCAGCAGCCGTTTGCTGCTGGACTAGATAGAGACTTTTAGCTCTCTATTGCTTTTGTTTTGCTTTTTCCCAAAGCAACAGGGATCAACGGTTTTGAGAAGTCTTTACCAGCAGCCGTTTGCTGCTGGACTAGATAGAGACTTTTAGCTCTCTATTGCTTTTGTTTTGCTTTTTCCCAAAGCAACAGGGATCAACGGTTTTGAGAAGTCTTTACCAGCAGCCGTTTGCTGCTGGACTAGATAGAGACTTTTAGCTCTCTATTGCTTTTGTTTTGCTTTTTCCCAAAGCAACAGGGATCAACGGTTTTGAGAAGTCTTTACCAGCAGCCGTTTGCTGCTGGACTAGATAGAGACTTTTAGCTCTCTATTGCTTTTGTTTTGCTTTTTCCCAAAGCAACAGGGATCAACGGTTTTGAGAAGTCTTTACCAGCAGCCGTTTGCTGCTGGACTAGATAGAGACTTTTAGCTCTCTATTGCTTTTGTTTTGCTTTTTCCCAAAGCAACAGGGATCAACGGTTTTGAGAAGTCTTTACCAGCAGCCGTTTGCTGCTGGACTAGATAGAGACTTTTAGCTCTCTATTGCTTTTGTTTTGCTTTTTCCCAAAGCAACAGGGATCAACGGTTTTGAGAAGTCTTTACCAGCAGCCGTTTGCTGCTGGACTAGATAGAGACTTTTAGCTCTCTATTGCTTTTGTTTTGCTTTTTCCCAAAGCAACAGGGATCAACGGTTTTGAGAAGTCTTTACCAGCAGCCGTTTGCTGCTGGACTAGATAGAGACTTTTAGCTCTCTATTGCTTTTGTTTTGCTTTTTCCCAAAGCAACAGGGATCAACGGTTTTGAGAAGTCTTTACCAGCAGCCGTTTGCTGCTGGACTAGATAGAGACTTTTAGCTCTCTATTGCTTTTGTTTTGCTTTTTCCCAAAGCAACAGGGATCAACGGTTTTGAGAAGTCTTTACCAGCAGCCGTTTGCTGCTGGACTAGATAGAGACTTTTAGCTCTCTATTGCTTTTGTTTTGCTTTTTCCCAAAGCAACAGGGATCAACGGTTTTGAGAAGTCTTTACCAGCAGCCGTTTGCTGCTGGACTAGATAGAGACTTTTAGCTCTCTATTGCTTTTGTTTTGCTTTTTCCCAAAGCAACAGGGATCAACGGTTTTGAGAAGTCTTTACCAGCAGCCGTTTGCTGCTGGACTAGATAGAGACTTTTAGCTCTCTATTGCTTTTGTTTTGCTTTTTCCCAAAGCAACAGGGATCAACGGTTTTGAGAAGTCTTTACCAGCAGCCGTTTGCTGCTGGACTAGATAGAGACTTTTAGCTCTCTATTGCTTTTGTTTTGCTTTTTCCCAAAGCAACAGGGATCAACGGTTTTGAGAAGTCTTTACCAGCAGCCGTTTGCTGCTGGACTAGATAGAGACTTTTAGCTCTCTATTGCTTTTGTTTTGCTTTTTCCCAAAGCAACAGGGATCAACGGTTTTGAGAAGTCTTTACCAGCAGCCGTTTGCTGCTGGACTAGATAGAGACTTTTAGCTCTCTATTGCTTTTGTTTTGCTTTTTCCCAAAGCAACAGGGATCAACGGTTTTGAGAAGTCTTTACCAGCAGCCGTTTGCTGCTGGACTAGATAGAGACTTTTAGCTCTCTATTGCTTTTGTTTTGCTTTTTCCCAAAGCAACAGGGATCAACGGTTTTGAGAAGTCTTTACCAGCAGCCGTTTGCTGCTGGACTAGATAGAGACTTTTAGCTCTCTATTGCTTTTGTTTTGCTTTTTCCCAAAGCAACAGGGATCAACGGTTTTGAGAAGTCTTTACCAGCAGCCGTTTGCTGCTGGACTAGATAGAGACTTTTAGCTCTCTATTGCTTTTGTTTTGCTTTTTCCCAAAGCAACAGGGATCAACGGTTTTGAGAAGTCTTTACCAGCAGCCGTTTGCTGCTGGACTAGATAGAGACTTTTAGCTCTCTATTGCTTTTGTTTTGCTTTTTCCCAAAGCAACAGGGATCAACGGTTTTGAGAAGTCTTTACCAGCAGCCGTTTGCTGCTGGACTAGATAGAGACTTTTAGCTCTCTATTGCTTTTGTTTTGCTTTTTCCCAAAGCAACAGGGATCAACGGTTTTGAGAAGTCTTTACCAGCAGCCGTTTGCTGCTGGACTAGATAGAGACTTTTAGCTCTCTATTGCTTTTGTTTTGCTTTTTCCCAAAGCAACAGGGATCAACGGTTTTGAGAAGTCTTTACCAGCAGCCGTTTGCTGCTGGACTAGATAGAGACTTTTAGCTCTCTATTGCTTTTGTTTTGCTTTTTCCCAAAGCAACAGGGATCAACGGTTTTGAGAAGTCTTTACCAGCAGCCGTTTGCTGCTGGACTAGATAGAGACTTTTAGCTCTCTATTGCTTTTGTTTTGCTTTTTCCCAAAGCAACAGGGATCAACGGTTTTGAGAAGTCTTTACCAGCAGCCGTTTGCTGCTGGACTAGATAGAGACTTTTAGCTCTCTATTGCTTTTGTTTTGCTTTTTCCCAAAGCAACAGGGATCAACGGTTTTGAGAAGTCTTTACCAGCAGCCGTTTGCTGCTGGACTAGATAGAGACTTTTAGCTCTCTATTGCTTTTGTTTTGCTTTTTCCCAAAGCAACAGGGATCAACGGTTTTGAGAAGTCTTTACAAGTTTCTTGCTGGAGGACCCAAAAATGATGTCATCTACATATATCTGAACATATAGGACATCAGCACCCTTTCTATAAATGAAGAGGGTGCTGTCAATGGATCCTCGCTGAAACTTATTAGAAAGAAGAAATTCAGAGAGAGTGTCATACCAAGCTCTGGGAGCTTGTTTAAGACCATAGAGTGCCTTATAGAGGCGATAGACATGGTGTGGCTTGGCTGGATCTTTAAAACCAGGTGGCTGCTCAACATAAACTTCCTCATCGAGTTTTCCATTTAGGAAAGCACTCTTTACATCCATTTGATATACTGTGAAGTTTTTGTAAGCAGCATGTGCCAAGAATAAGCGAATTGCTTCTAATCGGGCCACTGGTGCAAAGGTTTCATCGTAATCAACACCTTCTTCTTGAAGGTATCCTTGTGCAACCAGCCTAGCCTTGTTACGAGTGACAACACCATCTTCGTCCATTTTATTCCTATAAACCCATTTAGTTCCAATGGGTTCTTTTCCAGGAGGTAGAGGAACCAAAAACCAGACATTCTGTCTTTTGAATTGGGTGAGTTCCTCTTGCATGGCAGCAACCCATGAGGGATCAACCATTGCTTCTCCTATATTTTTGGGAGTGATCATAGACAAGAAGTTTACATACAGACATGTATTTCTTGTCGCTGATCGAGTAATAATCCCCTGCTGAGGATCACCGATGATTTGGTGAGCTGGATGACTAGATGTCCACTTAAGTGCAGGAGCACTGGAGACACCAAGTTGAGTGGCAGCGGAAATTGGAGCGATGGGATCAGCAGGAGTATTATAAGTAGAGAGGTCAGTGGTAAGAATGGGTTCAGGAGAATGATCAGCGGAGCCATTCGACTGATTTGAGTTATCATTGATGGTGGAGTCTTCAGCAGACTCCATTTCTTCAGCATTTGCTGAAGCATCATGAAACTCCTCCTCAGTAGAGTCATCAGCCAGTGATCTAGGATTGGCTGATGCTGCATGGATTGATCTTAAGATAGGCTCAACTGGCTCAATCGAGTAGATATGAGCAGCAACTTGCTCTAGTTCAGCATCAGCTGAACTATCCTTTGTGATATGCTGAATAGTATCAGGCAGCGAGCAAGAAGCATCAACAAATAAGTCAGCTTCCTCAGTAAGAGGTTCAGCTAGCTCATTGAAAATGACCTCAGATGAAGAAGATTGAATGTCCTTTAGTGCTGATGAACTTTCATCAAAAGTAACATGAATGGATTCATCAACCTTCTGAAGGCGAGTATTGAATACTCTGAATGCCTTGCTGATGGACGAATACCCAAGAAAGTATCCATCATCAGCTTTAGGATCAAATTTACCTAGGTGATCCTTGTTGTTTAAGATGAAGACAGGACATCCAAATACATGGAAGTGTTTGATTTGAGGTTTCTTACCTTTCAACACCTCATACGCTGTCTTGTCATGTCTTTTAACTATTAGACATCTATTTTGAGTATGACAAGCAGTGTTGACAGCTTCAGCCCAGAATTTACTAGGCAAAGAAGACTCACTGAGCATGGTGCGTGCTGCTTTGATGAGAGTTCTATTTCTCCTTTCAGCGACACCATTTTGCTCAGGAGTTCTGGTGGAAGAGAAATTTTGTGAGATCCCTTGATCAGCACAAAAAGCTTCAAGAGTGTGGTTTCTGAACTCAGTACCATGATCGCTCCTAAGTTCTTTCACCCTTATGCTGTTGAGATTTTCCATTTTCTTGATGAAATTTATAATCTCTTCAGCAGCATCACTCTTGGAATGGAGAAAGATAGTCCAAGTGTATCGTGAGTATTCATCCACGATTACTAAAGTGTATCTGCTACCCTTTAGACTTTGGACATTCACTGGACCAAAAAGGTCCATGTGAAGAAGATGAAAGCAGCCAGAGATAGAATTGGCCTGCTTGGTTTTGAAAGTTGCTCTGTGGCTTTTACCTTTTTCACAAGCACCACAGAGTCTATCCTTTTCAAATGAAAGATGAGGGAGGCCACGAACAAGGTTCTTTTTGGCCAGAGAGTTGATGGTTTTGAAATTCACATGCGACATACGCTTGTGCCATAACCAATTGAGTTCCAGCCCCCCACCGTGCCCCCCCCCCCCCCCCCCCCCCCCCCCCCCCCCCCCCCCCCCCCCCCCCCCCCCCCCCCCCCCCCCCCCCCCCCCCCCCCCCCCCCCCCCCCCCCCCCCCCCCCCCCCCCCCCCCCCCCCCCCCCCCCCCCCCCCCCCCCCCCCCCCCCCCCCCCCCCCCCCCCCCCCCCCCCCCCCCCCCCCCCCCCCCCCCCCCCCCCCCCCCCCCCCCCCCCCCCCCCCCCCCCCCCCCCCCCCCCCCCCCCCCCCCCCCCCCCCCCCCCCCCCCCCCCCCCCCCCCCCCCCCCCCCCCCCCCCCCCCCCCCCCCCCCCCCCCCCCCCCCCCCCCCCCCCCCCCCCCCCCCCCCCCCCCCCCCCCCCCCCCCCCCCCCCCCCCCCCCCCCCCCCCCCCCCCCCCCCCCCCCCCCCCCCCCCCCCCCCCCCCCCCCCCCCCCCCCCCCCCCCCCCCCCCCCCCCCCCCCCCCCCCCCCCCCCCCCCCCCCCCCCCCCCCCCCCCCCCCCCCCCCCCCCCCCCCCCCCCCCCCCCCCCCCCCCCCCCCCCCCCCCCCCCCCCCCCCCCCCCCCCCCCCCCCCCCCCCCCCCCCCCCCCCCCCCCCCCCCCCCCCCCCCCCCCCCCCCCCCCCCCCCCCCCCCCCCCCCCCCCCCCCCCCCCCCCCCCCCCCCCCCCCCCCCCCCCCCCCCCCCCCCCCCCCCCCCCCCCCCCCCCCCCCCCCCCCCCCCCCCCCCCCCCCCCCCCCCCCCCCCCCCCCCCCCCCCCCCCCCCCCCCCCCCCCCCCCCCCCCCCCCCCCCCCCCCCCCCCCCCCCCCCCCCCCCCCCCCCCCCCCCCCCCCCCCCCCCCCCCCCCCCCCCCCCCCCCCCCCCCCCCCCCCCCCCCCCCCCCCCCCCCCCCCCCCCCCCCCCCCCCCCCCCCCCCCCCCCCCCCCCCCCCCCCCCCCCCCCCCCCCCCCCCCCCCCCCCCCCCCCCCCCCCCCCCCCCCCCCCCCCCCCCCCCCCCCCCCCCCCCCCCCCCCCCCCCCCCCCCCCCCCCCCCCCCCCCCCCCCCCCCCCCCCCCCCCCCCCCCCCCCCCCCCCCCCCCCCCCCCCCCCCCCCCCCCCCCCCCCCCCCCCCCCCCCCCCCCCCCCCCCCCCCCCCCCCCCCCCCCCCCCCCCCCCCCCCCCCCCCCCCCCCCCCCCCCCCCCCCCCCCCCCCCCCCCCCCCCCCCCCCCCCCCCCCCCCCCCCCCCCCCCCCCCCCCCCCCCCCCCCCCCCCCCCCCCCCCCCCCCCCCCCCCCCCCCCCCCCCCCCCCCCCCCCCCCCCCCCCCCCCCCCCCCCCCCCCCCCCCCCCCCCCCCCCCCCCCCCCCCCCCCCCCCCCCCCCCCCCCCCCCCCCCCCCCCCCCCCCCCCCCCCCCCCCCCCCCCCCCCCCCCCCCCCCCCCCCCCCCCCCCCCCCCCCCCCCCCCCCCCCCCCCCCCCCCCCCCCCCCCCCCCCCCCCCCCCCCCCCCCCCCCCCCCCCCCCCCCCCCCCCCCCCCCCCCCCCCCCCCCCCCCCCCCCCCCCCCCCCCCCCCCCCCCCCCCCCCCCCCCCCCCCCCCCCCCCCCCCCCCCCCCCCCCCCCCCCCCCCCCCCCCCCCCCCCCCCCCCCCCCCCCCCCCCCCCCCCCCCCCCCCCCCCCCCCCCCCCCCCCCCCCCCCCCCCCCCCCCCCCCCCCCCCCCCCCCCCCCCCCCCCCCCCCCCCCCCCCCCCCCCCCCCCCCCCCCCCCCCCCCCCCCCCCCCCCCCCCCCCCCCCCCCCCCCCCCCCCCCCCCCCCCCCCCCCCCCCCCCCCCCCCCCCCCCCCCCCCCCCCCCCCCCCCCCCCCCCCCCCCCCCCCCCCCCCCCCCCCCCCCCCCCCCCCCCCCCCCCCCCCCCCCCCCCCCCCCCCCCCCCCCCCCCCCCCCCCCCCCCCCCCCCCCCCCCCCGTGAAGAAGATGAAAGCAGCCAGAGATAGAATTGGCCTGCTTGGTTTTGAAAGTTGCTCTGTGGCTTTTACCTTTTTCACAAGCACCACAGAGTCTATCCTTTTCAAATGAAAGATGAGGGAGGCCACGAACAAGGTTCTTTTTGGCCAGAGAGTTGATGGTTTTGAAATTCACATGCGACATACGCTTGTGCCATAACCAGTTTAGTTCAGCAGCCGACTTAGCAAAGAAACAAGTTTCACTATCAGTTTTGATAGGAGTGAAGTCAACCAGATATACATCTCGTTTTCTTGGAGCAACCAAGACTACTTCCTTGTTTACATTTACCACAGTGCCTTGATGTTTATCAAGAATCACTTTGTAGTCAGCATCACAAAGTTGACTTATGCTGATGAGATTATGTTTTAATCCATTTACATAAGCGACCTTGGAGAACTTAATGAGTCCATTGGAGAGAAGACCATAACCTTCAGTTTGTCCAGTGGAGTTGTCACCAAACACTACAGTAGGGTCAACAGCCTCTACGTAGTTATCCAGCAGGGTCTTTGAGCCAGTCATGTGTTTTGAACAGCCACTGTCCAAGTACCACACACCTTTTCTCAGCGAGCCCTGCATGGATTTAACAAAAGGATTTAGATGGGTTCACTATTGAATTCACTGACGGACATGTCAGCAGGATTAAAGATGGGAGATTCAGAGGATTCTTCTCTACTGACAGCGTCATCAGTAGAGAGAGGAAGAGGAGCACTAAGGTTAGTATTCTCGTTACTTGGAGAGTTATCAACAAGTTGATGAGCAGGAGGCATGTCACGATCAATCACATAGGTGTGATATTGATCAGCAGAGGTGACAGTGGCTCCAGTATCTAGAACAGTCAAGTTGCTGACTTGATTGTTGTTCCCATACTCAACCAGAATGCTACCGTGACCATTAGTGATGATCTCTTGAGAGAGAGGAAAGGAGATTCGTTGAGCTGCAATGAATTCAGCAATGTTCTCTTCAGTGAGATCGGTTGACTCTCCTACACTATTCATGTGATCAGCAGAAGCAGAGCTGTCGCTGACCAAAGTGGAGGAGGAAGCAGCCGCTGAAGAAGAAGGATTAGGTTGAATGTCAACTTCAGGAGCATCCCTGGAGTTGTCACAATCAGAAGCAACATGACATCTGCTGCCACATATGTAGCATTTTTTAACAGAGGTGCTGCCTTTTTGATTTTGAAGGAAGAATTCCTTCAGTTGAGAGGAAAGATCATTAACTTGCTGAGCCAGCTCGTTAATTTTAGGTTCAACGGAGGAAGATGCCTTTTTCTTTTGCTTAGACTTTTGCTTATGCTTAAGTGTAAGCTGAGGCATCTTAGGAGCAGGACCCAAAATGGATTTTCCTTTTGGATCCTCAGTTTGAGAGGTAGAGGGGATTTTTGATCCCTTGACTACACTCCATGCTAGATTAACAGCAGGGTGAGAAGAGGAAGGACCCTGCTGAGATGGATGCACTCTTTTGGGAGTGATCGATCTAGGTTGCTGATTAGGTGTTACAGACCTCATTTTCCTATGAGGTAAGTATTGCCTATTAGGGGTAGTAGATCTCACTTGCTGATGAGGCAAGTGTCCTCTTTGAGGAGTGATAGGTCTTACTTGCTGATGAGGCAAGTGTCCTCTTTGAGGAGTGATAGGTCTTACTTGCTGATGAGGCAAGTGTCCTCTTTGAGGAGTGATAGGTCTTACTTGCTGATGAGGCAAGTGTCCTCTTTGAGGAGTGATAGGTCTTACTTGCTGATGAGGCAAGTGTCCTCTTTGAGGAGTGATAGGTCTTACTTGCTGATGAGGCAAGTGTCCTCTTTGAGGAGTGATAGGTCTTACTTGCTGATGAGGCAAGTGTCCTCTTTGAGGAGTGATAGGTCTTACTTGCTGATGAGGCAAGTGTCCTCTTTGAGGAGTGATAGGTCTTACTTGCTGATGAGGCAAGTGTCCTCTTTGAGGAGTGATAGGTCTTACTTGCTGATGAGGCAAGTGTCCTCTTTGAGGAGTGATAGGTCTTACTTGCTGATGAGGCAAGTGTCCTCTTTGAGGAGTGATAGGTCTTACTTGCTGATGAGGCAAGTGTCCTCTTTGAGGAGTGATAGGTCTTACTTGCTGATGAGGCAAGTGTCCTCTTTGAGGAGTGATAGGTCTTACTTGCTGATGAGGCAAGTGTCCTCTTTGAGGAGTGATAGGTCTTACTTGCTGATGAGGCAAGTGTCCTCTTTGAGGAGTGATAGGTCTTACTTGCTGATGAGGCAAGTGTCCTCTTTGAGGAGTGATAGGTCTTACTTGCTGATGAGGCAAGTGTCCTCTTTGAGGAGTGATAGGTCTTACTTGCTGATGAGGCAAGTGTCCTCTTTGAGGAGTGATAGGTCTTACTTGCTGATGAGGCAAGTGTCCTCTTTGAGGAGTGATAGGTCTTACTTGCTGATGAGGCAAGTGTCCTCTTTGAGGAGTGATAGGTCTTACTTGCTGATGAGGCAAGTGTCCTCTTTGAGGAGTGATAGGTCTTACTTGCTGATGAGGCAAGTGTCCTCTTTGAGGAGTGATAGGTCTTACTTGCTGATGAGGCAAGTGTCCTCTTTGAGGAGTGATAGGTCTTACTTGCTGATGAGGCAAGTGTCCTCTTTGAGGAGTGATAGGTCTTACTTGCTGATGAGGCAAGTGTCCTCTTTGAGGAGTGATAGGTCTTACTTGCTGATGAGGCAAGTGTCCTCTTTGAGGAGTGATAGGTCTTACTTGCTGATGAGGCAAGTGTCCTCTTTGAGGAGTGATAGGTCTTACTTGCTGATGAGGCAAGTGTCCTCTTTGAGGAGTGATAGGTCTTACTTGCTGATGAGGCAAGTGTCCTCTTTGAGGAGTGATAGGTCTTACTTGCTGATGAGGCAAGTGTCCTCTTTGAGGAGTGATAGGTCTTACTTGCTGATGAGGCAAGTGTCCTCTTTGAGGAGTGATAGGTCTTACTTGCTGATGAGGCAAGTGTCCTCTTTGAGGAGTGATAGGTCTTACTTGCTGATGAGGCAAGTGTCCTCTTTGAGGAGTGATAGGTCTTACTTGCTGATGAGGCAAGTGTCCTCTTTGAGGAGTGATAGGTCTTACTTGCTGATGAGGCAAGTGTCCTCTTTGAGGAGTGATAGGTCTTACTTGCTGATGAGGCAAGTGTCCTCTTTGAGGAGTGATAGGTCTTACTTGCTGATGAGGCAAGTGTCCTCTTTGAGGAGTGATAGGTCTTACTTGCTGATGAGGCAAGTGTCCTCTTTGAGGAGTGATAGGTCTTACTTGCTGATGAGGCAAGTGTCCTCTTTGAGGAGTGATAGGTCTTACTTGCTGATGAGGCAAGTGTCCTCTTTGAGGAGTGATAGGTCTTACTTGCTGATGAGGCAAGTGTCCTCTTTGAGGAGTGATAGGTCTTACTTGCTGATGAGGCAAGTGTCCTCTTTGAGGAGTGATAGGTTTAAAACCATCATGCCAACAATGGGAAGATGAGGATAGGGGTTGCAGGTGCTTGCTGAGGAGCCAGCACCATTTTCCTCAGCAGGATTAGATGGGTCACTGGTAGTAGAAGAGGTAGTACCAGCTTCCATTTCATTGTGGTAATCGTTAAGACCCCTAACAAAATACCATTTATTCATCTCTTCAGGAGAGATGACAGCAGATGGAGGAATAGAAATTTCAGGCTTCACCTCATCATTAAACAAGTCAGAGAGAGAGGCAGCGGCATTAAAGTCACCGCCTATTACTGCCTGTACTTGGGCAGGGACTTGTTCGTTTAGGCACTGGTGGTGAAACCTGGAAGCTTTTGACCAGGAGGTCACAATCTTCTTAAGGTTGGCAACTTCAAGCTTGAGTTTTTCATTCTCAAGTTGAACCTTTTGTGCCAACAACTCATGAGATTGAAGTTCAACGTGAACATTTCTCAACTCATTGAGTTTTTCAGATTTTTCACTCAACTCTGAACAGACAGAGTCGAGTTTGGATTGGATATCAGCTCGTATAGATTCAACGAACTGGATATCACAAAGAAGAGATTCGAAGATTTTAGGTTTATCTTTGTCAGAGGCAGAAGAATGAGCACATACCTTTTTAATGGTGACGTTTACCCACTGACTGGAAGAAACTTGGTCTTTAGTCAGAGCATCACCATCAGCGAGTGCCATAAGACACATGGCATCGACGTATTCTTTACTGTCTGAATCATCTGATTCAGCCCAGTCGTGCTCTTCAGCTACCAGCCCTTTTGCTGGAGTTTTTGCATCTTCCATTTCAGCAACCTTGGCTTTTAGCTGATAGTATTTGTTCCTGTACTCATCAGCAGGTTTGGAAGGGTTAGTTTTAGGAGCAGCTGGAGTTGGTAAAGCAACTCTGCACTCCTTTTGGTAGTGTCCCTTTCTACCACATCTCCAGCACTCCTCTTAAGATTTGTCAACAGAAGGCTTGTATGGAGCAACCGACTTACGGTTGTTCCATTTTCGAGAGTACCTCTTACCAGCGACTAAGGCAAAGTCCATAAAGTCGCTGAACATTTCTTGTTTCTCATCAGCGTCGAGATCATTAATAAGAGACTGAATAGGAGGTGGGAGATGAGAAGAGCTGACACCATTATTAAAATTAATGGGCTCAGCAGAGACAAGGGCAAGGGGGTCAGTAGCGGTGTAAGCAGAAGAGGTTGAAGAAGAGGAAGAGGAGGGACCAGCACGATGTTGTACGTCAGCAGCGGCTCTTAAAGTTTGAGCAAGAGCTCTTTCTTCAAATTGAAGAATGCCAAAGAGAGACTCAAGATCAAGCCCATTAAGACGCTCTGTGGTCCTAAGGATTTGTCTTAGACCTTGCCACTTGATAGGTAAACTATCAAGAAATTTGTGGCATACCTCAAAGTCATCATGAGAGATACCAACAGTGGTCATGTCGTTCAGCAACCCTTTGAATCGAGTATAAGTGCCGTTAAGACCTTCGTTGGGGAGAGAGAAGAATTTTTCATAGGCTCTTTTGAGGTCAATCTTTTTAGTGGTTATGGTAGCAGCAGAGCCTTCATACATGCTACAGAGCCTATCCCACACTTCTTTAGAAGCGGGATATCTGATAACTACTTTCATGATATCAGAAGGAAGAGTGCTGATTATCATGTTCTTAAGTCTTGCATCAAGATTTACAAGTCTCCTCTCATCGTCAGTCCATTGAACCTCTGGTTTGACGATGTCAATCACAATCTCAGGAGCATCAACAGTTGCTCCTGGTGTTCTTTGCACCAGAGTGGAATATATGGACCAACGGTCAGAATTGACATAAGGTAGGGTTCCACACCCACAATGTGAAGTAACATCCTTTCCTTCCAAGACCCAAAGTCATCATGAGAGATACCAACAGTGGTCATGTCGTTCAGCAACCCTTTGAATCGAGTATAAGTGCCGTTAAGACCTTCGTTGGGGAGAGAGAAGAATTTTTCATAGGCTCTTTTGAGGTCAATCTTTTTAGTGGTTATGGTAGCAGCAGAGCCTTCATACATGCTACAGAGCCTATCCCACACTTCTTTAGAAGCGGGATATCTGATAACTACTTTCATGATATCAGAAGGAAGAGTGCTGATTATCATGTTCTTAAGTCTTGCATCAAGATTTACAAGTCTCCTCTCATCGTCAGTCCATTGAACCTCTGGTTTGACGATGTCAATCACAATCTCAGGAGCATCAACAGTTGCTCCTGGTGTTCTTTGCACCAGAGTGGAATATATGGACCAACGGTCAGAATTGACATAAGGTAGGGTTCCACACCCACAATGTGAAGTAACATCCTTTCCTTCCAAGACCCAAAGTCATCATGAGAGATACCAACAGTGGTCATGTCGTTCAGCAACCCTTTGAATCGGGTATAAGTGCCGTTAAGACCTTCGTTGGGGAGAGAGAAGAATTTTTCATAGGCTCTTTTGAGGTCAATCTTTTTAGTGGTTATGGTAGCAGCAGAGCCTTCATACATGCTACAGAGCCTATCCCACACTTCTTTAGAAGCGGGATATCTGATAACTACTTTCATGATATCAGAAGGAAGAGTGCTGATTATCATGTTCTTAAGTCTTGCATCAAGATTTACAAGTCTCCTCTCATCGTCAGTCCATTGAACCTCTGGTTTGACGATGTCAATCACAATCTCAGGAGCATCAACAGTTGCTCCTGGTGTTCTTTGCACCAGAGTGGAATATATGGACCAACGGTCAGAATTGACATAAGGTAGGGTTCCACACCCACAATGTGAAGTAACATCCTTTCCTTCCAAGACCCAAAGTCATCGGGCTCAAATCTTGGAGGGAAAAATACATAACCGAAGTCACGTGTGTTAACTAGGGTGGGAACAGCAGTCATGTTCTTGATTTTAAGAAGAGATTAAGAAAGAGATTTAAGAAAATAAGTATGCAAACGGATCTTTGTTTCAATAATTTAGAAACGTAGGCTCTGATACCACTTGACAGTCCACAATTTGCACACTTATATTAGTTTTATTTAGACAAGGAGGTTAAGAACATAAAGTAAAGAACATGAACAAGAATAAGTTCAAATGCAAATATCTAAGCAAGTATAATCATATGTTTCATTGATTAAACGATGAATACATGGTCGATATTACAACTTGTCTTACAAGAATACAAATGAACTAAATAATTGCTAAGTCTAGACACTCTAAACTTAAGCAATTACAAGAGAGAAGATAAAGTGACACGAACACTTTATGGTGATAAAACACAGTATAAAAGATGTGGCTGTGTTGCTTTATATAGGGGAGGAATTAGGGCAACACAGCCTTACAATGATAGTGATAGAATGGTGGTTGTCGACTTCTCATAGGCTCGTTGTACTTTGATCCAGGAGCCTTTGTCTTCTTTACCAAAACGGGTATGAAAGAGAGAAACCCTTGTTTTGGTCCCAACTGTACCTTTGCCATATACGGTAATATTCAGTTGGAAGAACCACCATGTGACATCTTGTCTTCTTATGGTTTGAAAACTTCCCGCCTTGACACACAACTTGGGAAGTAAGCCACCCGCTGACAAGAGTCATTGACTCGCTGATCACTTGTTGGCGACTCACGCCAGCGACCAAGTCTGGTCAGCGAATCCTTGACTCAACAAAATATGATTCAATCCCATCGAAAAACACACCTATTGCAGCACCATTAAATTTGGACTCTGACCCAACTGGCAAACCAGTGAACATAACTGACTATCGTGGTATGGTTGGTTCACTGATGTATTTAACTGCCAGTCGACCAGATATAATGTTTGCAACATGTCTATGTGCCAGGTTTCAGGCTAACCCAAAAGAATCACACTTGCACGCTGTTAAGCGTATCTTTAGATACCTGAAAGGGTGTCCTAATCTTGGTCTTTGGTACCCTAAAGGCTCAGGATTAGATCTAATGGGTTATTCAGATTCAGATCATGCAGGTTGTAAGATAGATAGAAAATCAACAACTGGTGGTTGTCATTTCCTTGGAGGAAAACTGGTAAGTTGGACCAGCAAGAAGGAGACTTCAGTCTCTATGTCCACTGCTGAGGCAGAGTACATTTCTGCGGCCAGTTGCTGTGCCCAGATTCTCTGGATCAAGAACCAGTTACTAGATTATGGTCAAAAGTATACAAGGACCCCAATCTTTTGTGACAACACCAGTGCAATTGCTATATCTCACAACCCAGTGATGCACTCCAAGACAAAGCATATTGACATCACGTATCATTTTATTCGTGATCATGTTATGAAAGGAGACATTGAAATTCATTTCATCCCCCCTGACAAACAGCTCGCTGATGTTTTTACAAAACCTCTTGATGAGAAAACCTTTAAATATCTCATCAGCGAACTGGGAATGTTAAATCCTTAAAACTGGAGATTTCTTTGTTATTGAACGCGTCAGTGACACTGATGAAGTTCTCCAGTTGAGGAGGTCCAGGTAATCTTTGCTCGCCAGGCTATCGAACGCCTTTGTGATACTATCCTGGCACTAATAGATTTTTGGATCATCATTTTAGGGGGAAAGACTCAAAAATAATTTTCTGACTAAAATTCATTTTTGTTTGAAAATGGCAACTGGAGAACTCTCCAGTTGGAAACTGGCACTGGACTAATCCTCCAGTGACCAGATTCAGTCTTGTCTTATTTTTTATAACGTTAGAAATACTTGGTCAATATTTGTGACACGTGATGGTACTCGAGTGTTTTAAACCACTTGGTATCGTCATCTGACGTGTTTAAAGTCATTTTGGTAAATGAACACTGTTTGTATTGGGAAAATTAATGTTAGTGGGCGCGTGGGTAAGATAAGCCGTCGTAGCATTTAATGCTGACACAATTAATTATGTTTTTATTTCAAAATTCAAACTTATTTTGTAAAAATATCTACAAAATTGATTTTGTTGATAAAATATAATTTTTGGTATTACATTGGGATCTTGAATTCCTTATAAATACCCTTATTTACTCCGAACACATTTACTTTCCTTCACATTCTTTCATTTACTTCCCAATCATCTAAAATTGCTTCATTTCTCTCTCTGCTTCATAAATCAAGAACCCTAATCCCTAAATTTCAATTTCATTTTCAAATGGCTCCTAAATCATCCCGTTCAAGAGATGTAAATCTCTTAACTGTTCCATATGCTCCTTCACCAGATGTCAAACCGGCATCTGGTGCTCCTAGTAACACTTCGCTCATCAAACTCAATCCAAATAATCCGATGGCGAGTTTACAAGGATCTCAAGGGTCCAATACCCTTATTGGAAGAATTCAAATTTTTTTGAAGGATTCTCCAATAGGACCCTCATTCTCTCTAAACCCACGCAAGATGTTTCACGACTACTTCTGTGAGTTTTGGTACACTGCCACTCTTTCTTCCGATTGTTCTTCCATCACTTTTACATTAAAAGGTGGAACAATCCAGTGTACCTTATCCGCTGACGTGTTGAGGGATGCCTTACACCTCAACTACTGGAGAGAGGGTGAATCTCCAGTTGTCTTACCCCCAAACGTTAATTTTCGCCAAGTCCTCATTGAAATGGGACATAAGGAGTGCTTGGAGAAAGGGGTTTTGAAGACAAAGGTTGCGATGACCATGAAGGGTCTTACACCTTCATGGAGGTATATTTTCATCCACCTGGTGGAGAGTATGGGTGGGAGTTCTGGTGGTCTTGACCAGATTAACTCCGCACAAGCAGAGATGGCATACTGCTTGTGGAATGGATTGAGAGTAGACTTTGCTGATATCCTGTTTTGAAGCCTAGTACAAAAACTGAAGGGCACCAGGGGAGTTTGTATCCCCTTCTCAAGGTTTTCTCTCTCTGCTTTCAACAAATTTTGGACAATGAAGCATACTTAAGTACAGATTCACCTTATACTGTCCCAGATTTGTTAAGGAATTTAGACTCTTTAGTATCTGAAGCTGGAGAGGTCGAGATTCCAGATCGAATGCAGCTGGCATTCGCCAAAACTGATGCACCAATTCTAGGTAAGTCAGAAAGACAACCGGGCGGGCCTCAAAATAATGAGGGACCCTCCAGTTCGTCTAATGTTATGGTTGAGGATAGAGCAACCATAACTGAGGCAACTCCAATAACATCTATCCCTGGTGAAGATACCTCGGTATCTGATCCTCCAACAGATGAACCCAACCAGGAAACTGGGGAAGGTCATCTGGAGACTGACCCTTCTGGTCAGCCCTCAGTTACATTCATGGATCTGGACATGAATGTTAATGACGAGGAAATCCTTATAGAGTCTTCGGATTCTGAAGGTACTGCTTCACACTTGGAGATTTTTGATTCTGCTGTATAAGATCAAAACCCTTCATCTCCAGTCTCGCTTCCAGATGCATCAATTTCACTTTCACCATCCCAACAAAATGAGCCTACAGATATTCTATTCCCAACTTATAACTATATGTCTGGAAACAGACGTATGGCACTTTCACCATCTGGGCAATTCTCACTCCTTCGAGAAATGTCACCCCCACCGCCGCCATTGTTCACACCTGAGCATTCTCAGCATGAACAACACATTGAACTTCCAGTCCTTTCTTCTACCACCACTCCTACTATTTCTTCAACTGCTGGACTGACAACTGGGGAGACTTCTCTAAGTTTGCCTCCTCCAGTTGCTCCAGTAGAAACTGCTGCTGGTCCAGTGACACCTTCTCCTCCAGTCACTGGACAGTCAAGTTGTCTCTGTACAAGCCGATCTCCAAAACCTTCTCACCAGGGTGGAGGAGATTCAAAAGACACTTGACAAAAACACCAAGTCTTTCTCCAGATACCACAAGGATCACTTGACCAATATTAAAGTGGTTGATCTGGGGATTAACAAGTTTTCATCTAATGAAGACTTGGTGTTGAAGAAGCTGAATGAGTTGGTCACTGGCTGCAACAATCTGGCAGGTACTTTAAAAGAAGCCTTTGACCTCACTCAGTCCAAGGTCACAACCTCAATCTCCAACTTGCTGGGCAACACTGTTAGAACATCAGAAGTGGACTTAAGGGAGATTGAAAAACAGGTAAAAGAACTAGTTGACAAGCCTGGGTTGAATGTGACTGAACTTGGGCAGCAGTTAATGACTTCAGTTGGTTAGAAGATAGATGATACGCTGGGTGCTAGAGAACAACAATTGATTGAAAAGGTGATGTCTGAGATCACCAAGCTGGCCACTCCTCAGGTTGATCTGGCCCCACTCACAAATGAGATCAACCAGTTGAGGGGCAACATTGATAACTTGAACACCCAGGTTTCACTTCATGCTCAATCTTTGGATAAACTGACAACTGAAGTAGAAAGTTTGAAGAAGAAGGATGAAGAAGTGAAGGATAAGGTGGTTTCTGGTTTGGATGAAGATTCCAAGATTTTAAATGAATTGAAAACTGGTCAGGAACAAGTTGCAGCTAATGTTCTGACCCAGTCTAAAGAAATCCATCTGGAAGTCAAGCAGGTAGGGAAATGGTTGTAGCTGCCAGTACTGAAGCTGGTGAGCAAAGAACTGGTGAAACTGGTGATATAAGTGTTAGGGGGAATGTTGTGGATAAAGGAAAAGGTTTAGCATCTGATGTATCTGCCCAGCTGACCACTGATGTACCAATGTTAGAAACTGGCAATGCTGATGTACTTCCTCCAGTTTCTAAAAGTGTAAGCAAAGAACTGGTGAAACTGGTGATATAAGTGTTAGGGGGAATGTTGTGGATAAAGGAAAAGGTTTGACATCTGATGTATCTGCCCAGCTGACCACTGATGTACCAATGTTAGAAACTGGCAATGCTGATGTACTTCCTCCAGTTTCTGAAAGTGTAAGCAAACAACTGGCTAGACTTGGTAATCAAATAAAAGAAAGAAAGAAAATGAAACAAGCCAACCAAGTTGAAGCAGAGCACATCTTGCACAGATCAAACTGCTTGATATTAGTGATGCTCATCTTTTGGGAATCACTAAGGAGGAGTATGCTAGAGTAAAGAATGATTCCAGGATAGTTGACCAGTTGAAGAATCATTCCAGTTGAAGTCGAAGACAATAAGTGAAAGATAGAGAATGACAATGGCAGCGAAACCCAGTTGACATTCTAGTCAGTTACAAACTGGAGACCGTCAGTGGAAAGCTCTTACAAAGCTTTACACTGATTACGAGGAATTGACTTTTGTGCTTTATGTGCTTTTACCCGGATAATAAGATTTATCTTATTATTTAAGTACAAAAAGGTACATAAAGCTGGTTGAATAAAGTTGCTTTATACTGCAACTTTACACTGCATTTTAAGGAATTAAATGCTATTCCTTAAATGCTCTCAACCACATTTGTACGGCCAAAGTTAACATCCCAATGTTAACTTTGCCTATAAATACAAGTCATTGCACAACAAGAATAACAAGTGATAAAACTCTTCAAAAGTTGAACACTTCACACTTTGCAAACCTGCAATATTCTTGGTGAACTTGTGCAATATTCTCTCAATCGTAAAAAGGAACATTTCACAACTTTAAGTGTTTCGATTGTTTAGAAAAATTCCAAGTGTAGATCAATTGTAGTTCATAGGTTGTTAGGATTTTTACATACTTGTATTATCTTGGTTCCGCAACAACCTTGTAATTTTATTTACATTCTATAACTTGTATAAATTTCATTTCCTTGTATAAATGAAGTTACCAGTTTGTAACCACAAGGTAGATAATAGATTAGATCTAACAAACTTAAAAGAAAAACCCAAGGCATTTATTGATCTATAAAAATGCCTTGGAAAACTTAGATAGATTTAATCGAACAAGTCTCTCCAGTTCAAACTTGTACAGATACAAGAACTAAAAAAAGACTTGGCAATATTTCTAGACAAATAGGGGGAATTTGTTAGGACCAGTTTACTGGTAAACTGGCCAGTCTCCAGTTGCACCTGGAGACCCAGAAGATTTGTCCAGAAATATATTGAAGTCCAGTTGCATCGTACAGTTAACGCAACTGAAGACTTCCTCCAGTTGAGAACTGACCAGTTGAAGAATCCTTCCAGTTGAAGTCGAAGACAATAAGTGGAAGATAGAGAATGACAATGGCAGCGAAACCCAGTTGACATTCTAGTCAGTTACAAACTGGAGACCGTCAGTGGAAAGCTCTTACAAAGCTTTACACTGATTACGAGGAATTGACTTTTGTGCTTTATGTGCTTTTACCCGGATAATAAGATTTATCTTATTATTTAAGTACAAAAAGGTACATAAAGCTGGTTGAATAAAGTTGCTTTATACTGCAACTTTACACTGCATTTTAAGGAATTAAATGCTATTCCTTAAATGCTCTCAACCACATTTGTACGGCCAAAGTTAACATCCCAATGTTAACTTTGCCTATAAATACAAGTCATTGCACAACAAGAATAACAAGTGATAAAACTCTTCAAAAGTTGAACACTTCACACTTTGCAAACCTGCAATATTCTTGGTGAACTTGTGCAATATTCTCTCAATCGTAAAAAGGAACATTTCACAACTTTAAGTGTTTCGATTGTTTAGAAAAATTCCAAGTGTAGATCAATTGTAGTTCATAGGTTGTTAGGATTTTTACATACTTGTATTATCTTGGTTCCGCAACAACCTTGTAATTTATTTAAAGTTAATAAATAAATTACACTTGAAAATTACATATTGTCTCACCAATTTATTTTATAAGTATTTTGTATTATTGCATTGTTCTTTACTTATTGTCACTTAAATAAGTAATTTATCTAGAACTTGGTATATACTCCTGTAACTGGTCGTCTCCAGTTCAGTGCTTATATTGCAAAGTAACTCCACCATCGACATTGAGGTGTCTTCAGGTAGTACCATCTATTGAGTTGGGACTTACAAAAACAATTTCGAGAAATGCCCAAAGATATGTTTAGAAAGGGTGAAACAATTGGTCAAATGCATACAAAAAAGCGCAGGACAATAGTGGAAGTCGTAAACACCGTTAACGATCCCTCGATTCCGTCATCCAGCTTAGGGTGAGAGAATGATAGTGTTCCTGCAAACCATTTGACAGTATGTTATTGTCTATTCGTCTAGATGTTGGTCGTCTATGTGATGAAATTGAAATAATACGTTACCTAATTAATTTAAGTTGTTGCAAGGTTGTACATGTGTTGTATTTAACTAGTTAGTTTTGATCTTAAATTTATGGCTGACATATTTTGATATGCAACAATTAGTACAAATGCTTTTGTCTGAACTTAGAGTAATCTGTTTTTTCTTTTTATTCTTTAACAGTTGGTATACTTGTCTTTGTTCGTGTGCACATGTGTTTGTGTATTTCGTATCTGGTTGACTTGCATAAAACTGGTTTGTATTAAGGGAATTGTGTTTGTATATAGACCCATGTGACGTCGCTCCATGTATCGACGGTTAGTGTCACTATGATGAAAATGAGAAAAAAAAAATGAATGTCTGATGAGCTACTGCTGTTTGAAGAAAATGACCAACCCCCTATAGCTGTTGCTACTCGAGAATTATAAAGTCACAAAATAATGTGGGCCTTGGGATTGATTTCGACCAGTAGACTCACCTAAATGGAGTAGTGATACCAGGAAAACAAAATATATGTGTTAAACAAATATTCTGCAATACTTTTCTTTAATCTGCTATTCTTTTGGTAAATCCAATTAATGTATCGTTGAATTCATGGACATGGTATAATAAAATGGTAGATTTATATTGTAACTGCTATTAGAAAATAACTAAATGAGCTAATCAAGGGGGTTTTATTTTGAATTGATAATTAGTTAAATTGTATTTGTAAAATTACAATACTATCCTTACACATGTTAATTAAATATTAGTTCTCGACAATTTTTTGTTCTTATTTTAACTTTTGACTATATATATATATATATATAGTAAAAAGTTAAAATGAGAACTAAATATTTGTCGAGAACCGCGAGAACTATTATGTATAGGGATAATATTGTAATTGTATAGTTAATTTAGATAAATATTAATTTAAATTGAAAATGCTCCTTAAATGTCTCAGTTATAGTTATGCGAAGTGTGGAGTTACAAAAATTTGAAATGGATTCAAGCGTACGTCACAGAAATGTAAGATATCTTTCTCATAGAAAGCATATAGTTTTTTAATTTCAACAATTATATTGATGCTTCCGAATTTAAATGTATATAAAATTCTCAAAATTGAAAATTATGTACCATGAGGCTAATTTAAGTCAGATAAAATTCTCAAAATTGATATGGTCACATGTGTAAATTAGATGTAAACATATGTACACCTTAAAAACATATTATAGTCGTCACATGTGAACATGATGAAATCATACCATTAATACGTGTACACATTCAAGATTATGAATACTTAGATTAAGAAAAGTTATTAATTCACATGTATACACCTCTTATATCGAAATTAATTTCAAAAAAGTGATATGCTCACATGTGTAAATTAGATGTACACATATGTACACCTCAAAAATGTAATAAGTCGTCACGTATGAACATGATGAAATCAAACACGTTCATACGTTCTCACATTTGTAATTAGATCGACATTCAAAATTATGAATAACTAGATGAAGAAAAGTTATAAATCAACATGTATACACCTCATATACCAAAACTTATTTTTTTTTAAAAGTGATATGTTCACATGTGTAAATTAGATGTACATCTCAAAAATATAACATAGACGTCACATGTGTACATAATGAAATCATATAGTTAATATGCAATATAACATTAATAAATATATACTGATAAAAAAAACATGATTTTTTATATATAGACTCATCAGATGTTCCAATATATTATGACTTTGAAAATTTAGATTTCATAAGATCGTTGGGTCGTAAAAAAAAGAAGCTTTTACAATAATAGATACTGAAATGAACAATTAAATGACTAAAGGGTGCCGTTTCTTCACAATTCCATATTTCCATGTTTACCCTTGTTTATTTAATAACCATTCGCTAATTAATTTAAATTGGTATTATTTTCTATAATGCCATGTGTATTTATAGCCATTGATAAATCTAATCTAATGGTTTAAAATGGTTCTCGTAGTTCTCGACAAATATTTGGTTCTCGTAATAACTCGACTCTATATATATATATATATAGAAAATAACTCTTAGCAAACCCAGCTTACTACACTTTGTTTACAACCATCAAGATGAGAAAGATAAGAGGGTGGTGGCGCGTTGGTGGCCTGAAGTTGTGATGGTGGTCAGAGTTGAGTGTGAGAGAGGGAGTTGGTGGTTATATGATTATTTAGGTAGTTGGATGTGAAGGTATCTAATGGTATGTATATATATGATGATATGATGATGATTTCTTGTTAGTAGAAAGATAAATGTAGCTGTAGTGAGTGTACAAATTAATTTTAGAGGCTACCCAATGCCCTCGTTCCCTTGCTCGTCCGCCTGCCAGGGACGAGTCCACACCATTGGGTGGGACTCGTCCCTTGTTCATTCGCCTGCCTCGTCCGGTGCTTTCGTTCCTGGAGGGACGAGAGTGAGTGTTTGGATTTTGATTTTTTTTTTCAAATATAGAGGTAGAAGACAAGAGTTAAAACTTTGGAAAGTTGGCAAAACAGGCCCCTTCAAGTGTTTGGAAGATTATTTGTATTTTTTGTAACAATCAAACACATTTTATTATCAAAACACATTACAATAAAAAAGAAAACACATTACAATAACGATACGATTACTCGTCATCATCTTTTATTGACATTTTTCCTTTGCCACGGTAAGCGCTTTCATCGAGCCACCACTTGTCGTGTTGCGGACATTTGACTTCATCCGTTGTTTTGTCTTCCCCGCAATTGTCGTGGTACGATTCGGCCCAAGTGCATTGGTCACCCAACGTGTGACCGGCCTTAAAAACATCATCGACCACCCTCTTTACCTTCTTGATCTCATCCTGCAGAAACAAAGAATATGTCTCTTCGTGCTTCGAGACCTTGCGACCTGGTGCTTGTATTGCCTCAACCTCTTGCTCGCATTGTCGTCTTTTCTCCCGTAGGTAACCCATGACCCCAGAGACTTCAGTTTGAAGGAGGGTGTCCTCTTTGATATCAACCATGATTTTAATATGTTGTAAGAACTATTATGTTGTAACGTTGGAGGACCTTGTAATGTTTTTTTTTTGTGTGCTTTTTTTTATATAAATTGTGTAATGTTTTTATTTTTAATGAAGTGTTTTTTATTTGTATATGTTTTAGTTTGTTTTATATTTGAAGGGTTAAAAGTGTAAAGTTTAGATAAAAGGGTAGAATTAAATAATTGGTGGGTCCAAGACTAGTCCTTGAGAGATGAGTGCATTGGGTATGTTTTGGGGGGATTAGTCCTTGGAGTGTTTTTTGCTGATGTGACGCTGACAGGGACTAGTCCTTGAGGGATGAGTCCCTGGCATTGGGTAGCCTCTTAGTGAAAGAAAGAGATTGATTTGTGTGGATTGATTGATTTGTGATTTTTGAAGATAAGAAGAGATTGATTTGTGAGGTATAGATCGACTTGTGATTTTTGAAGATGAAGAAATAGGTAATATTGAAATCCAGATTGATATGTTTCGGAAAAGAAGAAGATAAGAGGTAAAATGGAAAAAATACCCTCATGTGTAATGCACGTTAGGAAGTTAACGGAACCATATTAACGGCTGTTAGAGTGAGGGGTTTCTAATGAAACAAAAAGTCACCATAGGGTGATGTAATAATAAAAAAAAAGTACGGGGGCGAAACTTGATAATTTGACATACCCCAAGGGCATGTAATGAAATTAACTCCGTATTATATATATCTATCTGCATTTCAAAGTTCAGGCTTTTACACTTTAAATACCCGTAACACTCTCTCCCCATTTTCCCTCTAACATTTAGAAATTCACATATTCATTTTAGATCAATCCAATTACAAATCTTCACCCAAATCATCCAACAAATTATGGATCATTTTGGCCAACATCTCACCTCAACAGAAAAGCCCACTTACCCATTTTATGGTAACAAAGAAAATGAATTTAGTGAAGAATTCAGTCACAAGTTACAGATTTCATATAACAAACAATTACCCGTTGCGAAAAATAAAGTGTCGTTTACAAGAAATGAAACCCTTGATGTTGAAGACCAGCCCGGGTTGTTGAGATTCTTAAGTCTTGATGAAAATGTATCAAGATTTGACCCGGCTTTGCCACCTTATGACCCGGTTGAAAATTATTTGTCTCGTAGGCCTAAGTTCTTGATGCATAACCCTGATAGGCGTCGTGAGATACTTTTTCGTCAAGACGAGGTGAATGGGGTTAGGGAGAATGCATTGCTTGATGATGGAATGTTGTTTTCTGAAGAAGATGAAACAGAGTCGAGTGGTGAGTGTTGTTTAGATACTTCCTCTGGTGATGAATTTTTTGTTGAAAAGTTAGATGTGATGGATGAATTTGTTAGTAGTGACGATGAAAATTTAGAAGAATTTGAGGAAAATAATGGATGGAGATTTAGTGTTTTTTTGCAAAAATTTAGTATTTGAAAATAAGATTGATCAAAGCATACAAGATAGTGAAAATACTGATGATCACAAAAAATTGGACAGTTTTGATCCGATTTATATTGGGATTATTTTTGCTCTCATTCTGGTGGCTACAAGTGCTCTATATTATTCAATAGTTGTATTGAAAAAGACTGTCGCGCCAGAAATGGAGCGTGTGAATCGTGAGGAAGTAACAAGTTCCTACAAGAGTTTTGGAAGCGTATGTCCTGATACCCAAGGAAGCATTTTTCATGAGTCTCAATGGAAGAAAAATAACATGTCGCTGACCAAGACAGAATCATCAAGAACTTCAACTGATCATAAAAGCTTGTCGCGCTTTGGAGTAGTGTTAACTTTTGGAGATTCCCCTAACCATGGAAGCTTAACAGTTGATCAGAAGAAGATTAATATTAACGAAAATAATAGCCGAACACAAGAGGTGATCATATCAGCTGATCAGCAATTACGTGGGCGTCCAACGAGGACAAAAAAAGTGCCAGCTTGGCTTCAGGATTATAGTAAGTAGAAGAGACCTTGGTCAACCAAGGCTTTGAATTATAGTTTTTTTTTGTTTGCAATTTAAGAAAAACACAATTGTAAATTTGTAATCTGCATAAGAAAAAGTAGTCTGTTTGTTTTAAAATATACGAGAGTAAGTACCCGCGCGTTGCGGCGGTGAGATGGTGGAGGTGATAGGTCATAAAGTGTGATAGGTCATAGAGTGTGATAGCCAAATGCCTTAACCGTACGGGTTCCGCCTTTGGATTTAAAAATTTGTCGAAAGTATATCGAATGACATCTCTAATGAAAGAGCATGAAATTTTAAGAACACCCATATAATTTTTATAATTTATCGATGTACGATTTTTGAGATAAAAGATTTTGAATGAATTGGAGGAATAAATGATTTATGGAGGAGAGAGAAAAAAAATGATTGGTTGAGATTTGAGGAGAGAGAAAGGGTGTTAGGTAAATATAGAATTGATATATGGGCATTTTGGGAAAGTAAATGTTGAAACTTAAAATGTAGACAGGTATTTATTTTTTTTTGCTCTATGGCCCGTTACTGCGCCTCGGTCCCAACTTGTTAAGAACTTTTGCTTCAAAAAAACATGAGCGATAAATAAGACCTCCATATATCTCATAGTTCAAGTGAGCAAAACTTTTTATTTTCGGGGGTGCAAATAACATGATATATGCTGATAGATACTATATATATTCAGGACTGCGTTAGTGTATAAATTTTGTATACGTACGCGTTTAAGTTTTAGCCTTTTGTTCTTATAGTGGTCGTGAATGGAGTAGTTTGTAAAGATCCACAACGCGTACAAGCAAATGATTTTTTTTTCCAGAGCGATACAATATATGGGTAACACATCGAATGATGTTCGATTGAATGATTTTATGATCAAAAATAAAATAAAATATATTCACTAGCTTGAATTGTGATTTTAGGCTCCATTAGTTATCTAATCGAGTGGTAATACAAATTCAAACCATTAATAGAGTCAATTGAACGCTTAAAGTGCAAATTTAAAAATTGCAGTTACAAAACATGAATTAAATTTTGTCCAAATGGCGATTTCAAACTTTAAACACCCTTGTTTGTAGGTTTTTTAACACTCATCTGTTTTTCTTGTATTGCATGCATTGTATCATATATATAGTCAAAAAATAAAAATAAAAAATGGAAGAAACTCGAGCCCATTAAAGGTCAGAATCGGTGACTGGCCCATTACTCCGGATTGGGCCCAACTTGTTATGGACTTTTGCTTCTACAACAGTAACATGAACGATAAATGAGACCTCCATATCTCATAGTTCGAAACTTCGAGTTAGCACTTAGCAACATGTTTTTCTTTTAATCAAGTTTATCACATATACAGATATACTACTTAAGCCCTTATTGGAGTACTGTCCCCTGATGACATGCTTATATAAACGACATGCGTAATAGTATCATATCTACTATCATAGGAAGAATTACAAGAGAGACCACATTTACAACATAACTTAAATCGGAGTAGCCTATAGCTAGTGGTTCGTGGATGTGTTGGTAATTGACTCCTCCAATACATATTGGTTTGCAAGTTCAGGCCACATAAGCCTCAATAAATCCTTATGACGTCACATTGGTCACAATTTTAAACCTCATAGGCCTCAACAAATCTTTATGAAGTCACACTTGCTTTCGCCGAAGGAGGTTTGTCTATGAAGATGGTGCTTTAGACAGACCATGTAGATTGAACACAAGGCTATAAACCGGTATACAAAGTTATACAAGTTGTATCTATTTACATGTATTTGAACCTCAATTATAGGACTAAGACCTGATCAAAATCTTTTTTTTCTCTGTTTTTTTTCTTCTGTTTTGTTAATTGGGCCTTAAACATGGAAAGTAAATGTTTTCAAATTATTGAAACCTGTGGACTTGTTGGTATGTGATCACGTTATAATAAACGCATGTCCGGAAATAATTTAAGTCTACGGGGTCACACGAAATGACACGGTAACTCTATATTATTAATTAATATATTAAAGTAATATATTAATTGAAATAATCACGAAATGATTAATTAAACTAAATTAAGGGTTTAATAGTGTTTAATTAATTAAAGAGGAGGTGTTTAAGTGAAATTAGGAATTAGACTTGTTTCCTAATTCCACACCAAGGGGCCGAAAATTCTAGAGGCCTTAAGGCCTTTAGGATTGCTTGTCCACCAAGGTAAAAACCCTTACATATTAGCCTATAAATAAAGGCTAATTAAAAGGGTTTTTCATACAATTACACAATACAATTAGTTGTAGGTTTTCTCTCCTCTCCACTCTTTTAGTTCGGCCGAAACCCCTCTTCACAAAGGGTTTTGGATTTCGACTTTTAGGGTATTAAACAAAGGGTTGTTGATCGTGATTTGGTACTAGCATACGGTATAGGGGTGTCTAGTGTGCGATCGTAGAGGGGTTTTACTTTAAACCCTAAATAATAATAATCTTATTATTAATAATAATTATTGGAAGCTTTGCGCAAAGGTACACGTTTCGATTCTCTCTTTGTTAATTAATAGTATTACATATACGATCTTTCCGCTGCGTACTCGTGAATTGTTATTTGTTTATGTGCTTATACTCTAACAGTGGTATCAGAGCCACATATGTGATCTATTAGTTACAAAGATCAAAACTTGAAGGGGGTTTAGGGTTGGTTCAATTTTAATTAATTATTAAATATTAAAATTAGTTTTCTTTATTTAATTTTAATTAAAATTTTCGGCATTAATTAAATAAAATTAGGGTTTTGTTTAATTAATTAAAGAGGAGGTGTTTAAGTGAAATTAGGAATTAGACTTGTTTCCTAATTCCACACCAAGGGGCCGAAAATTCTAGAGGCCTTAAGGCTTTAGGATTGCTTGTCCACCAAGGTAAAAACCCTTACATATTAGCCTATAAATAGAAGGCTAATTAAAAGGGTTTTTCATACAATTACACAATACAATTAGTTGTAGGTTTTCTCTCCTCTCCACTCTTTTAGTTCGGCCGAAACCCCTCTTCACAAAGGGTTTTGGATTTCGACTTTTAGGGTATTAAACAAAGGGTTGTTGATCGTGATTTGGTACTAGCATACGGTATAGGGGTGTCTAGTGTGCGATCGTAGAGGGGTTTTACTTTAAACCCTAAATAATAATAATCTTATTATTAATAATAATTATTGGAAGCTTTGCGCAAAGGTACACGTTTCGATTCTCTCTTTGTTAATTAATAGTATTACATATACGATCTTTCCGCTGCGTACTCGTGAATTGTTATTTGTTTATGTGCTCATATTCTAACAGTGGTATCACGAGCCACATATGTGATCTATTAGTTACAAAGATCAAAACTTGAAGGGGGTTTAGGGTTGGTTCAATTTTAATTAATTATTAAATATTAAAATTAGTTTTCTTTATTTAATTTTAATTAAAATTTTCGGCATTAATTAAATAAAATTAGGGTTTTGTTTAATTAATTCAACCTTATTTTAATGGTTAATTGAAACCCTCTAAGCAAGTTTTGAGTATGTGAATTGACATGTTTATTAGATATAAATTGCATGTTGTGTATCTTGTTATTTAAAGTTGTTAAATAGAAGTAAAAATCATAAGAAATTCATGCAAAATTCTTTATGATTATTACTTAGATATTTAGATATAAATTGCTTAGCTAATGGTCCAATAATCAGGGTTAATTATTTGATAATTGTGTGACTATGTGAATTTTTCGTGTGATTTTTCTGCTTGACACCAGTTCACTAAAAAATTCATATAAAATCAACCGTAATGAGTTAGGAGTTGCCCTTTGGATAGTAGATGCTCAACTCATAGGGCTACAACTTTGTAGTTCTGGTCGAAGCTTGTTTATGTGAATTACTTGTTAATTAAGTTGTTTAAAGGCTTACGCAATCAAGGCAACTTGATGTATGTGGTCCTCTTCTTCGGAGGGGGGAGCCGACTTTAGACATATGCATGAACCATAGTGACTATGTTTAGGTGGTCCACCTTAACTCGTTGCGTAATTAATTGTTAATAGTTAGTAAGTTTATTATTTTGCGTATTTATTGAGGTATAAAGGTGATGCAAAATTGTTTCTTGGAAAAAATAAACTTGACTAAGAATTATTGAAATAGAGATTTTTTAATAAAATTGGAGTCTTACAACCTTGAGATACACCGGCTCACCCATTTGAACAAACTCTAAAAGATATTCGGAGTGCGCTAGCCTCCTAAAAGAGCGGGTTTTTAATTGCGTTCATCGCAAACCTTTGCCCCTGCGCTTCTTTGTGCGTTCAAATGGAGCTACCGAGCTCTCTTGTGTTGTTAAGACTATACAAATGATTTTATTAAAATATTATGTTATGAAGATTTGCATGAGTCTTCATACATAAACTTTTGATTCACATCAAATGCATTACCCATTCAAAGTTAAGTCATTGCCACCTACTTTGCTAAGAACACTTGCCAGTGCTTTTCGCTCCAACGTGAGACCGTAGGCGAATTGTATCTTTTCAAGCTAGATTACCACTCCACCGTGAGACCGGTGGTGGACTATTTACATGTTCTTAATTGGGCGACTTAAAGCGAGTTAAGAGGTGAGATCCTTGACCCGTGGCATAAGATGGGACAAAACATGTTTACAAAACACTTAACACCCCTTTTAAAGTGTTGTTGTAAGTTCCATAACTCTAGGAATTGCATGAATGCAATTATTGATCGTCGATTACCTTTTGAGTACGTCATTTCTAGCTGATCAACAGATGAAATGATTGTATGTCAATTGGATCCTAGCCTTAATGAAATTAATTGTTAAATGAATTTAACATGGGTAAATTATATTTCTTAAGGATTATTATTGAAACTACCGATAATTGAACTTTTGTCTGTTTTGTAGATGGCAACAACAAATCCTTCTCAAAACATACACCAATCGGCTTTTAGGTCGATGCTAGAAAGAGAAAAGCTTTCTGGACCCAACTTCAATGACTGGTTTCGTCAGCTGAGAATAGTTCTAAGAGCCGAGAAGAAATATCAAGTCCTTGAAGAGCAGATACCCGTTGTTCCGGGAGCCAATGCTACAACTGAAGAATTGGCTGCATACACTGCTCAGTACGATAGACACAATGAGGTTGCTTGTTTGATGCTAGGGAGTATGGTTCCCGAACTTCAAAAGCAATTTGAAAATTATTTTCCATGTGATATGATCAAAGAGCTCAAGTCTTTGTACGAAAAGCAAGCTGGAGTGGAGTTGTTTGACCTAGTTGACACACTTCATGACTTGAAACACGAGCAAGGAACACCGGTTAGTCCTCATGTACTCAAGATGAAAAGGTACTTTGAGCAATTGGAAATGTTGAATTATGATTATCCTCAGCCTATTGCTATTGGCATGATTCTCAAGTCTTTATCTAAAGACTTTGAGGAGTTTGTGCGCAATTACAATATGCATAGCATGAATAAAACCATTGTTGAACTCCATGCCATGGTAAATGAGTATGAGAAGAAGCTTGCAAAGAAGTCTGCTACACCCCAAGTTCTCACGATCAAGGGGGGAAGGATCCAGAAAGGGAAACAACCGAAAGCTAAGGGCAAGAACGATGGTAAGGGAAAGCAAAGTGCTTCAGTCTCGAAACCAAAGAAGACCCCTCCGGCGAAAAAGGAACATCCGGCTAAGGACCAGAGTTGTTATCACTGTAATGAAGTGGGACACTGGAAGAGGAATTGTCCTAAATATCTAGCTGAGTTGAATGTGAAGAAGAAGCAAACTGGTTCAGCCAGTACTTCAGGTATCTTCACAATTGAATTATATTCCTTTTCTAAGCGTAATTCGTGGGTTTATGACACCGGGTGTGGAACTCATATCTGTAATTCTTTACAGGGGCTTAGAAGGTGAAAGAAACTGAAGCCAGGATCTTTACAACTGTTCGTGGGAAATGGCCTACCGGCAGCTGTAGAAGAAATAGGCGACTATCATTTAGTTTTACCTACTGGTTTAGTTATTGTTTTAGACAATTGTCATTATGCACCATCTATTACTAGAGGTGTAATTTCAGTTTTTTTGTTGAAAAACAACGGATTCATTAATGTTTTTTAATGATTATGGTATTTCAGTTTCTCGAAATAATGTTCATTATTTTAATGCTATTGCTTGTGATGGTATTTATGAAATTGATATGCATGGTTGTGATTCAAATGATAATTCAATGTATAGTGTTAGTGTGAGTCCCTTAAGTTCGATGGTTAACCAGGAAAGTGTAAAATACAACAAGTCTAATAAGCACTAGATTGGACTAGTATTACTTTAATATAAATGCAAGTATATAAATAAAGTAGGGTTAAGTGCACGGAAATGTAATCAACTAAGGCCGAAAAGTTATTGTATACATGAACTTACAAAAGGTTTATTGTATACATGAACCCTTAAAAAAAGTTATAGAAAACACGTTTTACCTGCTATAACGTTAGCCGGTAACCCTTGTGAAGTCAAGACAAAACTGCTGACGTCAGCAATTTTGTCTTATTCTTATTTTGTCATTTTCTGCAGTTTTTTTTTTTTTTTTTTTTTTATTTTTTTTATTTTTACGATTGTATATTTTTATAGTTTCTTATTTTTATCACTTAACTTACTTTTAAAGTTTTTAATTTTTATCAATTAACTTTGGATTTTAACTTTAATCATCAATTTTTTATTTTTATTTTTCTTTTTATTTTTTTTATTATTTTTTATTTTCTTTTATCTTTATTTTATTTTTTTAATTTTTTTTTTTTTTTTTATTTTTTTTATTTTTACGATTGTATATTTTTATAGTTTCTTATTTTTATCACTTAACTTACTTTTAAAGTTTTTAATTTTTATCAATTAACTTTGGATTTTAACTTTAATCATCAAATCTTTTTTTTTTCTTTACTCTCTATCTCTTATTTTAAGGTTTCTAACTAAACTATAGTAAATTTTAAGTGTCCAAACTTTTAGGTACCGTTGTATGTATAAATGCTTGCATGACGCAGTGTCGATCCCGGACAACGTCCCCCTGGGGTCAAAAACTAGTTCTAACTACACACATTCATCAGAATTTAGAACCATAAGAATTTAAAAAAAAAAATCGGATCTCCATATCTTGATGATGTCAAATAAATGAATAACAAACACAATCACTGATGAAAAACGATGTCAAACCACCGCACATATGCCTTTTTTTGTATTTCATCATGAAACCGACAAACAAGTAATTCCTTTTACACCCCGCCGCTGAGATGTTGTGGGAGATGTTGGTCATCCACTGTTACTGTCTTTTGCTTTTTCTTCTTCTCTTTGATTTTATTTATTTTATCTATATGTGGGAGATGAAAAAAAGAAAAAAAGTGGAAATTGTAAAAATCTTGATACAATAAATATTTATCATAGTTCCTTACATATAATAGAGGTTTTGTAAGTTCATGCACACAATAACTTTTTGGGCGTAGTTTATTACATTTTCATGCACTTAACCGGCCCACATCAAGACTTTAGCCGGTTTCGTTATACAATAGAAAAATAGCAGGGTTCATGTATACAATAAACCTTTTGTAAGTTCATGCACACAATAACTTTTCGGCCTTAGTTGATTACATTTCCGTGCACTTAACCCAATAAAGTAATACAAGACTTAAAGCAATAAACAAATAAAGTGGAACATTATGTATTTTTCATGGGTATTTTATTTATGATGTTAAATAAAACACAAGGTTGTTGCGGAATCAAGATAATACAATTAAGTATTTATCCTAACAACCTCTGAGTTACAAATGATCTATATTTGTCAAATAACTCTTAGGATCGAGATACTTAAAGTTGTGAAGTATCCCAGTTTAAGATCGAGAGTATTTGGACAAATTCACTTCAATGCAAAATGAATGCTTAAAAGTATTTATGTCAAGGAAATGACTTTGTATTTATAGGCAACAAAATTCACCAGTGAATTTTGTGCCGTACAAATATGGTTGCATACATTTAATGATCCGACAAGAACATTAAATGTATTGGATAAGGAATAAGGATAAAGTCACATCAAGTGCAAGTGTATCCTTTTATCCAACCACCTTAACACACGTATACTTTGGTAAAGAACAAGTGGATTGTTCTTTGGAAAGTGTGTAAAGGCAAAAGTCAATCCTTGATATCAGTGTTCAGACTTGTAGGATCTAGAACACTGACAATCCTCTAGTGTACAGATCTGGTAAGACTTTCCAGTGGACTCCGCCATTTGTTAAGTCTTCTTTCTTCAGACTTCAGTCAGAATGTCTTCAGTAGAGTTGATCTGGACTGGGTGAAGTCCAGTGAGCTCATCTGGAGAATACTCCAGATTTCCTATACAAGTATTTGCTCACTGGTCTTCATTATTTCTGGACAAATCTTCAGAGGGACTCCAGATTCCAAGTCTGGAGTAGGTCCAGTAGAACACGATTCTGGTCAGATCTTCAGTGAGGCTCCAGTAGTCGAGTCTGGAGCGAGTCCAGTAAATCTGGACCTAACAAATTCCCCCTATTTGTTTAGAAATAATGCAAGTGTTTTCAAGCTTGAATCTATACATTTTGTAAGCTTGAAAAACACAAGTTTCGATTTGTCTAAAAATCTAAGTTACTGGAAAACACTTTATAGATCATGAGTGTTTTCAGTTTCATCAATTAAGTTCTAACTTAGACTAAATCTGGTCATTTACTTATAAAAATAAAAAATTGCAACTATTATTACATTCATCAACTGATAAATAGTATACAATTTTCATAAGACAATAATTTACAATAAGTAAACAATAAGAGTTAGGCCCTTCTTTTCGACGTCCTTTCTGGAGCATCTTCAGTAGCCTTTCTCTTTGGTGATGGAGAAGATGGTAATGAATCTGGTGATCTTATGCCCAATGCAACTTCCATCTGTTGCTTTCTTCTCCATACCTTCTCAATCCTTTTCAGAAATGCCTTAACATCAGTCGACACATCTGTCTTCCCCTTAAATGTTAGAGCAATTTCCCTAAGTTCACTCCATCCAAAAGCTTGGACTGAAGTACTTCTCCTCTCATCAGTGAAGTTACCCTCCCTGGTCAACTTTACTTCAAACTTTGACATGCCTACATGATCTTCAGCCAACTTGATTTCAGCACCAGTGATCCTTCTTGCATCAGCCCTGAAATTCAACATCTCATTGTATTTTTCTTTCAGCTTGGCTTGCTGGATCAAAGCTTCAGTATCCTTGGACACTCTCCTTTGCTCTACAGCAGTTTGGAGTTCTTGACGATTTATTCTTCGAGAAGTGTCCAGGGGAATGAAAGTACTTACATCAGCATCTCTGATTTCTTTGATCTGTCTGGCAGTCAATTTTGGTAAACCAGTAAGTCTCTTTCTGTACTCTATCTCCAGAGCACCAGCATTCTTTCTTATTTTCTTCTGGAGACTTACCAGTTCAGCTTTTCTCTGTCTGATGAGTTCTGGTACACTCACGCCATAAATAATTGAGTCATATACCTGTTCTTCTTCAGCGTAGAATGAGCGTACATGAACATCATCTAATGCATTTAGGCATTGATGAACTCTGGGGTCATCCTTCATCCTTTTAAAAACTTCAATATTAATGCCTAACCTTCCAGCATTGTAGGAGTCCAGAGTACCCATGTTTGCCATCTCCCTTTGATGGGCCAGCAGTTCATCCTTTTGATTTCTTTTAAAAATCTCTATCATTATGCATTCCTGCTCTAACTTCCTTGAAGTTTCATTATCAACATCTTTAGTTTGCTCTTCCTCTTCACCAGATACAACTTTTTCCTTTCCTTTAACAGCCTTCAGTGTAGTAGGAATATCTGGGAAGGTTTCAAACTGGGGCTCACTGGCTTCAGTACCAGCAGCCTCTTCAGTAAGCCCGGCTTCAGTGCCATATGCTCTTTGTGTTTGGTCACCAGACAACTCTTCCCCCTTGGAAGGATCTCCAGTTCTTGACTTGAGATCATTCCACATTTGTTCAAGCATAAGTCTGTCTAGTGGACCAAAAGATGTACCTTGTACTGGAGTTGTTTCAGTCACAACTTTCTTTAGTTCCTGCACTTCCTTCTGAACATTTGCAACAGCTTTGGGCAAGTGCTTTTGCAACTTCTCATCCAGTAGCTTCTCTACTTGGGGTAATACCCCATCATAAATGCTACGAAGGACAGTCCCAGAAACTTCTTCACATAATTCTTTTAACATGTTGTTTCTGAACTTCCTTGTACATTCATCACTTAGAGTACTAACAACTGCACTCTGGTCCAGTGTGGGCCTACTCTCCAGAGAGCTTACCCTGAAAACCAAATTCTGAACCTCTTCTTTCAGACCTGCCAGTCCACCAGTGACTGCACTTTGAACAGAAGTAACCAACCTATTCTCTAATCCCTGGACTGCCACCTTGATCTTTTCAGTGTTGGTGTTTGTGGCCAGTACCAGTTCATCAAGCTTCTCATAAACCAGCTTCTCATTCCCAGCGAAGACATTCATCTCTGAAGCAAGGTTATTTGAAAGTAAAGATTTGAAGTCTGAAATAACCTGAGATGAAGTCTGGAGTGATCTCTCCAGGTCCGCCACCTTACTTAAAAGGCCTTGGACCTCAGTTGAAGAAGAAGTGGAGAGACCAGTGGGAGGTTCAAGAGTGAGGGTAATCTGGTCATTAGAGGAACTTGTGCCCAGTCCTCTTCAGTTGCAGCTTCAGACGTTGCAACTGGTGACTCCGACGCACGAGGAGGAGGTTGAGATTCTGAAGGTTGAATGGTTGCTGGAGTGAAGTATTGGGTGTTTTCTGGAATTGAAGGTGGTGGTGGTAGTGGCATGTTTGGTTCTGGTGTTGGCATTTCTGGTGAAGGTGTTGGCATTTCTGGTAGATTTTCTTCTTCTTGTACATCTTCACCCAGAAAGTTCAAGTTCACATCAAAGCCTTCAGACATTGGAGATTCAACAACATCCCATTCTTGAGCAATCCCAACTGTCTGTTCACCAGACTTTTCACCAGTCTCAATATCTACCTGTTCACCAACCTCAACATTCAAGTCCAGTGGAGCCTCTTGCTCACCAGAATCATGTTCATCAGTCTGAACATCTTCAACAACTTCTTCAACAACCTGGGCAACATGTTCAGCGTGTTCATCAGTTTCCTGCCCAACAACCTCTTCAGATTCAAATATTGGTGATCCATCCAGATTCATAACATCACCTGGATGTCTTTCTGGATTCACCTGGATTCCAGCTCTCATCAAACGCCTATTAGTTCTAGGTCGTCTGGAAGGTTCAACAACTTCTTGACCTTGACCTTCTGGAGCAACTTGTCTTATGGGCTGTACAGCCTCTATTATCTGTACATCATCACCAGATGGTCCTTCAACATCTTGAACTCTAACTGGACCCATTTCAACTTCTTCCCTTTGGAAGGAAAGCATGGACTGAGGAATATCTACCTCATCCACTGGAGACCTAAGATTGACTAGGTCCCTCATATACTCACTCACAGAAAAGTGAGTAGTATCCATATCATACTGGTCGCCAAATGAATTCTTAAAAATCAGTGAAAGGAATCGAATATAAGGAACGAATGGCTTTCTTCCTTTCACTCTTAGGCGCTCGACCAGGTCATCAAAAAGGATTTGGGAAAAATCCACTCTAAGCCCAAACCATAAACAGTAGGCAATCTGGAGGTGTGTTTGATTAATCTGGTCTAATCCTCCAGAGCTGCCTCCTAGACACTCAACAATATGTGTAAAGAAATATCTCCATGAGTCTGACAGCTTGCTCATGTAGATAGTCCCCTTTCTGGATAGCTGCCCATGCTCATCCAATATATCTGTATGCCCCATCAGCCTGCATACTTCCCTTGTATTTATTCCAGTGGGAAGCTCAATAGGCAGCTCATTCTGGTCTAAATAGTTTAACTGTAGAACAGACCTGAACAGACTTGCAGTGAAACCAAGGGATCTGGTACCTCCCTTGAGAGTATAGTTGATCGATGAAGTTTCATCGTCATATGAAGCCGTGTACCAGAATTCACACAAATACTCGTGGTACATTCTTCCAGGATTCAATGTTAATGCACCATATAATGGGCAAGCGAGGAAGAACGAGTTTAATCTCCCAATAATTGATTGGGCATCATGAACACTGGACAGAGAGAGTCTTGCCATCCAGTTATTCATATTGATTCTTATGGCACTTGCCTCAAGATTGATATGAGGCGCCCTATCAACATT
>CM067174.1:21657729-21679480 GCA_034093135.1 Erigeron breviscapus
GCAAAAGTACCTATCATTGAAAATACAATGTAAACATTTGTAATAGTCCAAAATTCCAAATTACCCTTTGATAGCTAGCACGATGACGAAAATTATGATGACTATGTTAATGACGATATCTACTTACTCCATTAGTTACAATATTTATGTAACTTTAATTGTTAATTAAGATTAGAGAACTAACTAGATTAAACCCATGCGTTGCATGGTGAAATAGTTGACGTAAAACTTTGTTAAAATAAATAATGTATCTTTCAAATTTAAAGTATAAAATTAAAATATTGTAACAACGATGTATTCAAATGTAAACTTACCTATTAAAACAGTTACATTATAAATGAATATATTTTAATAATGTGCTTTCTGTTCAAATTGTAGTTGACTATATGTTTAGTGGGCCAACTAATTCATAGTTGTCTTATTCAATATGAAAATTGTAATAATTTACTAATAAACTTTTCTTACATTACCATCTTAATTTTAATCTTAATCTTAATATATACTATAAGACAGTTGAACTAATAATTTATTGACCAATCACATCGCTCGATTTCATCAAATTAACTCTCTTATGTCATCATTTAGTTTAATTATAAATTAAAATTTCTGATAATCAATTATTATATTATATTAATATTAATATTCGTAGAAAAAGTCTCACTAATTTACACTTTTTTTGTTTTGCATCAATAATTTATACTTTTTAGCCCTAAATATTTAATTTATATTTATTACAATTTTTAGTCATAAACTTTAGAAGATTATTTTAATTTTTCATCATTAATTAATTAAAATATTTCAACACATAAAATATTGTCTACAAAAAAGTATTTCAATCAAATTACAATAATATAGATAATAAAAAAAATAGAAAAAACATAAATACAAGCTCATATGAGTAGATTTTTTACGCAGCTGATGAGCTATTTTTAAAGCAAATTATATAGTTTCATGTGAATGTGTGTATACAACCAGTAACATATCTACAATTGTGATTTAATTAATATTAAAATATAATAATTCTATTATTATCTTAAGGGAAAAAATTATAATTATATTAATATTAACAATCTTTAATTGATTATACGTACGATGTATATTCTGGTAAAGAAACTTTAGATTGTCTACAATTGTAATACTATAAGTTTACATTTATCAACTTCTTAAAAAAAAGCTACCACCAAACAATCTTCTTCTATATTACGATTCATATCTTTTTTCAATTTGTCAAACTTAAAATTCAACATCCACACTTACACAAACTCATTAACAATATGAACAACAATTCAAGAAATCTTAATGGGAAACAGAAACCCAAAATACAAACAATTAATTAACATATAGCAGATGCAATAGAAGGTAACCCAGAAAATGGTTCATCATTATATGAAGTCGAATCAATATATGATAAAAAACGAAATACGAGATATACACATCTATATTATTTCACTATTAAATGAAAAATACATTATCGTAATGTTTGACTGTAACAGAATACATTGACATGGACAACTAAACTTATATTTATAACTCATGTCATAAGTCCCGTGTCCAGTATTGGACACGGGTCTAAAATCTAGTTTAAGCTATAAAAATGTCATTGTTTCTCAATTTTGACGTTTTATGAGCTATGCGTTTAGCAAGTTATAGAAAAATGAAATTTACTTTAATGATTCGTTCTATCTATACTTCTATACCATGTTGGAACCACATTAGTGTGACATTCAATGATCATCTATCCTTCCTGATATGATAATTGACGATAACTGAAAACCCTATGTCTAGTAAATATATAATGGGCGTATTTACTCTTAAAGACACACTATAGGGTTTTCCATTAGATGATTGGAACTATGAGGACTAATATTACACACATTAAACACCAAAGGGGTTGAATGTGTAAATACTCTCATTATAAATAGAGAGCCATTAACCCTAACTTAAGGTTAATGAAAGAATCACATAATCACACCATAATACCCTCACTAATTTCGTGAGTGTAATTCCTCCATAAATTCGTGTATAACCTCATACGAATTTAACATCCCATTATTACTCAATCATCTTGTTTTAGGAACCCGAAATCAATAGCAATCATGCTTAATGATTTTACAGGTTCCACAGGACGATCTGTGATACTTTATCACTCGAATCGAATCATGTTTATTCCAACATACTATATTATTAAGATTTAAGAGAATGTAGATAATTTTTACCGACTTGAATACAATACACTTCGTTAAAATCATCTGTGTGGGTTTTTTGAGGTGGATTTGTATATATATGTGTGTGATCAGAAAAATGTTCAAATCACACACAACTACACAAGTAAAGGAAATGTTCAAAATTATGAAGGGGGCCATTTACGAAGAGAAAAGTGTATTGTTTTTTTTTTTTTTTTTTTTTTGAGAAATAATCCATAGTTAAATTAAATCAAATCACAAATCGCAAGCTACAATTTCAACGTAATATATAGCTATAGGCCTATAGCTCCACAATTCGTGAGTTTCTATAATCAAATCACAATCACAAGCAAGCTAGTTCTGTCTTAATAGCAGCAGGATGAAATTAAATCACTATTTTTACCATGCAAAATCACAACATTATAAGCATTCAAATTTGTCACACCCCGTTGTAGCGGAAATACAGGGTTAACAAAGAATTGCGCACTTATCAGAAGGTTAATAGAGATTACATCCATTTATGCCAATACAAGTCAAAACAAGTACAATCGTTCAAAGTGTGGACCCCAAAATACGGATACAAGTCATCCCATTTGGAACTGGGCCCACAGAATACAAGTTCAATAAATTGGACAGTCAAATACAATTAAAGCCAAAAGCATGAGAGTCCTCAATGTCTGATGCTAATTGTACGTCCAAAGTCAAAAGATTGGCCCTTATAATGCCAAAGACGATTCCAAGACTTACTGATGGTCACCTGAAAAGCATGAAATTTGAGAGGATCAACTATCGAAATAGTTGGTGAGTTTACAGTGTGTTTGACTAAAAGATCAATCGTCATTTGTTGTAGTTATTTAAGACAAGACAGTCCAGACCAAAGTCCGACAATAAGACAATTTCCCTCGCACAGGTCTCCCGTCTATAATGGGGTGCGGACCAGTATACCTCGCACAGGTCTCCCGTCTATAATGGGGTGCGGACCAGTATACCTCGCACAGGTCTCCCGTCTATAATGGGGTGCGGACCAGACAAAGACAGTCAGGAACAAAATCTGACAAGACAACCATTAGAATTTCATAATGGTGATAACTACGTGAAGGGGGGATCATTTTAGTTTGTCAAACACAAAGAACAATTCAGTCAGCCGACAACATGGCAAGTCAAAGTCATTTAGTTCAATATTTCATAAGACATGTATACACACTTTCAGACAGCCGTCAACATGGCAAGACATAAGACAAATGATTTTAATTTACCAAATCTCATGGCATAGACAAAGACAAATCATTTATAAAGTAGTCGTGTATACAGTACATGCTTTTCAGGCCCAAAGTAAAAGGAAAAAGGGCGCCATAAACTCACCTTAGCGATCAAGAGCTAAAAGTATGAGCAGTCTGAGAATAAGAGCAGTCTAGTCTCCACGTCTATCCAAAACCTAGGATATGAGCACGAATGGTGAGGATCAAATCTCACGACGACAAGTATCCTACGTACAACTACTTAGCTATCAATCCTAGAATGCCTTTACCGAGAACGTGTTTCAAACTTTCATTTTATCAACTAAAGTAAATAAAATTATTTGGACTTACGGATTTACAAGTTATTAACGTTTAAAAATTTACGCGCAAAATTTTCCCAGAAGGTATCCACTGCGCCGCAGTGAGCCAGAACCTTGCTCACTGCGCCGCAGTGGGCTAAATCGAACCAGGGACCAGTACAATGGCACTGCGCCGCAGTGGGCTAAGCCCATGCCACTGCGCCGCAGTGGCCTCATTCTGCAGCCAGCACCAGCAGGTGCAAATATGCAGGAAAGCCCAAATCGTTTTTCAACACAAATCCTTTCATTATAACAAGTATAAACATGTTCAAAAGACCTGGAAACATACCATTCCGCCAAAACATTTCGCCATTTCAATCATTTTGATTTCAAGACCAAATTCTAAATCAAAACTTCATAAATTACCAAGAACCCTAATTACATAACAAGTTTAAAGCCTCTAATTCCGTTTACAAAACTAAAACAAACCCTTAGTTGAATTTAAATCAAATCAAAAGTTTGAAGAAGAAAGTTACTTACCAAAATTTGGTGTTCTTGAGAAATAGGAAGAAAATGGTGATGATAATGATGCCTTGAATACTTGTTAAATGATTTCTTCTTTTTCCCAAAATCAGATTTGATTATGCTATGAGATTGAGAGAGTTTGATTTTTGAGAGTGTTGGTGATATGTGTTTCTTGTGGGTGTGGGTCGACAGAACAAAGAAAGAAAAGGGTGATGGGGGTGTTTGGTGTTTCCCTCTCTGCCTTTCAATTTCAATTCGGCCCATGTGGCCAAATATTAGATATATACCGTACCCCTACTTTGGTAAAATGCTTACGATTAAATACCGTTTGACAAGGTTATAATTTAAAGTAAAGGTATTTCCCTCGTCTCATTTTAATTAAGACAAGTCAATAAAGTTTCGTCAAAGTGAACTTTATAATATTAAGTCTAGACAGTCTAATTATTTTGTTCAAGACATAACCTTTAAATATTAATTTAAAGTTATTTTAAAGGCTCGGCATTCATCTAGATAGCTAATAGTCTACGTCAACAAGATACGTCTAATTTGACTAAGTCAAAAGTCCAAAAGTCTAATAAGTTCCACGTCAAATGACTGTCTAATTGAGATTAGGACTAACCCGATGTTAATTAATTACGAGTTGTCACAAAATTCACTGGTGAATTTTGTTGCCTATAAATACAAAGTCATTTCCTTGGATGTATGTTGGCATACGACATCAACTTTTAAAATGGGTAACAAGCAGAATTTGACGCCTTGCCCCTGGAGGAGAGTGCTCTAAAAAGACTGGATTTTTGGCGGCCCTTCTAAAAAAACAAGGATAAACTCGGTAGAATAAGGGAAAGGCCAACATTGTCTTCAGATTCCAAAAATCAATGCCCCTTGATGTGAATATCAAAATCAACATCCTTTAGTTATTGGGAAAATAAATTGGATGTTTTAACCTTTGGTTTTTCATAGGTTATAGAACACGTTTCTGGTTAAAGGAGGAGGTACCAAGGAGGGTGGAAATGTGAATAGAAACACATGCAAAAAACAAAGATTTTTGAAACAAATGTATAGGTGACAGGAAACACAGCAAATACGCCGATAAGAATTGGTATCCATAGTAGACCCTTATGGTATAGTACGAAAAAACTGACACTAAAAGCTACTGTCATGGTTGTTATGGACAAGAAAAGAGTTAGAGACCAACATTAGCTTTTTGGGTAATGATTCCAAAAAATCACGTTCAGCATAACGAGATGTGAGGATAGCTAAGAATATGAGAATTGAAGCTGAAGAGGAGAATAGAGAAATGGCATCTGCGACAACAAAAACGATAAGGGTTCTTTTGGTAGAAAAAAGGGATACCGTCGTCTTGGTTGTATCCCCCAGGAACTGTAAAAGCTGCAGCAAATACAATGGTTGCAATAAGTGCTGCAACAACCATACATTGGTTTGCTGTTCCTTTCATCCATTCCTCACCTTTTAAAACTAGATCTTTGTGTTCGTTAGTGAACAACTGGTGTGGTTTGTCAGACCATTCTTTCCGGTTCCTCAGTTCTCTAAAAAGAGGATGTCACATATCCTACTGTTAGGATTTAGCACATAAACATATAACAAATCACGAGTACGCAGCGGATAAGAACGTATATGCAATCATATTAATTAACAACAAAGAGAATTGATATTGTACCTTTTAGCGTAAGCTTCCAATAAAATAATAATAATAAGATTATTATTAATTAGGGTTTAAAGAAAAACCTCTCTACGATCGCACACTTGACACCCCTATGTTGTATGCTAGTACCCGATCACGAACTCACAAACCCGTTGTGCAATACCCTAAAAGTCGAACCCTAAAACCCGAACCCCTTGGGGTTTTTTCCTTTCGGCCGATCGAACAAAGAGGGAGAGAGAGAGAGATTTTGTTAGGGTTTTCAAAACTAAATGCTTTGAATGAATGAAAAACCCTTAACCTTTGATCTCTATTTATAGGGATTAATTAGAAGGGTTTTCTAACTTGGTGACCAAGTTAGATGAGGATTAGGAAACCCCATAAGGAATTTCGCCCCCCCCCTCATTGTACAATTAGGAAACTTCTAATTTACATTTTAATCCATCTCTTTTAATTAATAAACATTTATATAACTATTAACTTATGTTTATTAATCATTTCATGATCATATTAATCAATATATTACATTTAATATATTAATTAATTACATAGAGTTTACGTGTCATTTTGTGTGACCCCGTAGGCTTAAATATTTCCGGACATGCGTTTATTTAACGTGATCACATACAACAGCTCCCACTTGAGCATGTTATATAAAGGCAATAACATTGGTTAGCGTCTAGCAACACGCCAATGCTCCCGGAAATATTTAAGTATAGTTTCTTAAAGTATCATTTGAAATGATTTAGTCTTTATTATCCCTTGTTTCAGATACCTTGTTAATTATGGATATGGATCAATGTCATTCCATAATTTAACGATTCTGTTTCTCATTTCTACAACTAATTAAGATTACCAAATTAATCAAGACAACTTCTGGAGTTCATTTGGGTATGCGCATACAAACATCTTAATTAATCAATGAGGGCGCCAAATGGTATCATTCTTCAGTTGCAAATTGAAGGAACAAATCCTATTTTGACTACACGTGTTAGTCATGTCGTTTCACTACATTTCTGAAATAGCCCTTTATTACTACCTTGTTCAGGATAGTTAGAACTATATCAAGAAAATGCAATCCACACATGCATAACCTGCTTGTATCTCAAGTCTAAGGATAAATAAAGCAACCATTTCACGAATTTCACTTAATGATGCCGATCCATAAAGTGATGATTCGTTAAGTGGGGTAGTCCGATATGCATCTCTATGGATATCATGTGAGTTTGGTAGGACCATCTTCATATATTCTTAAGAATATTACCAAAACACTCAGATATGTCTTAGTTTAACCATATTCCATATAGTTAATCGACAATGGACATTTAGAATATTAAATATTCATGGATTAAACATGCAAATATATGACACAATCATTATGAAATGAAAACACTCATACCAAGTATATAAATTCATTTATTGAAATAATAATTGTTTAACATCCCATTATCCAAATACCAATCACAGATTTACATGATATAACTAGCTAATTTAAGTCCTATGCCCTCGGCATGCTTATTGAGCTTTCCTTTTGACAAAGCCTTTGTAAAAGGATCTGCTAAGTTACAATCTGTGTGAACTTTGAGTAAATTGATTTCAGCTAATTCGATTTGCTCACGAACATAGTGATATCTTCTCTGGTAATTGTCTGGCACCTTTCTGAACTCCGGGTTCGTTGGCAATGACAATAGCTCCCGTATTATCACAGTACAGATCCAAAGGTGTGTTATTTGAGGGCATCACGTCAAGCCCAGAAATAAACTTTCTGATCCAGACAGCTTCCATGGCGGCATCCGCAACAGCTATATACTCAGACTCTGTAGCAGACATAGCAACTGTAGATTGTTTCTTGCTCTTCCAATCCACCGCACCTCCATTTAAAACGAAGACGTATCCCGACTGAGATTTTGTATCATATTTATCAGTCTGAAATCCAGCATCACAGTATCCAGTTACTTTGAGCTCTGCATCGGGATTTCCTCCATACACCAAGAAATAATCTTTAGTAGCACGCATGTACTTAAGAATATTTCTTCACAGCAGTCCAGTGATCCTCACCCGGATTCTGTTGATATCGGCTAACGATATTTTGCGCAAACGCAATGTCAGGTCTAGTGCATCTTACCGCATACATAATAGATCCCACAGCCGAAGCATAAGGAACTCTTTGCATACGCTCCACCTCCTTAGGTGTAGAAGCACCGTTTTTGCTAGATAAATTAAGTCCTTCTTGCATAGGTACGAAACCACGCTTGGAATTCTCCATCTTGAATCGCTTCAAGATCTTATCAATATAAGCACTTTGACTTAATCCAATCAACCGTTTACTTCTATCTCTATAGATCTTGATTCCAAGAATGAATGCTGCTTCACCCAAGTCTTTCATAGCAAAACACTTTCCAAGATGGGATTTTACATCTTGCAACATTGGAATGTGATTTCCTATTATCAATATGTCATCTACATATAAGACAAGGAAAGTAACATTACTCCCACTAGCTTTGCGATATACACATGGCTCATCAAGATTTTGAGCAAAACCAAACTTTTTAATTTCCTCATCAAACCTTTTATTCCAACTTCGTGATGCTTGCTTTAGTCCATAAATGGACCTTTGAAGCTTGCACACTTTGTTGGGATATTTTGAATCGACAAAACCTTCTGGTTGAACCATATAAACTTCCTCGTCTAGAAAACCATTCAAGAAAGCAGTTTTGACATCCATTTGCCATATCTCATAGTCATAGTACGCTGCTATGGCTAAGATGATCCTAATAGCTCTAATGTCCGCTACGGGAGAAAAGGTTTCCTCATAGTCAACTCCGTAAAGCTGAGTATAGCCTTTTGCCACAAGACGAGCTTTTAGGTGTGTACATTTCCATCCATGTCGGTCTTGTTCTTGAAGATCAATTTACACCCAACGGTTCTACCATTAGGTGGAAGATCAACCAAACTCCATACTTGATTATCTTTCATGGATTTCATTTCCACATTCGCAGCTTCAAGCCATTTGTCAGATTCTGGATCTGATAATGCAGCTTTGAAATTAGGAGGTTCATTTAAGTCTCCTAATACGTGTTCTTCAGATTCAATATTAAGATTCAATCTTTCACGAGCACGTATTGTCCTTGAGGACCTACGAATTGGAATCGCATTATCTTCAACTTGAGGTTCATCCCTTTGAACATCCCCCCCCCCCAAGTTGATGATCGCTAGTATTTTCAGAAGGTGACACATCTTCCTCTTGAGTCTCATCAAGCTCGACAATCCTCCCACTGTTTTCTTGAGATATGAGATTCTTTTCAAAGAACTCAGCATATCGAGAAACTTTAACAGTGTTGTCGGTAGGAAAGTAGAAGTAGTAACCCATCGTTTCCTTTGGGTATCCTACAAAGATGCACTTAACATCTAGGTTGGAACCATATTGATAATGCGAACAGCAGACTCTAGGGCATAATCCCAAAACGAAAAGGGAGAGTCGTAAGGTTCATCATTGATCTCACCATGTCTAGAAAGGTTCGATTTCTCCTCTTAGATACACCATTATGCTGTGGAGTATATGGAGGAGTAACCTGTTGAATGATTCCACAAGCTTTTAGATAATCTTTAAACTTTTGGCTTAAGTACTCACCACCTCGATCCGAACGAAGAATCTTGATGGTTTTACCGAGTTGATTTTCTACTTCATTTTTAAACTCTTTGAATGTTTCAAAGACTTCATGTTTATGTTTAAGCAAGTAAACATAACCATAACGACTGAAATCATCCGTAAAAGTGATGAAGTAGCTAGCACCTTTCCTTGACACATGTCTAAATGCCACACACATCGGTATGTATTAGTCCAAGTAGCTCTTTAACCCTCTCGGTTTATGCGGAAAAGGTTTTCTTGTCATCTTGCCGGAAATATAAGACACGCATTTGTCAAATGATTCATCATTTGATTTTAGAAGTCCTTCACGTTGAAGTCTTTCAATGCGTTTCTTGCCAACATGAGCAAGACGACAATGCCAAAGATAAGTCGAGTCCAAATTGGCTTGACTCGTTTGCTAACATTATACATTGAATTATCATTTGAATCACAACCATGCATATCAATTTCATAAATACCATCACAAGCAATAGCATTAAAATAATGAACATTATTTCGAGAAACTGAAATACCATAATCATTAAAAACATTAATGAATCCGTTGTTTTTCAACAAAGAAACTGAAATTACACCTCTAGTAATAGATGGTGCATAATGACAATTGTCTAAAACAATAACTAAACCAGTAGGTAAAACTAAATGATAGTCGCCTATTTCTTCTACAGCTGCCGGTAGACCATTGCCCACGAACAGTTGTAAAGATCCTGGCTTCAGTTTCTTTCTCCTTCTAAGCCCCTGTAAACAATTACAGATATGAGTTCCACACACGGTGTCATAAACCCACGAATTACGCTTAGAAAAGGAATATAATTCAATTGTGAAGATACTTGAAGTACTGGCCGAACCAGCTTGCTTCTTCTTCGCATTCAACTCAGCTAGATACTTAGGATTCCTCTTCCAGTGTCCCACTTCAGCACAGTGGTAACAAGTCTGGTCTTTAGCCGGATGTTCCTTTTTCGTCGGAGGGGTCTTTTTAGGTTTCGGGACGGTAGCAACTTGCTTTCCCTTACCATCGTTCTTGCCCTTAGCTCTCGGTTGTTTCCCTTTCTGGATCCTTCCCCCCTTGATCGTAAGAACTTGGGGTGTAGCAGACTTCTTTGGAAGCTTCTTTTCATACTCATTCACCATGGCATGAAGTTCAGCAATGGTTTTATTCATGCTATGCATATTGTAATTACGCACAAACTCCTCAAAGTTCTTAGATAAAGACTTGAGAATCATGCCAATAGCAATAGGCGGATGATAAGCATATTTCAACCTTTCCAATTGCTCAAAGTACCTCTTCATAGTGAGTACATGAGGACTAACCGGTGTTCCATACTCGTGTTTCAAGTCATGAAGTGTTTCAACTAGTTCAAACAATTCCACTCCAGCTTGCTTTTCATAGATAGACTTGAGTTCATTGATCATATCATACGGATTATAAGTCTCGAATTGCTTTTGAAGTTCGGGAGCCATGCCTCCGAGCATCAAACAAGCAACCTCATTGTGTCTATCATACATAGTATTGTATTCAGCCAACTCTGCAGTCGTAGCATTGGCACCCGGAACAGCGGGCAACTGCTTTTCAAGGACATCCAATTTCTTCTCGGCTCTTAGAACAATTCTCTATTGACAAAACAGTCATTGAAATTGGTTTCAAAAAGTTTTCTCTTTCTAGCATCGACCTGAAAGCCGATTGGTGTATGTTTTGAGAAGGATTTGTTGTTGCCATCTACAAAACAGACAAAAGTTCAATTATCGTATTTTCGATAATAATCCTTAAGAAATGTAATTTACCCTTGTTAAATTCATTTAACAATTAATTTCGTTAAGGCTAGGATCCAATTGACATACAATATCATTTGATCTGCTAGAAATGACGTACTCAAAAGGTAATCGACGAGCAATAATTGCATTACTAGTGCAATTCCTAGATTTATGGGACTTACAACAACACTTTAAAGTGTTTTGTAAACATGTTTTGTCCCATCTTATGCCACGGGTCAAGGATCTCACCTCTTAACTCGCTTTAAGTCGCCCAATTAAGAACATGTAAATAGTCTACCCCCGTCTCACGATGAGTAGTAATTTACCTTGTTAGATACAATTCACCTACGGTCTCACGTAGAGCAAAAAGCACTTGCAAGTGTTCTTAGCAAAGTGAGTGGCAAAGACTTAACTTTGAATGGGTAATGCATTTGATGTGAATCAAAAGTTTATGTATGAAGACTCATGCAAATCTTCATAACATAATGTTTAATAAAATCATTTTTATAGTCTTAGCAACACAAAAGAGCTCGGTAGCTCCATTCGAACGCACAAAGAAGCGCAAGAGCAAAGGTTTGCGATAGACGCAATTAAAAACCCGCTCTTTTAGGAGGCTAGCGCACTCCGACTTATACCTCTCTTAGAGTTTGTTCAAATGGGTGAGCCGGTGTATCTCTTGGTTGTAAGACTCCAATTTTATTAAAACAAAATCATATTTCGATAATTCTTAGTCAAGTTTATTCTTTTCAATAAAACAATTTTGCATCACCATTTATATCCACAATAAAAGAAGCAAAATAATAAACTTACTAACTATTAACTAATTAATCATGCAACGAGTTTAGCAAAGTGACCCCTTAGCTACAGTACCATGCTGACGTCAGCTATTTTGTCTTTTTCTGATTATTTTTTTATTTTTTTTTTTTACTTTTAAAGTTTCTTATTTTTACCACTTAACTTTTAGGTTTTTTAACTTTAGTCTAACATTTTTATACAAACTTAAGTAACAAAGTTTTTAATTTTTACCAATTGACTTTTGGGTTTTTAACTTTAATCATCAAATCTTTATTTTTTTACTTTTTATCTCTTATTATAAGGTTTCTAACTTTTACCATCGAACTCTCGATTTTTTCAACTTTATCTATCAATTACTTTCTACTTCTTATAGTAAACTTTAAGTGTCCAAACTTTTGGGTAATGCTAGATGTATGTTTGCATGATGCGGCGGCGATATGTCTCCCGTGGCAACGCCCGGGTTAAAATTCTTGTTAATCATGCAACGAGTTAAGGTGGGTCACCTAAACATGGTCACTATGGTTAATGTATATGTCTAAGTCGGCTCCCCCTTCAAAGAAGAGGACCACATACATCAAGTTACCTTGATTGCGTAAGCCTTTAAACAAACAATTAGCAAGTAATTACACATAAATATGCTGACTGGAAATTTCCAGTAGCTTCACGACCAGTTTATCCCTGTTTTCAGTCCGAATCAGGATTCGACCAAAACTACAAAGTTGTAGCCCTATGAGTTGAGCATCTACAGTCCAAAGGGCAACTCCTAACTCATTACGGTTGATTTTATATGAATTTTTTAGTGAACTGTCGCAAAGCAGAAAAATCACACGAAAAATTCACATAGTCACACAATTATCTAATAATTAACCCTAATTATTGGACCATTAGGCTAAGCTATTTATATCTAAATATCTAAGTAATAATCATAAAGAATTTTGCATGAATTCCTTATGATTTTTACTTCTATTTAACTACTTTAAATAAAAAGATACATAACATGCAATTTATATCTAATAAACATGCCAATTCACATAATCAAAACTTGCTTAGAGGGTTTCAATTAAAATAAATTAGTTTATAGTTTCTGTCATTATAATGTTTTTAAGGTGGGCTTTATTTTTCAAGGCCTTTATCATTTATGGAATTTGTAGTTGGCCCATCACAAGAGTCTTTCATTTTGCCCCTTGATTAGTTTACGGATTTGTAAAGCCCATCACAATTTTAGTTCCAAAATTTTATATTTATTAATTGTGGTTAAACTTATAATGATGAAATTAATTGATATGTCTTTATTTAATTTTGTATACATAGTAAAAAATATAGATTAATCACAATTTCTTAATCCCGCGTACTGCATTGGCTACCTGCGAAACCCCCGTTAATCTTTTGCATCGATGGTTAGCTTCTATTCTCATATTTACATTTGGCAAGAATTGAACCTGGGTCTCTCAAGACACATACCCCCAATGTCGTCATATTGACCAACTCATTTAAGATGATTTATTAATTACGGAGTATTAAATATTTATTTTTCATAATAAAGTTTAGTAAAAAGTTACATTTAAATGGAACTAATTACAAGTATTAGATTTTGTGTAATGTACTTATCGTTATTTTTCCCGGGCAATTGTATAACTAGTTGTATTCCTGTTTTATTTTTGAGTTTATGTTACTCAGTGTTAATGTTTATGGACTTTAATAAGGCAAACATATTTAGAATGGTATGGTTGTAATATTACATTTAAAAAAAAACACGAGTACGCAGTGGAAAGAAACGTATATGTAATCATATTAATTAACAAAGCAAGAGAATTGATATTGTACCTTTTAGCGTAAGCTTCCAATAAAATAATAATAATAAGATTATTATTAATTAGGGTTTAAAGAAAACCCCTCTACGATCGCACACTTGACACCCCTATGTTGTATGCTAGTACCCGATCACGAACTCACAAACCCGTTGTGCAATACCCTAAAAGTCGAACCCTAAAACCCGAACCCCTTGGGGTTTTTTCCTTTCGGCCGATCGAACAAAGAGGGAGAGAGAGAGAGAGATTTTGTTAGGGTTTTCAAAACTAAATGCTTTGAATGAATGAAAAACCCTTAACCTTTGATCTCTATATATAGGGATTAATTAGAAGGTTTTCTAACTTGGTGACCAAGTTAGATGAGGATTAGGAAACTCCTAAATTTCGCCCCCCCTTTCATTGTACAATTAGGAAACTTCTAATTTACACTTTAATCCATCTCTTTTAATTAATAAACATTTATATAACTATTAACTTATGTTTATTAATCATTTCATGATCATATTAATCAATATATTACATTTAATATATTAATTAATTACATAGAGTTTACGTGTCATTTTGTGTGACCCCGTAGGCTTAAATGATTTCCGGACATGCGTTTATTTAACGTGATCACATACCAACAACTCCCACTTGAGCATGTTATATAAAGGCAATAACAGTTATGGACTAGTATATGGTTACGCTCATTGCGTAAGAGAAGAGAATATTAGATTCTTGTAGAGAACTATAAATATGTATGTACCTTGAACCATAATAACTCTCGTTGCATCTGTAAAGCAACTCCTGACACATCCTTGAGTTGATTTTCCTTCGCCATCTGCCCAACTAAGTGCAACATATTGTTCTCCTTTGGATCTCGGAGAGGAGTTATCATATCTTTCATTGCACCTATCTCGTACAATAGGTTGTATATACCAGCGTTACGATGTTTGACCGCAATGTGAAATATGGTTTGATTATTATCATTTACCTTCCAGATGAGATCAGGATATAGACGAATGAGCTCAATTAAAAAATCAGTGTTTCCCATTTCTGCAGCAATAAAAACTGCCCGCGAAGAGTATGTTTTCTTTGCTGGTCTTCTGGTTATTTTCTGGCTCTCTATCTTCATTATTTCAATATGGTTCAAAATGACTTTTTGCAGTCTTTGTAGTTGTATAGCTTCTCGATTTTCCTTTACAGTTATCTCATTTATCTTCTGGATTTCATCATGCACGTTCACAATATTTTCAGAGATAAGCTTTTGCAGTTCCAGAGCTTGATCTGCCTTAGCAGAAATTGGCTGTTGTCTCTATTGAGTTGAGCTAGATTAGTCTTTCATGTTGGAAAGATTAGCCCTCGTGTGTACTTTTAAAATTTATATATACGCAACGGAAGACTAAAATACAAACATGTATTATTTATAAAAACATGCACACGATTAATATTTCCACCAAGATCCAATTACACCATAATAGCTGTCATAAAAGATAGATTAAGAATAATACCTTTCAGTAGATGAAATGACGTAGGATGAAACAATATTCAATAATATGAATATCTCTACAGTTGATCCACACGAACACTTCAAACAATACCCGAAGGTTGCTAGACCTTAATCACCTAGAGCCAAACTCTTAGTTTGACTCTTTACTTGTTCTAGCCGAGAGCAACAAAAGAAATCTAATATCTCTTTTGTTTTTCTAGAATGAAGCATATATAGGAACCTTTTATATCTCATTCCCATAAACTAGACTTAAACAAAGTCTCATTTTATAGCTCGGCTAGAAAGGTTTTTCACAAAACAATTGGCAGAACCAAAAACAACATATGAGAAAAAAGCATAGAAAACCTTATCATGTGCTTTTTTTTATTCCTTCAAAAAGCAGTAGTATATTGGACTTATATAATTCAAAAGCAACCAATATACAATTGGATGATACTACTCTTTTTGTTTGTGTTTTAGTGCCGACTGAAAAGGAATAGCAAGAAAACAAAATGAGTTAATTGATTACAAACTCATCATTGTCAACCACCACACCAATTCTTTTAGTTAACTAATAAACCATTTATTAATTAAATTTTGGTAATCGATATACATATATATACCGTATTAGGTGTTCAGTGTGTGACCCCGTGAAATGGGTAAAGCGTAGAAAAAATGTGTATCGTACGACATCCAACAAACTACCACTTGTGTATGACATAACATCTAGAAAACTATACAGACAATGGTTGGTGTCTAGCAACACATCATTGCCCCCGAAAACACATGAGTGTTTGTTTCAGCTAAACGAACGATATGATTTAATGATTGAGTGTCTATTGTCCCTTTATTACCGATACCGTGGTGACATGAGACATGGATCAAGTAATTCTCATTAGTCAACAAATTCTGTTACTCGATATAGAAAAATTTGAATGCGATCACCAAGTTAAATTGATCAACAATCAACACAACTTGGACACGGCCGTATAAATATCCATTCATTTTCATCGAGGGGCCCAGTGGTATCATACTCTCGCATAGAGGAATAAATCCCATCTTGATTTTATGTGCACATCATGCATTTCACATCATATCCAATAATGGCCTTTATGACTACCTTGTTCAGGATAGCGTTAAACCATATCAAAGCATAACATGTCATACAATCTGCAACCAACATACAAATCTCAGGTCTAAGGACACAAAGACATAATCACTTCGAGATTCACTGTTGACACCGATCCATGCAGTGACATCTCGTGATTTGGGTCACTCCAATATTCATCATCAATGAATACATATGAATTTTTGCCTCAACAAGTTAACTATTCACCATCAGTGAATAAAACCAAAACTTCATATTAGTCTTAATTCATGTTACTCCCATAACATGACCGACTATGGAGATTTTGAATAATCAACAATTATTCATGGATTAAACATGCTAATATAGAACACAGTATTATAAATGAAGACGATCAAACCAAGTATATCAATTCATTAAGATAAAACTGCTTAATGTTCCAAATATCCAAATACTAAGTTTCAAATGAAAAAGAACAGCGACATAACTAAGTCTAATACACTACTAGCATGATCATCATGCTTGTTATGTGTCATGGGCTTCGTGAACGAGTCAGCAGCATTTTCATCCGAGTGAACCTTAAGAATATTGATCTCATTCTTCTAAATGGCTTCACTAATGAAGTCAAACTTTCAAAGAATGTGTTGACTACCTTTATGTACACATAATTCTTTAGCAAATATAATTGCACTTGAATCATCGCAGTACATTTCAATAGGAGATTCAATGCTGGGCACTACCCTTAGTTCAGCAACAAATTTCCTAATTCAGACAGCTTCGTAAGCAGCTTCTGAGTCAACAATATATTCTGTTTTATTGTAGATTGTGCAACCATGCTCTGCTTTAAGCAGGTCCAATCAACTGGTCTGCCATTCATGATAAGGACATAGCATCATCTCGATTAGTTTGGAAAATAGCATCCATATAACATTTAATACTCAACTCCTTTTCCAAACCATCATAAACCAATAATATATCTTTAGTTCTCCGCAATATAAAGAATGTCTTAATCAACAACCAATGTTAATTCACCTGGAATTCTGTGAAACTGACTGCGCAAACCAAGGCCAACAGACATCTGGTCTAAGTACAAACAAGGCAACATAATGAACCTATAGCGAAGCCATAGGATCAGTTCATTCGTCTATCTCATCAATTGATAGAACTCTGAGACTTGCTCAAGGTTATGCCCTTTTTGCACAGGAAAGCTCCACGCTTGGAGTCTTGCATGTTAAATCTTCGTAAGATTTTGTCAATGTATGTACTTTGACTCAAACCAATAAGCCGTTTGGATCTATTTCTATAGATTCTGATTCCAAGAATGTAAGTAGCTTCTCCAAGATCCTTCATGGAAAAATATTTTCCAAGCCAAGATTTAACATCCGCAAAAGTTGAATCATCATTCCAATAATAGTACGTTATCAACATACAAGATCAAGAAGACTACTTCGCTCCCACTAGCTTTAATAAACACAGGGCTCATAATGGTTTTGAGAAAAGTCAAACTCTTTGATTTTATCATCAAATGAAAAGGTTTCCTCATAATCAATTCCTTGATTCTGAGTATATCCTTTTGCAAACCAACCGAGCCTTAAAGGTGTTTACATTACCGTCCATGTTAGTCTTCATCTTGAAGAAACATTTACATCCCATTGTCTTACAATTGGGTGGAAGATCAATCAAGTCCCATACTTGATTATCTTTCATGGACTGTATCTCTATATTCGTAGCATCGTCGCCATCTGCAATCGAATCTAATATGCTTTAGGTAGATAGGAGGATCAGCAAATCCCATAGATCAGGTTCATCTGAATTAATCAGATGATTATGCCTCGCAGGCTAATCAGGAGTTCTACCATATCTACGAAGTACAGATGTAAACGTTCTCACAGATGTGCCTAATGATTGTAAGTCCCAACTTGTTAGATGGTACTACTGAAGACACCTCTATGTCGATGGTGGAGTTACTTTGCAATATACTTGCTGAACTGGAGACGACCAGTTAGAGGTATATACCAAGTTCTAGATAGATTACTTATATAAACGACAATAAGTAAAGAACAATGCAATAATACAAATAACTTGTAAAAAATTGATGAGACAATATGTAATTTTCATTGTGTAATTTATTTATTGATGTTAAATAAATTACAAGGTTGTTGCGGAACCAAGATAATACAAGAATGTAAATATCCTAACAACCTATGAAATACAATTGATCTACACTCGGAATTTCTCAAGACAATAGAAACACTTAAAGTTGTGAAATGTTCCTTTTAGCGATTGAGAGAATATTGCACAAGTTCACCAAGAATATTGCAGGTTTGCAAAGTGAATTCTATCGAAGAGTATTTGAAGAAGTTATATTCTTGGTTGTGCAATGACTTGTATTTATAGGCAAAGTTAACATTGGGATGTTAACTTTAGCCGTACAAATGTGGTTGGAGGCATTTAAGGAATAGCATTTAATTCCTTAAAAAGGCAGTGTAAAGTCGCATGTTAAAGTGACTTTACATAACCACCTTTATGTACCTTTAATACTTAAATAATAAGATAAGGCTTATTATCCGGGTAAGGTACATAAAGCATACAAGTCAATTCCTCGTAATCAGTGTAAAGCTTTGTAAGAGCTTTCCACTGATGGTCTCCAGTTTGTAACTGACTAGAATGTCAACTGGGCTTTGCTGCCATTGCCATTTCCTATCTTCCATTTGTTGTCTTCGACTTCAACTGGAATGATTCTTCAACTGGTCAGTTCTCAACTGGAGGAAGTCTTCAGTTGCGTTGACTGTACAGTGCAACTGAACTTCAATATATTTCTGGACAAATCTTCTTGGTCACCAGTTTCACTGGTCTCCAGATGCAACTGGTGACTGTCAAGTGTAAACTGGTGACTGGACAGTTCCAGGTGAACTGGTCCTAACAAATTCCCCCTATTTGTCTAGAAATATAGTCTAAGTCTTTTTCTAGTTCTTGTATCTATACAAGTGTGAAATATAGAGACTTGTTCGATTTAAATCTATCTAAGTTTTAAGGCATTTTTATAGATCAATAAATGCCTTAGGTTTTTCTTTTAGGTTTGTTAGGTTTTAATCTTTTATCTACCTTGTGGTTACAAACTGGTAACTTCATTTATACAAGGAAATGGAATTTATACAAGTTACAGAATGTAAATACAAATTACAAGTAGATAAACTGAAGAAAGAACTTAATGAGATGGCCCTTCGCCAGTTCTCCTTCTCTTGGCAACTGAAGAGATAGGCTGAGTAGTCTTCAGGATCAATATTCAACTTTTGCTCAAGATTTTCTTTATGTTGAATTTTGCCCCTTAGAAAGTTTGCCCATGCTTTCTCAAACCTATTCTTTTGTGCCTTCGCATCCAAAACATTCACCATCTCCACCCATTCGCTGAACCCATATTGCATAGCACCAGGATTGTCAGTTTTAACCAGTGGCCCCCTGGTATAACTAACTTCGACTTGAAAAACTTTGGTGCCTGGCTTGATTGTTACATTTACACCATTAATAGTACCACTATGTCTTCTGGTTGACATGATCTGGGAGTAGTAGCTTCTAGCTTCAGATTCATTTGTAATTCTTATACTCCCAGCACCAGCAGCCAGTACAGCGGACTTGATGTTTTCATTTGAAACCTCGCCAGTTGGTTCAACAAATGTGCTAAGGTCAGCATCTCTAGACAGTGGTCTTCTTGGTTGTGGAATCCTTCTTGGTGGATTCAAAACCTTCTTCACAACCTTCTTAACATTTTCAATTCGTTTAAGAATCCCACTGGCCCTATTCTCCTTGGCCTTCTCCACTGAAATATTCAAGCTTCTGGCATCGAATTCAGCTTCATCCCCAGGATAGTGTCTGTCCAGTTCTACATCCAGCATTTCTTTCAACTGGTCAACTATCCTGGGATCATTCTTGATCCTAACATACTCCTCCTTAGTGATACCCAAAAGATTGGCATCACTTATATCAAGCAACTTGATCTGTGCAAGATGTGCCCTGGCTTCAGCTTGGTTTCTTTGTTTCATCTCTTTCTTTCTTTAATATCATTTCCAAGTCTGGCCAGTCTTCTGCTATCACTATCTGAAACGGAGGAAGTACATCAGCATTACCAGTTTCAAGCATTACATCAGTGGCCGGCTGGCAGATGCTTCAACAGCCAAACCTTTACCCTTATCCAAGACAACATTCCCCCTATCTCCAATATCACCAGATCCACCCACTCTTTGCTCACCAGCTTCAGTACTGGTAGCCACAACCAATTCTCTTCCAGTTGGAGTCCTTCCAGGTGCAACTGGTGCAAGGACTTGACTTCTTTCCCCCTTGGCAGCATCTAGACCTGCCCGAATACCTTCCCATTCAGAGGGGTGAGATGGCAACCGGTCAAGAGGCTGTCATGACTGCATGTCCTTACACTCCTTAAAGATCCCACACATCATCCTGAAGGACCTCCATAAATGGTTCGTCTCCTTTGACTGAATCAAGACATTTGCACTAACTTGTTCTTGACCAGTTTTCAATTCATTTAGGATCTTGGAGTCTTCGTCCAAACCAGAGACAACCTTATCCTTCACTTCATCATCTTTCTTCTTCAGATTTTCCACTTCAGTTGTCAGTCTATCTAAAGATTGAGCATGTAGAGATACCTGGGTGTTCAAACTTTCAATGCTGCCTCTCAACTGGTTGATCTCACTGGTGAGTGGGGCCAGATCAACCTGAGGAGTGGCCAGCTTGGTGATCTTAGACATCACCCTTTCAACCAATTGCTCTTCTCTAGCACCCAGCGTATCCTCTATTTTCTGACCAACCGAAGTCATCAACTGCTCTCCAAGGCCAGTTACATCTAGGCCAGGTCTTTCAAAGTTCCTAAACCTGCCTTTCAATCTCTTTCAAGTCAACTTCTGAAGTTCTGACAGTATTTCCTAGCAAGTTGGAGATTGAACTGGAGACCTTGGAGTGAGTTAGGTCAAAGGCTTCCTTTAAAGTACCAGCCAGATTGTTGCAGCCAGTGACCAACTCATTTACCTTTTTAAACACCAAGTCTTCATTAGATGAAAACTTGTTTATCCCCAGATCAACCACATTTGATGTTTGTCAGGTGATCCTTGTGGTATCTGGAGAATGACTTGGTGTTTTTGTCAAGTGTCTTCTGAATCTCCTCCACCCTGGTTAGAAGGTTTTGGAGATCACTTGAAGTGAGACAACTTGACTGTCCAGTGACGAAGGAGAAGGTGTCACTGGACCAGCAGCAGTTACTACTGGAGCAACTGGGAGG
>CM067174.1:21680480-21701776 GCA_034093135.1 Erigeron breviscapus
TATCTTTTGAACCGTGACTCCGTTTTTGACAAGTAAGCTATCCCTAGAATCGTGTGAGAGTCTATTTTCTAATGGTAATGCTTTTAAAGGATGATTTTGAAGTCAATTTTCCTGAAAGGTTGAATTAGTGAGTGAAGGTCGAGTTTCGTCGGATTCTATGAGTCCTAAAGTATTAATCAAACCTCCAATGTAGATTGTCTTTGGTATCCCAAAGGCTCCAGTCTAGATCTAATGGGTTATTCAGATTCTGATCATGCAGGTTGTAAGATAGACAGGAAAAGTACCACAGGTGGGTGTCATTTCCTTGGTGGCAAATTAGTAAGCTGGACCAGTAAGAAGCAGACTGCAGTATCACTATCCACTGCAGAAGCTGAGTACATTTCTGCAGCAAGTTGTTGTGCTCAGATTCTATGGATGAAAAACCAGCTGACTGATTATGGTGTTACTTACACAAAGACTCCAATCTTTTGTGATAACACTAGTGCCATTGCCATATCTCACAATCCTGTGATGCACTCGAAAACCAAGCACATCGATCTCAGGTATCATTTCATTCGTGATCATATTCTGAAAGGAGATATTGAATTGCACTTTATTCCCACTGATAAGCAACTCGCTGATGTTTTCACAAAACCTTTAGATGTCAAAACCTTTAAACATCTAGTCAGTGAGTTGGGTATGTTAAATCCTTAGACTGGTAATCTTGTTATGAACGCCTCAGTGACACTGATCTGGTTCACCAGTCTGAGCGATCCATGTAATTTTTGCTCGCCTAGCTATCGAACGCCTTTGTGATACTATCTTGGCACTTATTAATTCATGGATCATCACTTCAGGGGGAATGTTAAATATTTTTCAAACTTTAAAATAAACCTTCATTTTTGAGGAGGGACTTTTTGCTCAGAAAAATGTATTTAACTGAAGCACTTCAGAAAATCAAAAATATTTCAGTTGAATTTTATTAACTGAGATGGTTCAGATCTCTTTGGAACTAACCATGCTCAGAATTTATTTTGTTATCACTGAAATACAACAATCCTTTCAAGATATTTTTGATACTTGGTCAATTGTGTGTACACGTGACCTACTGCATACTATGTTTTAACTTACGTTGGTCATGCTTATGTGTCACACAAGTTGCGCCGTAAAAGGAAAAGAAATGAGTACTTTTTCTGAAAAAGTGTTGCAGGGTGGGGTCACTCAAACGTCTTTGCATTTAATGCTGACTTGACCCCAGAAATTATTTTAGGATCTCAAACCCAATCAAAATCATTTTCAAATATAAAATATTTTATGTGTCTTGGGTTTTGAAATTCAAAAATTATTTTTAATTGTTTTTAGTTGGAAAATCACTTTGTATTCCATCTTAAATTCACAATTCCTTCTCATTCTTTCATTTACTTCGTTTTTCATTTACTTCCCAATCATCAATCTCTCTCATATTTACTCTCAAAATTCCTTAACTCTTCATATTCCTTTCACTTTCACCCTTCGATTCTTAAAATGTCTAAATCATCATCTTCTTCTTCACACAAATCACTCATAAATTTTGAATATACTCCATCGAGTGATGTGAAAACATCTGCCACATGGCCAAAGAATTTCACACCTTCTCAAATTCGTTTTAATATGAGCAATTTCTTGGCTCAACTAAATGTGAAATCCAAAACGCTAATGGGAAGAATCAATAATTTCTGGGAGCAATCCCCATTCCATTATGCGTTGACTGCTAATCCTCAGGCATTGTATCATCGATACTTGCTTGAATTCTGGTACACTGCTGTGGTGAGTAAAGATGAACAATCCATCTCCTTCACTCTCAATGAGGGCACCAAGAAGTGTGTTATCACTCTTGAGGGGTTCAGAAATTCCCTTCATCTGAACTACCTCGAACCTTCCCAGGTGTTTGTTAAAAGACTCAAAGGAGTCAATTTCAGGGAGGTTCTAGTCGCCACCGGTCATGGCGACATGGAGGATGCTGATGGTAATTTGAAGACCTCCGGACACATATTTATGTCTGGATTTGGTAATTGCTGGAGGTTCTTCTGGACCCAGATTGTGGAAAGTCTTGGTGGCAACCATGGAGGGTTGGACCAACTTTCATTACCCCAAGTTGAGATGGGGTATTATATTTGGAATGGGATACAGGCAGACTTTGCTGAGATTCTTTTCTCTCAGCTCATTACAAAATTAAAAGGAAAAAGAAGCCTGCATATCGCCTTTCCAAGATTTCTAAGCTTGTGTTTTATGGATATACTTGGAGAAGCTTATAATGAAGCTGGACCTGAAGCTTCTGTACCTGAATATGGCAGAGATTTCTCAAAGGCATCTACTGCTGAAAATGAGCCTGAACTCTCCTCTGCAATGCTTCAGGTATTCAATAAAACTGTCTCAGCCACACTAGCTGGTTCAGAAAGGTCACTAAGTGGGCTACAAAAGAATGTAGGACCCGTTAGTCGACCTAGAGATAAGTTGCTGAACATTATCAAAAGTCCAGCTCCTATATCTATTGTCCCTGGCGATGATACTACGGTTGAGCCAATCGTTGAAACTGGTGACGATGCAACTGCTTCTGCAGCTGTTGAACCAGAATCTGGTGAGGGTACTAGTGACCCAAACCAGGGCATATCTGACCAGATTGCAAAAGTGAATGCTTTCTGGGATGACGATGAGCTACCTCAGGAGAATCTTGATTCTCTTGCTGACTTTGAGTTTGACGAGGGATTATTGGAGGCGAATCAATCTGATTCTGAGCCAGCCACCATCCTCGCAAACGCCCCTCCTCCTCCCCCAGAAATCCAACAAGAACAAGACAATGAGCCTTATGTTCCACCACCACCATCTCATCAAAATCCAATTTTTCCACCAGGCACTACTCCTGCTTATGTCACCAATCCATTCATTATGCGTTGACTGCTAATCCTCAGGCATTGTATCATCGATACTTGCTTGAATTCTGGTACACTGCTGTGGTGAGTAAAGATGAACAATCCATCTCCTTCACTCTCAATGAGGGCACCAAGAAGTGTGTTATCACTCTTGAGGGGTTCAGAAATTCCCTTCATCTGAACTACCTCGAACCTTCCCAGGTGTTTGTTAAAAGACTCAAAGGAGTCAATTTCAGGGAGGTTCTAGTCGCCACCGGTCATGGCGACATGGAGGATGCTGATGGTAATTTGAAGACCTCCGGACACATATTTATGTCTGGATTTGGTAATTGCTGGAGGTTCTTCTGGACCCAGATTGTGGAAAGTCTTGGTGGCAACCATGGAGGGTTGGACCAACTTTCATTACCCCAAGTTGAGATGGGGTATTATATTTGGAATGGGATACAGGCAGATTTTGCTGAGATTCTTTTCTCTCAGCTCATTACAAAATTAAAAGGAAAAAGAAGCCTGCATATCGCCTTTCCAAGATTTCTAAGCTTGTGTTTTATGGATATACTTGGAGAAGCTTATAATGAAGCTGGACCTGAAGCTTCTGTACCTGAATATGGCAGAGATTTCTCAAAGGCATCTACTGCTGAAAATGAGCCTGAACTCTCCTCTGCAATGCTTCAGGTATTCAATAAAACTGTCTCAGCCACACTAGCTGGTTCAGAAAGGTCACTAAGTGGGCTACAAAAGAATGTAGGACCCGTTAGTCGACCTAGAGATAAGTTGCTGAACATTATCAAAAGTCCAGCTCCTATATCTATTGTCCCTGGCGATGATACTACGGTTGAGCCAATCGTTGAAACTGGTGACGATGCAACTGCTTCTGCAGCTGTTGAACCAGAATCTGGTGAGGGTACTAGTGACCCAAACCAGGGCATATCTGACCAGATTGCAAAAGTGAATGCTTTCTGGGATGACGATGAGCTACCTCAGGAGAATCTTGATTCTCTTGCTGACTTTGAGTTTGACGAGGGATTATTGGAGGCGAATCAATCTGATTCTGAGCCAGCCACCATCCTCGCAAACGCCCCTCCTCCTCCCCCAGAAATCCAACAAGAACAAGACAATGAGCCTTATGTTCCACCACCACCATCTCATCAAAATCCAATTTTTCCACCAGGCACTACTCCTGCTTATGTCACCGATCCATCATTTACTCCTTCACTTCAATTTCTTCACCCCCAAATTCACCAAGTACCACCACCTATCAATTATGATGCCCCAATCATAACAGACTTGGATTCTGAAACAGAATCTGAGAGTCCAACTGATACACAACTCAATAATGTACTTAAAGGGCTTGGTAAATTACCATTTGTTGCTCCTGCTTCTGCACAACCCCCACCTCCTTTAAATGTAGAAGCACAGTTAGAGAAAACCCAAACCGAAGTCCAAAGCCTTATTCTTAGGGTGGAGGATTTAACCAAGTCTCTAACTGCCAATACTAGTTCAGTTGCTGAAATGAAAGGTGCTCAGATGTTTCTTGGAACTGAGTTAACCAAAGTTGCTGGAAATGAAGGACTAGTAGTTGGGAAGCTGAATGAGTTGGTGATGACTTGCAATAAGGTGAGCTCTGCAATCAGAGAAGCCTTCAAGCTAACAAAGAGAGATGTGCAAGCTTCAGTAGTTGCCAACTTGACATCTAGTGTTGAGCTGTTGAAGCAAGAGTTTATGGCTGTTGGAAGTGAAGTTCATGAGTTGGTTCAGAAGCCAAGTGTCAATGAGAAAGAACTTGGGACTTCTATTAGTGCTGGTATTGTGGAGAATCTGAAGTCTGAGTTAACTCAGAATCTAGTCACTCAGATTTCAGAATCTGTTACTGAGAAGGTTGGTGAGAAAGTTAGAGAAATGATTGCTGAACTGACCAAAGATACAAAAGACAAAGTGGACAAGGCTGTGAATGAAGTAAAAGATTCAGTGTCCAGACTTGAAGGTTCAGTTCAGAATCAATCCAAACAGTTAGATGAAATTCTAACTCTTCTGAAGAAGGAAACTGTTGTTGCTCCTCCTCCCCCTGCTTCTTTCACTGAAGAAGATAGAAAATGTTGAAGGATGTAAAAGATCAAGAAGCACTGAACCTTAATTCTTCATTCAGATTAAAGGCTCAGTTTGCTACAATGGCAAAGGGTATGTGTGATTGCCTTGAACAACAAAGTTGGGAACCACTGAAGGCAATTAAAACTGCAGTTGAGCTTTATGCTAAAATGCCTTCAGAGATTCCCAAAGGGGGAAGTGTGCCTATTGGTTTGCTGGCTAGTACTCAAGAAATGATTGAAGCAACCAAGAAGCAAACTGAGGGACCATCTGGTAGCACCTCAGTTCAGGGGAACAAGTTCAGAAACCTGAATCTGAAGCTGGAAAGAAAGATAAGGGAAAGGCCCAAGTGGTGGCAGAACCAACAAAGAAAAATGCTAAGGGTTCTGGTTTGGTTGTTGGTGAAAACGTTGATGAACAAGGCTACCCACTTCATGATCCAAATGCTGATAGCAAGAAATTAGAGACTTTGCAGAAGCAAGTCTCTAATCAATTTATTATGTGGGGAGAGAATAAGGAAAGAGAAAGGGTTCAACACCAGAAAATGGGAACCCTTGATCACATTGATGCTGCAGCTCTTGGTCTCTCACTAGAAAGATATCAGAAAATCAAAAATGATCCAAGAGTGCAGAAGGCTGTTGTCGAAATGCTCGAATATGAATATGGGGTAAACTACTCTCCCTTAGAACAAAAGCTGGACCATCTCACTTTCAAAATGTCCATTGAGGACTTGGTGAAAAATAGAGAAAAAGAAATGGCCATAAGAAGAAAGAGATTCTGGCTGGAGTTCTGAAGGTAGAAAAAGAGTTGTCCAGACCACCCACAAAGCCCAGAACTGGAACAAGGACTGCAAAGAAAGATTCTCGTGATGTTGTCTTTACTTCACTCAAACCAATATCTGATGATGCTGCTGAGATCCAAAGGAAACATGAAAAGGATCAGTATGATCATTATATGAACCATCGATCGCATCCAGCCAAAATCATTGATATGGAAGTTACAAAGGCTGATGGATTGAAGTTATTTGACTTGATTGTGAAAAGAGAAGGTAGGGCAGCTGAAGAATACAATCAAGTTTCAGTTCACGAATTTGGGATTTCAGAGCATAGGGAGATGATCCAGATTCTGAGGGGAAACCAAAATCTGCCTTGACTGGTGCATGGTTAGCAAGAATACAACAAAAGATGCAAGCCAAGGTAGAAATTGAAAGCAGATTGTTTGGTAAAAAGGATCATTCTCCACTGAAGAGGAAACCTACTGAAGCACCTTCTGGTTCAAGGCCTGCAAAGAAGTAGTTCCTTTTTCAGTTTATCATTTACTTGTAATATATTTACATTTGTAACATTCATTTTAGTTTGTATATATATGTTGCAAATTGTAACCAATAAGTAGATGGTAAGTTTAAGTTAGAAAACCATAAGTAAAATTCTGAGACATCAATGATCTATAAGATGTACTTAGAAAATTTTACAACTTAAACAAAAACTTGCATTTCAGACTTACAAACATGTATAGATAGAAGTCTGAGATGCATGCACTATTTCAGAACAAATAGGGGGAATTTGTTAGGTCGGAAATCGACCAAGTATAATTTGTTCAGAAATAGCTTGAAGTTTAGTGAAGACGATTGTACAGAATTCTGAGATGTCTCAGAATTCCTTCACTGAAGCTTCACTTCAGTTCAGATCGAGACAAATCTGAAGCATTCATTCTGAAGTCAAAGACTGAAGTATGAAGAAGAGAATCATCTCAGAAGCGAGCAAAGAGTGATTCTACCAGATCGAAGACTGAAGCATCTCAGTGTAAAGTATTTACAACACTTTACACTGATTACGAGGAAGACTTTTTACTTTACATACCTTTATCCAGTTAATAGATTTATCTATTAATAAAAGGTACAAGGTAAAAGTATAGGTTTGGAACATAGTACTATAAGTCACATCAACTGACTTATATACTATTCCAAGTACGAGCATGTAAGGAATTATCTTTAATTCCTTAAATGCTCACAACCACTTTTATACGATCTTGTCCATGTCATCATGAACTTGGTCTATAAATACAAAGTCTTCTCACAACTTGCAAAATGCTTAGAAACTTTAGCATTGCAACTTGTGAGATATACTCTAAGAAAACTTATGAGTATTTCCAAGTTTATTAGATCACTTGTTTTTCAGGATTGTTTAGATATTTACACTTGGGTGTTTATCTTTGTTCCGCAACAATCCTTGTATTTGTTTATACATCAATAAATCAAATACATTTGAAAGAAAACAACGTGTCTCAATGCTACATACTTGATTATACTTATATATATCTTTATATAGTTTCTGCCATTTAGTTCTTGCATTTTACTATAAGTCAATTGTTTCTTGTTATCCATATCTGGATCATAAACTGAACTTGTCCATCAAGATCAGTTGTACTTGCCAGTCGGGTTTAATTAACCATCTATATTTGGGACTCACAAGACCAAAGTTCTTGAACTGAACAAGACTGTCAGACAACTTCAAGTTGAAAAGACAAATGAGATGTTTCGAGCAAATGCTTTGGCTGAAGACATTGAGTCTTTGAATGTCAAGATGAAAGAATCTATCCCTGATGTGACGGAATTTGAAAACAAAATTTCTGACCTAAAATATGAATGTTGTATAAAATATTCTCTTAAACAAAAACTTGATAAAGAAAATGATGAACTGAAAGCTGAAATCAAGTCTTATCAAGAAAAGTTGTATAAGATCAATCGTTCATATCAACAAGTCTTTTTAAATAGGCCAAGAAATTCAGAAACAATATTCACATCAGGGTTGGGTTATAACAATCCAAAATGTTTGCTCGAAGCACAAGAAGAAGTCCCATTATTATACAACGAATCTTATTTGAGATGTGGGATGACAGACCAATTTGTGAGACCGACTGATAGTGATTATGAGGCTGATGATTTTCTAGAAAAGGGTGCAAAAGTCTATTTTAACTATGAGTTAATGGATGAGTCATATGATTTCTTCGCTAACTCTACGCATAAAACAATCAAAGACAATCATGAGGCTGTCATACCCGAAATTCTTGAGTGTTTTACTGAAAAACCTTTGGAAAATCCTATTCCTATTCCAAAACCTGAAAATTTGAGACCTTATGTACCACAAAAAGTTTTGGAAAAGGTAATTGAAGATCTGCAAAAGTCTCTTGAGGAAAAGCAATCTTTGATAGAAAATTTGAAGGCTCAAAATCATTATGTCATTGACCCACCCAAGAATCATGAAAATGATTGTGACCACCCCAATTGTCCTGTTTGTGAAGTTATGGCCACTCCATCTCCACCAACCAAATCTGTGTGTCAAAATGAGACAACTTCACAAAATGCATGTTCTATTTGTGAAATCATGAATGCATCTGTGCAAACTGAGAGTCAAGTTGTGCATGTTTCTGTTCAAACTGATGGTGATTTAGATGATGTTCATGATATTGATGATTATTTCTTCCCAATTACTTCTGAAATTGAGACTTTTACCAAGTTTTCTGAGGGAACTCAATCATACTTGAATGAAATTGATGCTTTCAAACAAAAGTTTGAAAAAGAAAGAGAACAGAGGTTAAATGTGCTAAAGGAACTTAATGATTTAAAAGTTGAATTCAACTTCAGAAAATAGCACTTCAATTTCATAAAGAAAAAGAAAAAGCATCAATTTCACTCAAGCAAAGTCCATGTCCGATAAAGAAAAGTGAAGTAGTGTGAAGTTGGAAACTGATGAAATGTCAACATTTTTGGAAGAAAATCATGATTTTGATCCTGAATTTGAAAAACATTTTGTTCAAAAGGAAGAAAAACTTGATTTTAATCTAAAGAAGATTCCAAAGTCACACTCTTCATCAATCAATAAGTTCCAAAGACCAAAGACCACCCAACAATCAAAGACCAACCCATTACCCAAGACTGACTCAAAACCAAAGACCAAACCAATACCAAAGACTGTTTCAAAACCCAAGACCAACCAATCACCTAAGACTATTTCAAGACCAAAACCAAAGAAAGGTCCCAATGTCTCAATGAAATCAAAGACTTCTAGGCAAACACAGATGTACAAGGTCAAATCTGAACCTCAGTCACAAAAAGAAGTCAAAACAAGCAGTGGTTCGAAGATTGTTAAGAATGAAACTTTCTCGTTAGGTAACAAACAACCTCAGCAGGTTAGGTATTCTAGTTTTCCTAGGTATTCTCAGAAGAATCCTAAGTGCACTTTACAGAGGGTTAGAGATACTATTTCTGGAATGACTAAATACAAAGATCAGTATGGTTGGTTGTCACCTAATAACATAAAGAGAGTAAACAAGACCACAGAACCCATCAAAAAGAAACCTGTTAAGAACAAAGTTGACAAATTGTTGCTAACTCAAAGAATGTTCGTGTTTCAGGTGACGTGTGCTTAACTAGTAGCAGTAGATGGATCCCTAAGGATAGATATTTGAATGCTTCTAGTAAAGTTAAGCTTGATGGGAGAACTGCAAATGTCAAACAAGTGTGGATTGTCCGTAGATCGATTACATTAGATAATGCTGATAAATCTAGGACTAGTCCCGCTTGTACCAAAACATGTGTATAAACTTTTACATTTCCTTGCTTGTAATTCGTATTTGTGTTTTGAACAATTATGTGTGCTTGTTTGTTATTTCAATAAAATGTTTGTTTGTTTGTCATATTGCTTGATGTTTATTTTGTGTGTACTTGCATGTAATCCCTCTAATCTGCAAGGACCCAATCTACATGGGTACCTAAACCATATTCCTTGTCCTTGCAGGAATATCTCATTTGTATATGGTATGTCGACTCGGGATGTTCTCGCCATATGACTGGTAACAAGTCAATTCTTTCGAACTTTGTTGAAAAGTTTATGGGAACCGTAAGATTCGGAAACGATCATATCGCTCCTATTCTTGGTTATGGAGACATTGTCAAAAATGGAGTCACTATCAAGAGAGTTTCCTACGTTGAAGGACTTGGACACAATCTCTTTAGTGTTGGTCAATTTTGTGACAATGATCTTAAAGTATTATTTAGGAGATATGAATGCAAAGTGCAGACTGAAGATGGTGTGGATATTCTGACTGGAACAAGAGACAATAATTTGTTCACAATTGATCTCAACAACATCCCATCTAATTCTTCAGATATTTGCCTTCTTTCGAAAGCAACTGCACAAAACTCTTGGTTATGGCATCGCCGTCTTTCTCATCTTAACTTTTCAAACGATTAATACACTCGTGGATAAACAACTTGTTGAAGGTCTTCCGGACTACAAGTATGAAAGTGACCATGTTTGTCCAGCTTGTGCAATTGGAAAGATGAAGAAAGCTTCACACAAACCAAAGAAGCACCTAAGTACAGAAGGTCCTTTGCACCTTATTTATATGGATTTGTGTGGCCCAATGAAAGTTCAAAGTATCCATGGGAAGCGATACATTCTAGTGATTGTAGATGATTATTCTCGTTACACTTGGGTATTCTTTCTTCATGCAAAGAGTGATACTCCGCAAGTTATTATTGATTTCATCAAGAAGACCCAAGTGAATCTTAAATCGTCAGTTAGAATTGTTCGATCAGACAATGGAACTGAATTCAAGAATTCAACGATTGATTCTTTCTTCAAGTCCATGGGTATTACTCATCAATTTTCCGCTGCCAGGACACCTCAACAGAATGGAGTAGTTGAACGTCGAAATCGAACTCTTGTTGAAGCAGCTAGAACAATGCTTGCCTATTCGAAGTTGCCACCGAATCTATGGGCTGAAGCTGTTGCTACTGCTTGTTTTACACAAAACAGATCCATAATAAACAAGAGGTTTGATAAAACTCCGTATGAGGTGATCAACAAAAGAAAGCCCAATGTGAACTTTTTGCACATTTTTGGATGTGTATGTTATGTTCTCAATGATCGAGACAATCTGGGAAAATTTGAACCAAAAGGCGATGAGGCATATTTCATCGGTTATTCAAGAGAATCCATTGCATATCGTGTATATAACCGAAGAACCAAGAGAATCAAAGAGAGTATGAATGTTAAATTTGATGAACTCTCAGGAATGGTTCTTGAACAACACAGTTCAAGACCCGAACTTCAAAGTCCACAAGCTTCCGCAACTAAGACTGCTTCAAATGTCAAATCATTCTCAACTCCGACTTCACAAGATTTGGATATCTTGTTTGAAGAATTTTTCCAAGTTCCGAAGAAAGTTTCTGAATCTGATGAAAATTCAAATGAACCATCAAGTTCAAATTCGAAAGAGATGGATCCCAATGAGTCTTCACATCACAATCATCAGATGTTAATTCATCATCTGATTCTCCTCCACCTACTGATATTTCAGAGTTGCATACTCAACCTCACAATATCTCACAAGTGACAAATCCTACAACCAATCCTGAAGATTATGATCATGATGACTTTGTTGAACCAATTGCAACTTCATTTGAACAATTAATAGAACAACATTCTCCTGATTTTATTGATTCTGAAGAATCTGGTGATCCACTTGATCCAATTCCTCACACAACCAAATGGACAAGAGCTCATCCAATTTCTCAAGTCATTGGTAATCCAACAACTGGAGTTCAGACAAGATCCGCTTCTGCGAATGAATGTCTATTTGTGAATTTTCTGAGTATTGTTGAACCAAAGACGGTGAATGAAGCTCTAAGTTATCCAGATTGGGTGAAGGCAATGCAAGAAGAACTTAATCAGTTCGAACGTCTTGAGGTATGGAAATTGGTTCCAAATCCTTACAAGAACAAGGAGCCAATTAAAACCAAATGGATCTTCAAGAACAAAAAGGATGAAACTAGAGTTGTTGTACGCAACAAAGCACGATTGGTTGCAAAGGGATATTGCCAACAAGATGGAATTGACTACGATGATACATTCGCACCAGTTGCACGAATTGAGGCTATTCGGATGTTTCTTGCCTATGCTGCCTACAAGAACTTCACAGTCTACCAGATGGATGTTAAAACTGCCTTCTTGAATGGAATTCTCAAAGAAGAAGTGTACGTTGAACAACCAGAAGGTTTTGTGAGTTCCAAACATCCTGACTACGTTTATAGGTTAGACAAGGCATTGTATGGTCTGAAACAAGCGCCTCGTGCATGGTTGTAAGCTTGATCAAAAGAGTACTTCCGGGAGTGTACAGTTTCTAGGGGATAGATTGGTTAGTTGGTCTTCAAAGAAACAGAACTGTGTATCCACATCTACTGCAGAAGCTGAATACGTTGCTGCAGCAAGCTGTTGTTCACAAGTTCTTTGGATGAAGACTCAGTTGACTGATTATGGATTCCAATTCAACAGAATTCCCATTTACTGTGACTCAAAGAGTGCTATTGCTATTTCTTGCAATCCTGTACAGCACACAAAGACCAAGCACATAGATGTCCGGTACCATTTTCTTAAAGATCATGTCGAGAAAGGTAACATCGAACTCTATTTTGTCCCAACAGACTACCAACTTGCTGATCTTTTCACCAAACCTTTGGATGAAAACAGGTTTAATTTTCTTAAAACCAAGTTGGGAATGCTTGATTTACAAACTTAAATGCTTTCATGCCATGTATTCTATGTTAATTTTCTGTTTCAAACATTAATGTGTTTTACTTGGTATTGCATGCAATGTTTGAGGGGGAGAAAAAGGGTAGAATGCATGATTTTAGGGGGAGTTTGTAAATTTAGTATAGTCTTATATGCTTAATTTGAGGGGGAGTGTGCAAATGCATGTGAATATTTGTTTGCTTATTTGTTAATTGTTTGTTTTATTTGTTTAAATTTTTTTTTCTTTATTTGTATGTGTGTCTGTTGTTAAAATCTGAAAAATCAAATACAAAATTAGAAAATTCTAAAATGATAAAAAGATTTTTTTGTTGTTTGTTTTATTTTTTATTATTCTGTTTTATTTTTTATTATTTTTTTTATTTTTTATTATTGTTTATTTTTTATTTTTTTTGTTTGTTAGTTTAAGCCCAAAACAAATTGTTGAGCCCAAACTGAATTTTTTAAGACCAAAACCCATATCAAGCCCAAAACCAAAATGAGCCCAAATAAATTATGCCCAAACTTGTTTGGAATTCGGGTCAACACGCGGGTCATACCCAGACCCGCGACCCGAAAGTGAGTTTAAAAGGAATATGGGCGGGCCAAATCATTCTCATTCAAATTCAAACCAAGTTTTTCTTAATTTCTCTCATCATCAGTTTTTAACTTGTCATTAATCAATCAAATCGATCATCATTTGAGTATCAATTAAAGTGATTTTGTGACTTTGATCATCAGTGTGTTACCATTTTCTTTCTGTTCATCGATCATAATATCCATTTCAAGGTAATATACTTAACCTTAATATTTGTTACCAACTGTTTGATGAAATGCCGAGATGAACTGTTCATGATCTATATGTTTTTTGTGATAATTTGCTTTATGTTTTTATGAAGTTAGATGCATGATTAGGGATAATATTGTGTGTTTATCTGGTTTAAGTCCCTTAATCTGTTGATGTATTGAGTTTTCTGGGTTTGTGTTGATGATGGGCTGGGTAACCATGAGTATTTGATGAAATGTACCATTTTGCAGAGCAATTTGCTCGGCAAATGGGTTATTTGTTCATAATAATCTTCAAATCATCATTAATTCTGGTTAACATGTTCATAATTTTCCCAAATAAATTTTTGGATCAAAAGTCTCATTTGCAGAGCTTTTAGCTCGGCAAATGCTTGTTTTTATAAAACCAGATGTTTTTCCCTCTAAGTCCTAAATCAACTTGATGCAGAGCATTTTGCTCGGCATTCAAGGCCTTTTGGTTTTCAAAATGGTTTCAAGTTTTAAAATCAACTGTTTGCAGAGCTTTGAGCTCGGCAAACAAGCCTTTTTGAATTCCAAAAGTTTTACAAGTTTTAAAAAAAAACTGTTTGCAGAGCAGTTTGCTCGGCAAACAGTGCATTTTGTACAAAACTTGTTCCAAGTCTTAGAACTGTTTGCAGAGCATTTTGCTCGGCAAACAGTACAAATTGGATTTCTAAATTTTGTCAAGACTTGAACCATGCATTTGTAGAGCTTTGAGCTCGGCAAATGCATGTAAACTTTTCACTTAGTTTTCAAATGAACTGTTTGCAGAGCATTTTGCTCGGCAAACAGTACAAAGTGATTTTTTACACCAAGTTTTCAAAATCAACTGTTTGCAGAGCATTTTGCTCGGCAAACAGTACAAAATGAAAATTTTTCACAAAGTTTTAAATCCAACTGTTTGCAGAGCATTTTGCTCGGCAAACAGTACAATTTGAAATTTTCACATTGAAATTGTTCTTTAACAATTGACAACATTTTTGTTGTTCAATAAAAGAAAATTTCATACATTTTTAAAGGAGTGATTCTGAACTGCTCATTTGCAGAGCTTTGAGCTTGGCATTTACGAGATTCATCTCCCATACTCGATGACTTGGTGCCAGACTTGAGTGTTCTCGTGTTTGCCGAGAAGTTTGCTCGGCAAACAGTACAAATCAAAACTTTGCAAAAACTAATTTTTGGTCCTTGTCAATTTCTGGGCAATTTTTCAAAATGTGCTATTGCAGAGGTTTTGCTCTGCAAATAGTACAAATTAGAATTTCAAAATTTTTTATGTTATTTTATTTTTTTTTTCTTTTTATTTTTATTCTATGTTTCTTTTATTATTATTTGTGATGTGTTTTAAAAATGTTTAACTGTATATGTGTATTGTGTATGTATATATAGTATTTCATAAGTGTTTCGAGTGAGAGGCAAGGTATCGAACGCCTTTGTGTACTACCTTGTTTTCTTATCTTTTAAATATAAACGCCGGCACCCCGCGGCGGTGCCGCCCCTCACCTCCCAGCCGCCGTCCGCCCACCCCAAACCCACCTCGCGTCCCCCACTCCCGCCCCTCCGCCCCCGGCCGGCCCGCCGCTCAGCTGGCGTCGCTACCCCGTATAGTTACTCACAATGTATTAGGATGGAGGCAATCGACGCCTTTGTGTACTACCTTGTTTTCTTATCTTTTAATACTTATGTGATCCTATATATTGTCATGTTTTGTATATATATTTGAGTGAGATGCAAGGTATCGAACGCCTTTGTGTACTACTTTGTTCTCTCATTTTTTAATATATATGCAAAACATTGTCTGTGTAATAAATGTGTTTCTTAAAAGTTGGTATATTTTGTTATTTTTCTGTGTTTGAAATGTATTTTTCTGGTCAAAACCTTTGGTCAGTTTGTCTTAAACAGAAAAATAATAAAGTACCAAGATGGCAATGTTCAGAGAAGGAGATTCAATGAAAATGCAAGCCAATTAAGCACTACATATCCCATTTGCTTGCAAATTCCCGATCATTCCAGAGATTCTTAGCTATCATCCACTGAATAATGCTCTGACTGGAGGGGCAATTGTACCTGAGAAGTATGTCTTCGAGCTGTGGGAATCAATTGAATATGTACGAGGAAGTAAAAGGCATAACACAGCAGACTACTTCAAATTCTCACTAGAGTCAGAAGCTGAAATTTTCAACTGTAGATTAACTCTGGATGAGTTTAGAACAATCATTGGATTTCCTGTACATGAAGAATACGAAGAACTTCCATCAGTTGAAGAAATGTTGGCTGGAGTTCATTCGTTGGGTTATGACGGAGAGTTGGCAATGATGAGAGATTTTAGAAGGAGTAATGTAGCAACTCTCTGGCATACGATGTACAATGTTTTAACCACCTGTTTGATGCCATCACAGAAAGGAATTGATCTCATGACAAAGGATTCCTTATCAATTTACTATGCAGTCACTCACAATGTGCAGTGTGACTTTGCGGCGATTATATGGAAAAAGATGATTCAAGTTGTCAAAGGAAAGGATAAACAAGACAGAAAATATATTCCCTTTATCAGATTCTTCACACTGATTATTGAAGATGTTCTTGATAATGCAGAAGAAATTCCAAAATTGGAAAACAGCTTCAAGTGTGTGATTGCGATGTATAAATCCAACTTGAGAGGCACAAGTAGTGATACAGTAAGACCTTTTCTGATTCCACCATTTCTGATAAACCTGGTTCCTGCTCAGAGTCCTCACCTTAGGGCTTATCTTGAGTGGTTAGTCTCAGCAATGGGGTCTGAAAACCGACAGACTCCTTCCCAAGCTGAGCATAGGTCGCCAAGTGAGGGTCCTAGGTCTGTTAAAAGAAAAAGAGGGGTTAGTGATGAGGGGACCTCTGAGCAGAGGAAAAGAAAATCGAAACGAGTTATGTTTGAACAAGATGTTGTAACACCTGAACCTGTTTCTTCACCTATTTCTCAACCTACACCATCAACACAATCTACACCAACCGTTCACTTTTCGCAATCTTCACCTTCACAATCTACACCTTTACCATCCGTTGTTTCACCAAACCCACCAACTTTTACACCACCTCGCTCATCACCTGTACTTAATCCAACACCGCTTACTTCAGCACTACCTAATGAACCAACTCCACCACCAGGGAGAAGACTTAAAATGGCTGCTCGTAGGTCACCAAAGAAATCAAAGAAGAAGAAATCCAAACGAAAGCATACGTCTGCTGGATCTGAAAATATTGGTGCCTCGACAGAATTAGATGCTGAACAAGTAATTCATAATGTTGTATCTGAGGTTGAAACTGAGCATGTTAGCACTGGAGATGATGTTGTGCTGGAGGAACAAGGCGGAATTGAGGGAGGAGTTGAAAATACCAGAGAGGATGTGCGGTCCGGGTTAGGACAAGGGCATAAAGAAAACGTTGGCCTCCATTAGTTCAAACCAATGTGTCTAGCCGGGTTGTTTACCCTAGGGTAGAAGTCAGGAACTGCCCATTCTCGCTTGCACTAAACTCTCCCAGCCATTCTGACTCCTCACAACAGGAGTTAGTCTAAAAAATGCACGGGGATCAGCCACGCTCACCACACTCTCCTTATTTGGAGGATGAGAGTGTTGAAATAAGAGAGGACCAGCCCCACCTCTCGCCTTCATTTCGTGCACAAGAGTCTAGATCTCCTAGGTACACGGATTCACAAGCACAGTTGAGTACTGATGCCGGAACAAGCGGAGAGGGACCCACTTTGTGTGACCCTCAAGGACAGCTTGGAAATCCTGCCTTAGCTAACATCACGCCAGCTTTAGCCACAGGTAACAGTCCTCAGACCGAGACTGGGGGACAGTATGAACGCCGTAGTGACACTGCTGTTCCTCAGGATCAACCTGAGACTGTATTAACGAGCATTCTCAGTGACCCCGGTGTTGTTAGAGGTGTTACCCAACAACAAGTCCGGACAGTGATTTATCACAGTCTAGGACACAACCCGATTCTGGTTGCAAAGCCACTGAATCTCAAACTGCTGGTGAGGGTATAACCCGAGGATCCGCAGAAATCCTGAATCAGCTTCGCTGAATTTAGGTCACACCACAAGTGTGCAAACAACCCCCGGGTTGGCTACTCCATCTCAAACACCAACACAAAGAACACCAACACCAACTCAAATTCCATCAACATCAACAAATCTACCAACCAAAGATTCTGCATGTGAAGTTTTGTTAAATATCTTAAGATCGGAGGTGATTTGTTGACTGTTACTGAAAGAGGAGTGTTGAATGCCTTGGAAGTTAGAGAAAGGGAACTTGCAACTGAAAGAAGAGTTAAAGCTTTACAAGAACAAGTTCAAAAACAAAAGGCGGAGTATGATGCTAAACTTACTGCATTTGAGCTCAGATTGTTAGCACTAGAATCTTGCCGACCGGCCTCGGTTGCTTCTAGATGGGATGATCCTGATTCTGATGATCACCCCGAGGGGGAGAACCAAGGAGAGGGTCAAGCCAACATTGAAAATACTTCGGCAAGAGTTGATGTGAATGCTGAGGATGTGGTAATGGAAGAAAGAGCAGAGGATGTGAATGTTGAAAATGTTGAGAACGATACTTTAGATGATGTAATTAGAAGAAGATTAGTTAAAGTTTTTGGTGTTGATTCTGATGTAGAAAGTGAAGAAGAGTTTGAAAATGTTGAGGTTAATGAAGAAGAAGGTTTTGTTATTGAAGAGGATTTAGTTGAATATGCTGAAGGAGAAGCTGATCTAGAGGCCATAAAAGATAATGTTATATTGGATGAGCCAGAGATAGTTGAGACTCCTGTGAACGTAGAAGCTGCAGAGGAACCTATGTTTGAAGAATTTGCAGATCTTGATTACTTTGAAACAGGTCCTTCAAGCAGAGTCGAAGTTGGAGAATCATCTGCTCGTGCTAGCTCAGCTCCACAGCATTATAATTTTAATGAATTCAACAATTTTGATGATCTTAGAAAGACTCCAGAAGCTGCAGTTCAGAACTTTCAGAAATCTACTTACAAACAGGTTTTGAAAGAGGCAATCATATCCGAGGAAGTTCTTCCTGATTATTTTCCAACTGATTTAACTGAAGAACAATTAAGATTTATTAATCGGGGATACTTCTTGAGGGATAGAGAAAGAATGGTTGCTCTCGGCATCAAACCAAAAGAAGCAGCTAAGAAATCAAGATATCTGGAGGAAAGGGCTTACCCTATATTTTGTGGAGCAACTAAGGTCACTAAAACCAAGAGACCAGAGTTAGACTCAATGTACAAGTTTAAGGAAGCCAGGCAAATCGAAGAATACACAGAGCTTCTTAAACTTACAAAACAATATAATCCAAAGTTGCTGGAAGAACAGAGAAACCATAAGATATTGGTGCTGATCAGAGTGATCTTGATTAAAAGAGTTACTATCTCTATTCCATGTTTTCACGTCAAAAGAGATAATAACAAGATCTACCGATTTACAGAAGCCCAATTTAAACTTTTGCCAGTTGATGACATTATCTTCCTCTACAACCATTTCCTGAATGCAATGCAAAGATACCGTGAAGATGTGATTGCTTTTGATGCTGTAAAAAGATACATGTCAAGTTGCATTCAATATGCTTCATTGGAAGATTTTCAAATAGGGTTTGAAGTTGTGAAGAGGAAGATAAATGTTCCATATCCAGATCAGAGTCTTTACACTGAAGACATTGAAAAGCTCAGTATTGGTCATGTCATTGAAGAACCATCTTTTGGGGTTGTCTTTCTAAATAGTCGAAAGAAGAAGATTTTCATTCGTATGGATGAACTTGCTTCTTATTCTGATGGAACATTGGAGTTTTGTAAAAATGTGTTACTGTGTTTGAAGGAAGATGAGCAAGCTGAAAAGAAAAAGGAAGTGTTTGATAAAGTGATCTCCAAAATCAATCAAAGGCTTAAATACCGAGACAGCATTCGAATGATGAGAGAAGCAAAGAATGTTCAGAAGTCGAAGTATGTTGTTCGTCGGAAAGGAGGTTGCTGGATCAAGTACGAGCCTAGTCATCTTCCAGGGCCACATAACATTCCTCCAAGAAATTTTGAAGCAAATATGATTGTTCCAGATGACAGACCCGAAGGAGAAAACTGGTTCTGGCATCCAAACAAAGACAGACCAATTACAAGAGCTTAAAGAAAGACAAGACTGGATATTTTTCACAAATCACTACTAAGGGGGAGATTGTTAGAAATATAAATGTAGTAGTTGATTTGTATACCTTATGTCATTTTGTACTTAGAATGTAAACTTGTTAATATGGAAGGGGGCATAGTGTAAATAGCTCTTATGTATATAAACCCCCTCCCTTATGTAATTTGTAACCTTTGAACCCATAATACAATCCAATCTTTCCCTGACATCTCTCTACTCTCTCTCTTCTTTCTCTCTCTAGAAACCTCCATTAACACACACTTACACACACAAAAGCTCGAATTCTATACTTAACAATTTCATGAAAGAATGCAGATCTAGTCAACCTTCATCATCACAATCTGCCCCTAACCATTCTATTTTTCAGAAATCTGATGATAGCTATAAGGCCAAATACAAGAAGCTGAAGGCTCATATGGCACTCTTGGCACAAGACAACTCAAGCAATAATAGTTGTATGGTTGCCAAAACTGAAAAATGGGAAGAATCTGATGAATCATCTGATGATGAGGAAGAAGTTAGGGACATGTGTTTCATGGCCAGAGAAGATCAAGATCATTTGGTCAAATCTGATGTTGAATCAGGTCGATGGGTGGATATAGTCATGAAAAAGGTTAGTGACTTTGATTTTGAAAGTAATGAAGAACACAAATTGGACCTTTTAGTTCTTTTAGAGGCTGACATATCATTTGTTGAAACTGTGCGTTCAGAAAGCCTAAAAATGTTTGAAAACAATACTTCTGAACTGAACGCCAGTCAGGCCAGATTGAAAGAACTGAAAGATGTTCAGTTAGCCCTGAAAAGTTACCAATCTATGGTTGCCACTTTAGAGTTGGAAAAGGAAGAATTAAAAAACATCCTTGAAAAAGAACAAAAAATAATTAAATCATGGATGAAAGCACCAAAACCAGATGCTGCAATTAAAAATACTTTTGCAAATCAAAGAGCAGCATATGAATCTGGTGATCTTCACTTAGCATCTATAATCACTGATTTAGATGCTCTTCCAAAACAAATGAAACCAGAAATTATTTTTCCTAAAGTTGGCAATCTGAAAATTGTAACTGAAGTGGCTCAGGAACAATCTGAGGGAAATTATGAAGCAGCTTAGACAACTGCTTCAGAAAAGAAAGCTAAATCCATAAAGCCTTCTCCTCAGTCTTCATCTAAGGTTCCTAAAGGCCAAAAGAAGAAGAAAAATGTCTCCCCCACTGAGCCATCTACCTCAGATTCAGGTAAGGCTCAGGTGTCTAATGAAGAATCTATTTTGTTAAGGTTAGAAAGTCAATTTCAACTATTGGCTAGACAAGTGCAAAGCTGTAATGCACGTTTAAAAAATGTTGAAACCTCTTCTCTTCAACCTAAACAAAACTCCAAACCTTTTTCAAAACCAATCAAGCAAAAATCTGAGAAGAAAAAGGTTGAGAGTATCATCAAACCAACCACTTTTGTGTCATCTGAGATTATGACTGAGATCCCCTTTGATCCTTCACTTCCTTATGAACCAAAGAAATCTGAGACTGCTAAGGGAGAGTCTAGTGAACCCATCAAGAGATGGGTTCCCAAAACGAACTAATCTTTGTGTTTGTGCAGGGAGACCGAAAGAAGAATATATGGTTTCTGGACAGTGTTGTTGGCCGAACCATGACTGGTTATCAGACCCTGCTGGAGGAATATAGGGTGCAAGAGGGGCCCTCAATAGTTTTTGGTAATGATGAAAATGGACAAACTGAGGGATATGGTGTGGTGAATAATGGATATCAAATTTAC
>CM067174.1:21702776-21761704 GCA_034093135.1 Erigeron breviscapus
GGGCTAGGCCACTGCGCCGCAGTGAACCTTTTCCAACAATCACATTTGGCCAGTACATAAGCACTGCGACGCAGTGGGGGTGTTACTAGCCCACTGCGCCGCAGTGAATGGACGTATCTGAAGGGTTTTGGCCAGTTTTTGCACCAAAAGGAGGAGGAGGTATAAATAGAAAAATACCCTAATTCCCGAGTTATCAAAATATCTTTCTAGGAGCTGCACTTCAAGGAAACTTTCAAGGATCAATTGAAGATTTAATCGTCTCTCGATTCGTGAAGATTCACGTGCACCCATCTAGATCGTATCTACTTATTGTCTTGCAATTTCATTTCTTCAAACAATTGGTACTTTATGTTCTTCTTGATTCTTATTGTAATTTCAATTTAATCATGAGTGGCTAATTCTTCTATTGTCCACCTTGATGAAACTAGACGAATGATGTGATTGCTATATATTTTAATTCAAAGAGTTGATTTCAATTATCGTTGTGTCGAGATCTTTATGATTTAATTCCTTTATATTTATTATTATGATATTGGTGGCATGTGTGTTCTTCGTTAGTGGTACTAGTCATATGTGATTTTCTAACGGTCGCTTGTCTATGAGAGATTATCACTAGTTCATGGTATGATAGTGAATGTCAAATTAATAAAAGGAGTCATTTTGTCAACGTGTTTAGAAACGGTTGGTGGTACCACGTTTTAATTCACATAGGCATAATTGGTAATTTGGTAATCAAACAAACTATTTGTTGGTAAGGTTGTCTAGGCTTTGGTGGTACCGGCTTGGGTAATTAGACTAGCAACTTAGGTGTTTGGGGTGATTTGTGAGCGGTTGGTGGTACCACGCGAGCATTTCATTCTCTCACGTTTATCGTGTCAACTCTTAACGAATTTGGTCTTAACTGAAGAATCCATGGTTTGTAGGTCCTTGTGGACTGATCGTCAACGAGAACGCTTATAGTTATAACGAGAGTGCGGAATCCTCTCGTGATAACCTGTTTGCTTAATAGATTATCGTCTTTCGTTGTTAAAACAACCTAAGACCTTAAACGCGCGCGAGTTTGCAATTGGACAAAGTTTGGACGTATTCTCTTAATTAACTGTTACTAATTACGTATTACGCGTGTGTATTTATACTATACTGTTCATAAACGCGTGCTAATATGGACCGTATATCTTAAAGCCCATAGCCCATTAACAAACGCGTGTTAATATGTAAACACGTGATGACCACGTGTTTAGACAAACTCGTGTTACTGTAGCACGAGTTTGTAGCAAACTCGTGTTACTGTAGCACGAGTTTGTACACACTTCTTTTTGTCATCTTTTAAGTATACTTTAATTACTCAAAACGTGACTAGTTTATCACTTGTATCTGTCTGTTACTTATAAGCACATTCATACAAGTCGTAAACATTTAGCATACCAAAAACTCTGATCAATATATAATCATTCACGTAACTTAAGTTCAAATAACAAGTTTAAACATAACATAAGTCTATGATTACATATTACAAAACATCAACATGTACTGATCAAATCGCTGTTGCTGTTGTCAACAGAATCATGCACTTACAGTCTCCCCCTTGACATCAGCTACACGATTTCTTCAGTCTTGTAAAAACACTATCCATCAAATAACAATCTCTTGCTATTTGCATGAATATTAGCATGTAAACAAATACGCAAGATCTTCCTATATCTGCTTTCCTCAGTGGTCCATGAAGGTCTAAACAGACATTCAGTGTCATATAACCTTCTCTGATCATCTCTGGAAAGGTTCACAATCTGCATAGGATCAAATACACGTAACAAAATAACTCTCTTATCTCTATCTCCATACATTAATGCTTCACCAGTGTCCCTGTGAATCTCCCAGTGATCAAGTGTACTCAAAACATCTTGAGGCCATTTCTTGACTGGAACCTTCAGTACACACTTAATTGATCTTTGAATAAATTCTATCGTACCATCATCCTTTGTAACTTTCTTCAAGGATCTTGGCATTATGTACACACTGGTTTTATCAAAATTATCATAGAACCTTTTCCTATAATCATCTTGCAACTTTCTACTCCAGTAAGTTGCATAACCATTACCACTCGAATTAACAAGCCTTTTCCTTCCTAAATCCATTAAATCGGATTCACTAAGGCTTTTAAAATATTTCTTCATAGGCTTTAAGTACTGACAACCATCATCTCTTTTAATAATAAACAATTTCAGCTCATCATCGAAAAACCAACTCAAAATAGTAGTAACATACTTATGAGCATCTCTGTCACTAACAAAATCCCAATAGATAGATGGTTTCATACTTTCTCCTATCAATCCTCTTGCCGGTATTCTTCTATCAATTTGATGTAGTTGATCTTCATCCCTACTCGGCACTGGATACTCTGTCACATCAAATTCCTTAGAATCTTCAATACTCCAACTTAGAGTAATTCCATCTTCATCATCTCCAACTTTGGTAAAAACCGTAAAGTGTAGAGTTCTTGAACTTGGAATAAAAACTCGTTCAGCTTGAACCTCTTGGTGATCATCTGGAACTTGTTGATCTTGAGCTTGTGCTTGTTGTTGCACAAAATCATCATCTTGAAAAACATTAGTCCAGTCCGAATCAGGAATCATTTCACCTTCTTCCAAACTTTCATCATCTTCAGAATCATCATATTGAACCTTAGATGTACCTGTACCTATCTTTTGAAGCTTATCTGAAATTTAAAAGTTCAAATATGCAAAGACAAACAACATCAAGACATAAAAGATAGCATAAATACAATAAACTATATCATAAATATAATGTAACAATTAAGTACACCAATATTTATCTTATAATTTTTATCTTATTTACATCTAAAGTACACAAATAATTAAGCTCTTAAGGTTCAAAATCCAAATCTGAATCCGAATCCGACTCTGACTCTGAAAGTGTACGAGTTAACCCTAACTGCTCTTTCATTTGATCCTTATATGATCCTGGATCATAATAATCATCAGGATCCATAAAATCTGCCATAGCTCTCAAATGAGCTTGTGGATCATATCCCAATCTCCTTTAGTCTATGCACTATTAATGGGTGCAAATCTGACTCTGAAGACTTATTGGTAGTAGAATCAGAATTGGAGTTACCTGAATTGGAATCTCTATCATCATCAGCAAGAACTACATCTGGAGTGACCATCACAGCTTTTCCTTTATCTTTCTGAGTCCCAGACATACTAGCATCAGCTGTACAAGCAATCTCTGACTCTAACTGTCTGGACGTCTCCCCCTGAATCGTTGCTTCTGCTTGAGCTTCAGTTCTTGGCTCACCATCAGCATTTGCATCATCATCATGATCTTCATCCTCTTTCCTCTTCAACTCTATCTCCCTACAACCATCTCCCCCTTGAGCCAACAACTGCCGAAGCTGTTCTCTCAGTTCAGCACTTTGACGCTTTTCATCTTCTAAATCAGCAACTAACGTCCCTACTAAACCTTGCATTGCCTTCATTTGAGCTTCCAATGTCACAACTCGCATTTCCAGATGATTCACCTTGAATTGAGTCGACATAATCTGAGCAGGTTCAGAAGTAGACGCAACGGTTGGTCTAAAGTGTACAACTCCAGACGGTCTGGTAGGAGGTCTTGGAGAAATTGAGAACTGCCGATCAACGGCGATTGAAGTGGACGAAGAAGTGTCGTAAACGCAGTGCTTACAGGAACAACAGGTCTAATCAAAGCACTCTGCGTATGTTGAGGAATTGACACTTGACGTGATTCAGCTTGAGTAACTGCAACTGAAGATTGACGAAGTCTTTGTCTGCTATAAATCAGCGTACCCTGTGTAGATGACACAGACACATTAGCAACTCCAGGTACCTCTGATTGTACAGGTTCATCAGCAACTGAACTTTCCGTCACCTCAGTTCTCTCAGACTCCTCTTGTTGTCTGTGTTTCTCAAACACTTCAGCCAAATGAGCAGGTAAAACCTTTCCCGACCTAGGCGCTTTCTTTCGTCTTATCAAAGGAATCTCCTCTTCCTGTGGTTCATAAGTAGGATCACTCTCCTCTTCAGTGCGAGACCTCTTCAAAGCCCTTTCAACAGGAGAAGTATCACTAGCACGACCCGTTATATCACCATCTGAATCACTCTCTGTAGCATCTGGGTCAACAGCCTGTCCTCTTGAACTTTCTGCAGCAGCACCAGCAGCATTAGCCCTAGCAGAGTTCAAAGGATCATCTACATCCTCCAATAATCTATCCAACTCTGGATCTCTTTCAGCATTTGAATCTACAAATAGCTCTAAGTTATCCAACTCTTGAAAATTATCCCCCTGAGCAATCACATCATTCGGATTTAACGCAGCATGCACAAAAGCTTCACCAATTTCAGGATTAGCACCCTCAGCCCGATCTAACAAATCTTCCATGGCTTCATTATCAGCCCGAACGTCTGCATCAGGAGCCTGAACTGGCTGAACTTCAGGTTGAGCCTGCGGTTGGACTCGAGGTCGAACTCGTCTTTGAACTTGTCGTGGAACTTGTCGTTGAACTTGTCGTTGACGTTGAGCCTGTATTGGAACTTGAACTTGAGGTCCTGGTGGTGGTGGAGGTGGTGCATCATCATTTCCTCCTCCTGCGACCTCACCGGCATCTTCCCATCCAACAGCTGGAGCTCTATAGTTTGGATTTATCAAATGTCCAAACAACGGCACAATCTGCGGATTTGGATAGCTATCCTTAACTTTCAACATCATTGACCAAATCCGATTTGGTGGAGATACAATCTCATAGATGTCTTGCAAAACAGGCAAATTCTGTACAAAATGATGAATGATTGCCATAGTAATCCTTGGCAAAATCATAAATCGATGCGACCCTGTCTGAGTGATTTGGGTCTTCAAAATATCAAAGAAGTAGTTCGAGAATGAGTAAGGCCGATCCAAGTCAAAGCCACCATCTGCGAACCAACTTGCTTATTCAGCTGATCAAACCCTGCATGACGATTACTAATTGCCACAATCAACACATGAGCCAAAAACCTCCATTGGCCATAGAATCCTGCTTTAGCAATCGGCCACTTTGCATCTGGCGTAGCATGTCCCATTCTTCCAAAACAACCTCTAACCAATGTTTCATCAAGTTCTATCGGACCATTTTCTTCTTCAACAGTCCCTAAATGTAAAATCTCTCTCAAATCAGCAGCAGTGAAAGAAAAAGTATGATTAGCCACAGTTGTCTGAAACCTAACACTCCGAGGGACAGCAGGTCTATTTTCTTGTGCGGGCTGTGCTTGAACCACTCTTATAGATGCATTATTCCAAAATTGATGCAGATATCCTTGATATAGCACTGGGTTGTGAGTGAGCACAAAATGAATACGAGACCTTTCCAGATATTGAATCAAACCATGAAAGTCCCTATTTCTTCGATCTCTCGACAAATCAATCAACTGATTGTGAGTTGAGAAGAAATTTCTTGGATTTCCTGCCATTTCTGTAAAACAAAAACAGTGCATATAACCAAAAATTTAGCAACAACAAATATGAACAATAAAACTTAGAAACTTTTGAAATAGGCTCGTAAACACGTGTGAAAGATTCAAACGCGTGAATTCTGCTTGAAAGACCTAAACACGTGAACCAATCTTCAAACGCGTGTGACAAGTTAAACGCGTGTGATCAAAGGTAAACACGTGGAACAAAAAGCTGAAACCTAGGTTTAAAACGCGTTAAAAACAAGCGTGGAATAGGCTGTTATATGTATAATTGAGCTTAAGTATGTGTTTTAGTGTGTGTCAATGGCGGTTATAGTGAGAGAAGGTAGAGAGAGAGTAGAGAGAGAGTCAGGGAAAGATTGGATTGTATTTAGTGTCAAAAGGTTACAACTTACATTGTGGAGGGGGTTTATATACTTCTATACAATTTACACAATGCCCCCTTCCATACTTACAACTTTACATTCTAAGTACAAAGTAATAAAAAGCATACAAATCACCTACTACTTTTATATATATCTAACAATCTCCCCCTTAGTAGTGATTTGTCAAAAATATCCAATCTTGTCTTTCTTTAAGCTCTTGTATGTGGTCTACCCTTGTTTGGATGCCAGAACCAGTTATCTCCTTCGGGTCTGTTAGCTGGAACATTCATATTTCCTTCAAAGTCTATTGGAGGAATGTTATGTGGTCCTGGAAGATGGCTAGGTTCATACTTGATCCAACAACCTCCTTGTTGACTTACGACGTACTTAGACTTCTTAGCATTCTTTGCTTCTCTCATCATTCTAATGCTGTCTCTGTACTCGAGTCTTTGGTTAATCTTGGAGATTGCTTTATCAAACACTTCCCTTTTCTTTTCATCTTGCTCATCGTCTTGCAGGCACAGCAATACATTCTTACAAAATTCCAACGTTCCATCAGAATATGAAGCAAGTTCATCCATTCGAATGAAAATCTTCTTCTTTCTGCTATTCAAAAACACAACTCCGAAGGATGGTTCTTCAATGATATGACCAATACTTAGCTTTTCTATATCTGCAGTGTATAGACTTTGATCTGGATAGGGCACATTAATCTTTCTCTTCACAACTTCAAATCCTATCTGAAAATCTTCCAATGAAGCATATTGAATGCAACTTGACATGTATCTTTTCACAGCATCAAAGGCAACAACATCTTCTTGGTATCTTTGCATGGCATTCAGGAAATGATTGTAAAGGAAGATAATGTCGTCCACTGGCAAAAGTTTAAATTGGGCTTCTGTGAACCGGTAGATCTTGTTATTATCCCTCTTGACATGAAAACATGGAATAGAAATAGAAACTCTCTTAATCAAGATCACTCTGATCAGCACCAAAATCTTATGATCTCTCTGTTCTTTCAGCAACTTTGGGTTATATTGTTTTGTAAGTTTAAGAAGCTCTGTATATTCTTCGATTTGCCTGGCTTCCTTAAACTTGTACATTGATTCCAGTTCAGGTCTTTTGGTTTTAGTTACCTTTGTAGCTCCACAAAAGATTGGGTAAGCCCTTTCTTCCAGATATCTTGATTTCTTTGCTGCTTCTTTAGGTTTAATGCCGAGAGCAACCATTCTTTCTCTATCCCTCAAGAAGTATCCCCGATTAATAAAGTTTAATTGTTCTTCAGTTAGCTCAGTTGGAAAATAATCAGGGAGGACTTCCTCGGATGTGATTGCCTCTCGCAAAACCTGCTTGTAAGTAGATTTCTGAAAGTTCTGACTTGCAGCTTCTGGAGTCTTTCTGAGTTCATCGAAATTGTTGAAATCTTCAAAATTATAACGTTGAGGAGTTGAGCTAGCACGAGCAGATGATTCTCCAACTCTACTCTGCTTGAAGGACCTGTTTCAAAATAATCTAAATCTGTCTTCAGCCTCATAATCACTATTCGTCGGTCTCACGAATTGGTCAGTCATCCCACATCTCAAATAAGATTCCTTGTAAAGAGATGGGATCTCTTCTTGTGCTTTGAGCAAACACTTTGGATTGTTATAACCCAGCCCTGATGTGAATATTGTTTCAGAACTTCTTGGCCTATTCAAAAAGATTTGTTGATATGAACGATTGATCTTATACAACTTTTCTTGATAAGATTTGATTTCAGTTTTCAATTCATCATTTTCTTCATCAAGTTTTTGTTTAAGAGAATCTTTTATACAACATTCATATTTTAGGTCAGAAATTTTGTTTTCAATTCCGTCACATCAGGGATAGATTCTTTCATCTTGACATTCAATGACTCAATGTCTTCAGCCAAAGCATTTGCTCGAAACATTTCATTGGTCTTTTCCACTTGAAGTTGTCGGACAGTCTTGTTTAATTCAAGAACTTTGGTCTCAAGTTCTTGTTTTTTCAAGATGCAGTTTGGAGTGTTGAGTAAAAGAGACTGCAGATTTTTCTGATTTCAAATTTTCAATTTCTTTTTGAAGTGAATCAATTTTAATTTGAAAATCCTGTTCTTTGTCCTCCAAATCTTTCTTTAATGACAAATTCTTTTTCCTCAACTCCCTGCTGTTCTTTCTTGCAGTTTCAGACATGTCCAAAACAGTTGACAACCTGATAGTGTTGGATACATCCGATCCTTCCATTTGTTTTTCCACCTCATCCCAAATGTCCTTTCCTGTTTCGTAGGAATCCACATTGCAATATATGTCATCTGGAAGTGCTTGATAAAGAAAGGCAATTGCACTTTGGTCTGCCTCAACTCTGTTTCTTTGTTCAGTGTTCCAACTTTCTTCAGATAAAATTTCTCCATTCACTGGGTTCTTTGGGATTTCTGGACCTTCTTTATATGATTTCCTGAGCAGTTTTCCATTCTTTTGCCTGTCTATCCAGTTCAAAAATCTCTTTTTCCATTGAGGATAAGATCCTCTGAACAAGACAGGTGGTCTTCCTTCAGATCCAAGAGCCAATGCTTCCCTGGAAGCCATACTCTAAGAAAGACTTAAAAAAATTTGAATGTTTCTTGAATTGTGAAGGATGCCGAGCTCAGATCTCGGCAAATGAGGAAAACTTTTTGAAAATTTTCAAACACTTTGCACCAGGAAAGAATGTTGATCAAAAATGACTTTGAATCAACTTTCACCAAATTTGTTGATTTGCCGAGCTTAGATCTCTGCAAATGGCAAGTTCGTCCAACCCTTAGAAAAATTTTCTTGAAATGTTGATTTGCCGAGCTTAGATCTCTGCAAATGGAACAATTTGTCTAACACTTAGAAAAATTTTCTTGAAATGTTGATTTGCCGAGCTTAGATCTCTGCAAATGGAACAATTAGTCCAACACTTAGAAAAATTTCTTGAAATGTTGATTTGCCGAGCTTAGATCTCTGCAAATGGAACAATTTGTCTAACACTTAGAAAAATTTTCTTGAAATGTTGATTTGCCGAGCTTAGATCTCTGCAAATGGAACAATTTGTCTAACACTTAGAAAAATTTTCTTGAAATGTTGATTTGCCGAGCTTAGATCTCTGCAAATGGAACAATTTGTCTAACACTTAGAAAAATTTTCTTGAAATGTTGATTTGCCGAGCTTAGATCTCTGCAAATGGAACAATTTGTCTAACACTTAGAAAAATTTTCTTGAAATGTTGATTTGCCGAGCTTAGATCTCTGCAAATGGCAAGTTCGTCCAACACTTAGAAAAATTTTCTTGAAATGTTGATTTGCCGAGCTTAGATCTCTGCAAATGGCAAGTTCGTCCAACACTTAGAAAAATTTCCTTGAAATGGTGATTTGCCGAGCTTATTTCTCTGCAAATGGCAAGTTCGTCCAACACTTAGAAAAATTTTCTTGAAATGTTGATTTGCCGAGCTTATTGCTCTGCAAATGGCAAGTTCGTCCAACACTTAGAAAAATTTTCTTGAAATGTTGATTTGCCGAGCTTAGATCTCTGCAAATGGCAAGTTCGTCCAACACTTAGAAAAATTTCCTTGAAATGTTGATTTGCCGAGCTTAGATCTCTGCAAATGGCAAGTTCGTCCAACACTTAGAAAAATTTTCTTGAAATGTTGATTTGCCGAGCTTATATCTCTGCAAATGGCAAGTTCGTCCAACACTTAGAAAAATTTTCTTGAAATGTTGATTTGCCGAGCTTATTGCTCTGCAAATGGCAAGTTCGTCCAACACTTAGAAAAATTTTCTTGAAATGTTGATTTGCCGAGCTTAGTTCTCTGCAAATGGAACAATTTGTCTAACACTTAGAAAAATTTCCTTGAAATAGTGATTTGCCGAGCTTAGATCTCTGCAAATGGCAAGTTCGTCCAACACTTAGAAAAATTTTCTTGAAATAGTGATTTGCCGAGCTTAGATCTCTGCAAATGGCAAGTTCGTCCAACACTTAGAAAAATTTTCTTGAAATGTTGATTTGCCGAGCTCTTATCTCTGCAAATGGCAAGTTCGTCCAACACTTAGAAAAATTTTCTTGAAATAGTGATTTGCCGAGCTTAGATCTCTGCAAATGGCAAGTTCGTCCAACACTTAGAAAAATTTTCTTGAAATGTTGATTTGCCGAGCTTAGATCTCTGCAAATGGCAAGTTCGTCCAACACTTAGAAAAATTTTCTTGAAATGTTGATTTGCCGAGCTTAGATCTCTGCAAATGGCAAGTTCGTCCAACACTTAGAAAAATTTTCTTGAAATGTTGATTTGCCGAGCTTAGATCTCTGCAAATGGCAAGTTCGTCCAACACTTAGAAAAATTTTCTTGAAATGTTGATTTGCCGAGCTTAGATCTCTGCAAATGGCAAGTTCGTCCAACACTTAGAAAAATTTTCTTGAAATGTTGATTTGCCGAGCTTAGATCTCTGCAAATGGCAAGTTCGTCCAACACTTAGAAAAATTTTCTTGAAATGTTGATTTGCCGAGCTTAGATCTCTGCAAATGGCAAGTTCGTCCAACACTTAGAAAAATTTTCTTGAAATGTTGATTTGCCGAGCTTAGATCTCTGCAAATGGCAAGTTCGTCCAACACTTAGAAAAATTTTCTTGAAATGTTGATTTGCCGAGCTTAGATCTCTGCAAATGGCAAGTTCGTCCAACACTTAGAAAAATTTTCTTGAAATGTTGATTTGCCGAGCTTAGATCTCTGCAAATGGCAAGTTCGTCCAACACTTAGAAAAATTTTCTTGAAATGTTGATTTGCCGAGCTTAGATCTCTGCAAATGGCAAGTTCGTCCAACACTTAGAAAAATTTTCTTGAAATGTTGATTTGCCGAGCTTAGATCTCTGCAAATGGCAAGTTCGTCCAACACTTAGAAAAATTTTCTTGAAATGTTGATTTGCCGAGCTTAGATCTCTGCAAATGGCAAGTTCGTCCAACACTTAGAAAAATTTTCTTGAAATGTTGATTTGCCGAGCTTAGATCTCTGCAAATGGCAAGTTCGTCCAACACTTAGAAAAATTTTCTTGAAATGTTGATTTGCCGAGCTTAGATCTCTGCAAATGGCAAGTTCGTCCAACACTTAGAAAAATTTTCTTGAAATGTTGATTTGCCGAGCTTAGATCTCTGCAAATGGCAAGTTCGTCCAACACTTAGAAAAATTTTCTTGAAATGTTGATTTGCCGAGCTTAGATCTCTGCAAATGGCAAGTTCGTCCAACACTTAGAAAAATTTTCTTGAAATGTTGATTTGCCGAGCTTAGATCTCTGCAAATGGCAAGTTCGTCCAACACTTAGAAAAATTTTCTTGAAATGTTGATTTGCCGAGCTTAGATCTCTGCAAATGGCAAGTTCGTCCAACACTTAGAAAAATTTTCTTGAAATGTTGATTTGCCGAGCTTAGATCTCTGCAAATGGCAAGTTCGTCCAACACTTAGAAAAATTTTCTTGAAATGTTGATTTGCCGAGCTTAGATCTCTGCAAATGGCAAGTTCGTCCAACACTTAGAAAAATTTTCTTGAAATGTTGATTTGCCGAGCTTAGATCTCTGCAAATGGCAAGTTCGTCCAACACTTAGAAAAATTTTCTTGAAATGTTGATTTGCCGAGCTTAGATCTCTGCAAATGGCAAGTTCGTCCAACACTTAGAAAAATTTTCTTGAAATGTTGATTTGCCGAGCTTAGATCTCTGCAAATGGCAAGTTCGTCCAACACTTAGAAAAATTTTCTTGAAATGTTGATTTGCCGAGCTTAGATCTCTGCAAATGGCAAGTTCGTCCAACACTTAGAAAAATTTTCTTGAAATGTTGATTTGCCGAGCTTAGATCTCTGCAAATGGCAAGTTCGTCCAACACTTAGAAAAATTTTCTTGAAATGTTGATTTGCCGAGCTTAGATCTCTGCAAATGGCAAGTTCGTCCAACACTTAGAAAAATTTTCTTGAAATGTTGATTTGCCGAGCTTAGATCTCTGCAAATGGCAAGTTCGTCCAACACTTAGAGAAGGTAGAGAGAGAGTAGAGAGAGAGTCAGAGAAAGATTGGATTGTATTTAGTGTCAAAAGGTTACAACTTACATTGTGGAGGGGGTTTATATACTTCTATACAATTTACACAATGCCCCCTTCCATACTTACAACTTACATTGTGGAGGGGGTTTATATACTTCTATACAATTTACACAATGCCCCCTTCCATACTTACAACTTTACATTCTAAGTACAAAGTAATAAAAAGCATACAAATCACCTACTACTTTTATATATATCTAACAATCTCAAACACGTGTGTGTAAAATTCCAAACGCGTGTAGTCAGCCAAACACGTGAAGGAAATTCCAAACGCGTGGTGTAAACCAAACACGTGAAGGAAATTCCAAACGCGTGGTGTAAACCAAACACGTGAAGGAAACTCCAAACGCGTGGTGTAAACCAAACACGTGAAGGAAATTCCAAACGCGTGGTGTAAACCAAACACGTGAAGGAAACTCCAAACGCGTGGTGTAAACCAAACGCGTGAAGGAAACTTCCAAACGCGTGGTGTAAACCAAACACGTGAAGGAGGAAACTTCCAAACGCGTGGTGTAAACCAAACACGTGAAGGAGGAAACTTCCAAACGCGTGGTGTAAACCAAACACGTGAAGGAAATTCCAAACGCGTGGTGTAAACCAAACACGTGGAGGAAACTCCAAACGCGTGGTGTAAACCAAACACGTGGAGGAAACTCCAAACGCGTGGTGTAAACCAAACACGTGGAGGAAACTCCAAACGCGTGGTGTAAACCAAACACGTGGAGGAAACTCCAAACGCGTGGTGTAAACCAAACACGTGGATGAGGTTACCAGAAGCTTAAACGCGTGTTTCCTGTAGCATCCAACACATTTTCAAAATACACTTAGATAAATTTCATACCCTTTACCTTCAAACCTGAATAACCAGCTAATACACAGGAAAGAGATAATCTGTATGAAACTCAATGATTTAACCCCCTGAAAATCAAGTCATCATTAGCAGATAAAATTTTAACAATCAAACCTGATAATCTTGACTTTACGATATACCTGTATCAACTGAAAAACCATTACAGAAACTTTGGTAAACTTACATAACAAGTTAATGTGATGTATAAAACCATAAACAAACGGACAATTGAAACATAGATACCAGGTATGATACAACTTAACAATGTTGGAAAAACACAAAATTCCAATATCGAAACTCCTGCACACTTAAAAGAAACTCATCAATGCATCAATATCAATCACATAACATTCTGTTAAGCATGCAAAGAAGGTGAAATCTCAAAAATATATCAAACTAATCTTGACTATATTTTGACTTTTCCAAGACAACAAACTTCAGAAAGATCATTTTCTAAACTTAAACAAATTAATGTCCATATCAGAAAACAATCTTTTAACATGATACCTTAAGCAATAAAGACTCATATAATCCAGTTAAGGACCATATAGCTGAACAATAGAATCATTAGATGCTCATCAAATCTCTCGTGCAGTTAGAACTAGATTTGACTCAACAATTTGACACACAAAAGACGCTTATAAAAACTTATTTACAAAAGCATAGAATTTTATACAACAACAACACAAAAAAGATAAGTTTGGAACACAAATTTCAAAACATATCTCCTTTCATCATTCTACCAAATCAAAACCACCAATCTCAAACATGCACATCACAGTTCAGTGCTCGATAATGGAGACACTTACAGTTGGATAAATCCAAAAGTCTATGAGAGGAGCACATCCACAAGATCAGTTGAATTGCAACGGCAAAACAACAAAACAGATAAAATCACGTTAATAGAATAAATTCCAAACTATAAATAGCACAATCTGTCCTTTGTAAGACTTTCAAAAACTAATTCCTTGGTACTCAGGATTATTAAAAACATGTTCTATTCTCAAAAAGAAGCTAACTAGTAAGCTGAAACAGCTTGAAATAGTAAGCAGTTTTAATCTTAAATGAAAATCTGAAATATTTATTTGAAGTTCAAATGATCATCAAGCTCTGAAAGGCATAACTAAGCTTTGCTCACAAAAAGAAAAAATGCATCTTACTAATTCACTCCAACCTATCAAACTATTTGGGTGTAAGTTGTATCATGCACTCAAAGCCAAGTCATGAAGCATATATTTTACCATAGGCTTGATTTAGAATCATAATTCAACCACTATGGCGTGAGCACCAGGTATCACTATCAAAAGAGACTTTAAACGGCTGTAATGTCTAAAGGTGTACGGTCATGAACATAGGAAACGGAAGATTTGGAAAGATTTGTTTTGAGAGTAAAGATGACTCTCAAAGTTTCAAGAGGTTGAAATACGAAATAGTCTAATCCAAGATCCAAAATACTAGTTGCCATAAACCATAAACCCAAAGACGAATCAATTACTCAGTAACACTTTATCCAATTCTCGTCTTCTCAACACCATTGCACTTCTTCACAACTTTGAAGATATCTTTTAAATTCGTCTTCATTTTCTTAAAGTTTAAATACTATCAGCCAGTCCGAGTTTTTTTTTTTTTTTTTTTTTTTTTATTATGAACTCACTTTTGCACTGACTGACAGCATTTTTCTTGAGAATTATAGCTTGAACTTGAAGACTTTGTCATATGTTCGAATTTGCCAAATGCTTTTAAACTGAAGATCTTATCAGATGACTGCAACTGATTCTCACAGCACGAGAATGTCTTTAACAGCTACTCTTGACTTTATCCAAATCATCTGAACATATCTTGGCAACTAATATCTCACACTGGATTTTGACTATCGGTAAAGCAAGGATAGGTGATATATTTGAGTGGAGATAATAGAAACGAACAGGCGAATGACAAACAGGTGTTTCAAAGGGAGTTCACTAACTGGAGTAGCTAGTGAGAATATCTTATGCATAAACCGAAGTTCCATGCATATCATATTTTATCCTAACAGTCTCTTCATCATCTAGTCTTACCTTTATCACCAAAAGTGATCTCACTGCGGTCGAAAAATGATTACCAAAGCAAGTTCTAGAATCACTGCATTCACCGGCACACTCATAACAAAGAAAATGAATCACTGAATCCGTAACTGGAATAAAATAACCTCAACCTTGTACATCATAGTTCAGAGCTCGATAAAGGAGACACTTACTCTTGAATAAATCCAAGAGCCTATGAGAGGGACAAAATTATTAGGTCAAATAAACCAGAAACAACACCTAGCAGTCTATAAATGAATCAAGATCTCACAAAAGGTGTTTTAGGATGTATAAGTGTACTAGTCATGCTTTTGATTCAGAAGGGATTGCCTTTTTGATCATTTGAGACTTACTTCTTAAAATTTAAAAACTTAGTACCAAAGGAAACTGAAGTAAAATTACTTAAATTAAAATAAAATTCTTAAGTGTTCAAAGTAATTAAAACTTCAAGGACAGATATAGCTATACATAGATGAAACAATAAAAACATTAACACAACTTTACGAAAAAGAAAATCTTTTTGGATTTTTGAATTTTTCAAATGTTTTTGTATTTTTCAGACTCTAATTATTTACAAACTTAAGCTAGACACAAATAAAATAAAATAAAATATACAAAAATAGTTCTTTTGAGAGATCTAATATGAATCAGCATTCTTCATACCATTTAGAAGAATCAGCTTGTCAAAGCGAGTCTTATCAAATGCTTTAGTATACAAATCAGCTAGATTATCATCAGTTATAACTTTTTCCAAATGAATTAACTTCTTTTGGGCACAGTCACGCAAAAAATGATGTCTAATGTCAATATGCTTGGTGACTTTATGCAAGACAGGATTATTAGTTATATCTATAGCTGACTTATTATCAATCTTAATAGGGGTATCAAGAAAATCCATACCGTAGTCTCGCAGTTGTTGCTGAATCCATAATACCTGGGAACAGCAGCTTCCAGCAGCCATGTACTCTGCCTCACAAGAAGACTGAGCTACAGATGTCTGCTTCTTACATTGCCACGATACAAGTCTCCCTCCTAAGAATTGACATCCGCCAGTTGTAGACTTCCTATCATTGTTACAACCCCCATAATCCGAATCAGTGTAAGCAACAAACTCAAACGTTCCTCCCAACGGATACCATAGACCAAGTCCTTGGGTTCCCTTTAAATATCTGAGGATCCGTTTTGCAGCCGTTAAATGTGACTCTTTCGGATTTGCTTGAAATCTAGCACACAGACAAACAGCAAACATGATATCTGGACGCGAAGCAGTTAAATACATCAATGAGCCGATGATTGACCGATAATGAGTAGCATCCACAAGTGTATCTTTAGGATCAGGAACTCCTAAACCATGATTCAACTGAATAGGAGTACCATAAGTCTTGGATTCTAGCATTTGAAACCTTTCCAAGATGTCATCGACATACTTAGTCTGGTGAATGAAGAAACCATCTTTTCGTTGATCAACTTGCAGTCCAAGAAAAAATTTTAATTCTCCCATAGCACTCATTTCAAATTCCTTCTTCATACTCAGTTCAAAATCCTTGCACATCTTAGTGTCAGATGAACCAAAAATGATATCATCCACATAAACTTGCACAATTATATAATCTTGCTTCTGCCATTTGATAAACAATGTGCTGTCTATCGATCCTCTTGAAAATCCATTTGTCAACAAATGTGTGGACAATTTCTCATACCACACTCTTGGTGCTTGATGTAATCCATAAAGTGCCTTATCCAGTCGATATGCCCTTCTTGGATAATTTGGGTCTTCAAACCCCGGTGGTTGACGAACGTACACTTCTTCCTTAACTTCTCCATACAAGAAGGCACTCTTCACATCCAACTGATACACCTTTATTCCTTTGAAACTAGCATAAGCTAAAAATAGTCTATAGCTTCAATCCGAGCAACTGGTGCAAAAGTTTCATTGTAGTCATAACCTTCTCGCTGTGCAAAACCCTGAACAACTAGACGTGCTTTATTTCTTGTAACAATCCCTTTGTCATCTCGTTTGCATTTAAATACCCAACGAGTTCCAATCGGTTCGATACCTCTAGGCACATCAACTAATTCCCATACTCCAAGTTTTTCAAATTGAGACAATTCTTCTTGCATAGCCTCAACCCAAAACGGATCTTGAAGTGCTATCTTAACATTCTTGGGTTCTTCTTGTGAAATAAAACATGAGTACAAACACTCAGTTATTAAACCTGTATCCTTCACTTCACAGAATAAACTAGTCATCTCCTTATTTAACTGATTTCTAGTTCGGACAGGTGCTGAAGCTTCACCAAGAATATTTTCAACTGGATGATCTTTAGTTGCTCTATGTTGAGGAGTTTTGTGACCTGGAAAATCATCACCCATATTCGGAACAATTTGGGTGGGAGACTCTCCATCAGCCTCAGAAGCTGAAGAAGAAGATGAGTCAAGCGGGTCATCATCTGGTAGTGGAATATTAGTTGGATCACTTGAATCACTGGATTGACCCACCTCAGTTGTAGGAACAACTCTGGTTGGAGGTACATCAGCAGTAGTAGGTGCAACAGGAGCAGCCTCAGAATCATAGTTCAAGTGATCTCTAACAATAACAACATCTTCATCAATAGGAATACCAGGAAAAGAAATTGGACCCTTAAGTGAAGTAAACACACTATCATAAGCAAAACTTGACTCAGAACCAGCATGAGCAGCCGGTTTATAACTTACAATCACAACATTAGTACCAAGATCGACTCTACCAGTCTGCGAATTGAAAACCCGACGAATGGGGGTTCCCGGTTTATATCCAAGAAAGAAACCTTCTTCAACTTTAGAATTAAACTTTGGTTGAGGAGAAGTTTTCAGAAAAGTACAAGGAACACCAAATGGTTCCAATCCAGACAAATCAGGTTTTCGTTTGTTGAGAAGTTCATAACAAGTCTTATTAAACCTTTTAACAGTCAGCACCCGATTTAACACATGACAAGCTGTGTTCACAGCTTCCGCCCAAAACATAGTCGGTAGCCCTGAATCAGCAAGCATAGTTCTGGCAGTCTCGATCAAGGTCCTATTCTTTCTCTCAGCAACTCCATTTTGCTGAGGTTCATATGGAGCACTAAATTGATGTTGGATTCCTTTAGACAAACAGAAAACATCCATCACCGAATTTTTAAACTCCGTGCCATTGTCACTCCTGATTCGTTTGATCTTTGTGTTGTAGAGATTCTCAGCCTCAGTGAAGAAGTTAATCAGAATCTCTGTAGTCTCATCTTTGGTAGCTAAGAAGAAAACCCATGAAAACCTTGAATAATCATCAGTGACAACCAAGCAATAGTACATTCCCCCTCTACTCCTAACATTTACTGGACCAAAGAGATCCATATGTAGTAACTCAAAAGGAGCGGCAATTGAATTTTGTGTCTTAAGCTTGTGAGGCTTTTTCTGTTGTTTGCCTTTCAAGCATGGAACACATCTATCTTCTAATTCAAACTTCTTTTTAGGAACACCTTGAACCAGATCATTCTTTACAATGTAATTCATCTTCCGGAAATGTAGATGTCCCATTCTTCTATGCCATAAGAGAGAATCACTTTCGCTTGCCTTTGACAACAAACAAACTTCCTTCTGAACATTCTTGGTTCCTAACATTAAACCATAAATATCTCTTTTACGAGGAGCAGTCAACAATATCCAATCATCTGGAATAACAAAACCCGGTTTCAAAACGAATGCAGCTTTGTCGTTGAAGAAAACTGAATTTCCTCGGTCACAAATTTGTGATACACTCATCAGATTATGAGTAAGTTCTTCCACGTAATTGACATTCTTCAAAGTAAGTTTTCCATCGACGACATCACCTTGTCCAGTGATTTGTCCGCCCTTGGAACCAGCAAAATTTACATGTGATCCTTTAATATTTACAAAATCAGACAGAAGTCTTCTGTCCCCTGTCATGTGCCTGGAGCAACCGCTATCAAGATACCAAATACTAATAGGAATTGGTGGTAGCCCCTGCACATGAAACAAAAACGGATCAGTTATCAAGGACAACCCAAGCCTTGATAGACTTGGGTTTACCATTCTCGTCCTTAACAAGCATTTCAGTCCAATATCCATTGCTCCCAATAGGTGCCTTGGATGATTGCTGAGCATGCTGTAAAGGTATATTCTCAACCCTTGAGTGAGACCTGTTAGGGGAAAATGGTCTATTAAAGAATGGTCTATTCACTTGTGGAACACGAGATGTGTTACGGTCATAGTAGTTCTGTCGATGATGCCCTGAATTTGCATTTTGTGATGACTGACCAGATCTATTTCTAGGAGAAATATATCTTGGTGAATCATTTCTTTTAGCCACAGATGGAACAAATTTACCATAAGCTTGATTACCCATCCCATTAGAACTACTTGACACATTCTGTTGTTTACCATTCCCTCGTTCAAAAGAAACATGAGAATTAGGAGATAATCCTCTATTTTGATTTGACTTAACAGGGGAAACAGACTGTCTAGAGGACTTTCTAATTCTGTTGGGGCAACAACTATACACATGTCCAATTTCATAGCAAGCAAAACAAGATCGTTGTCCTGACTTTCTAGAAGATTGTTGAGCTAATGGTTTAGATGGAGGGGTATTCAAGATATTCTTAATCTCCTGAGTTGCTATCTCTTCCACAGTAGGAGCCTTAGTCTCAGAAGTTGAGAATGGTTTGGTGACACTAGGTTCAGATTCAGGAGCCTTAGTCTCAACAGTTGCTATCAATTCAGGTTCAGTAACATACTTAACCTCAGTTGAATCAGTCTGAATTCCTTTCTTGACAAACTTCTTATTTAGCTGTGGTATATCATGGTTTTTGGTCTTCAGTTGTCTAGGAATGAATTTAGGTTTCTTAGGTTCAGTGGAGACGGATGGCTTAGGATAGTCAGTAAGCACTGGTTTAGAAGGATCAGACTCAGCCAAATCTGGATAAACAGGATCTAAGTTGTTGTTAAAAGGAGGTCTCACATCAGTGTAATCAGCTCCTAGTCCTGTTTTATCCTTAGGATGTCTAGGTTTACCTAAAGAAGCTATCAGATCACTTCCTCTCCATTTAGATAAAGTAGTCTCATGAGTAGTAATGATAACCCTAGCATCGGCCAAATCCTTCTCTTTCTTACCGATCTCACTAGAAAGAAAAACTATCTTTTCATTTGCTAGATTTTCTCTAAAAATTGATTCTTTTAGTTTGTCTTTTAAGGCAGCATTATCATTTTCAAGTGACTTAATCCTGCTCTTAAATTGACGTTCTTGATCAAGTAAAGCACTATTCTTAGAGAAAAATGAACTACGTTCCTTACTCATAGTTTCATAGCTAGCAGCTAACTCTAAAGACTTGGATGAGGCAATACTATGTTGTTGCATTAAATCTTTAACAAACATGCAAATACGATAAACAGTCAAATAAGAAAAAGTTACCTGTTTCTCTCGATCATCGCAGTCAGCCATATATGCAACAAAGTCTGATATTGTCATACCTTCAGGAATAGTAAAATCATCAGCTTCTGTAGAAATAGCCTTATCCAATTTTGCATTTGGGCTCATTGATTGATTATCACTCTGGCTGCTTGTCTTCTCAGTAGATTCATCGATCTTCTTATCAGCCTTTTGAAGCTTCACTGCTTCAGCTGCATCCTTTTCATCATCAGAAACCTTTAATGCAGCTTCAGTAGCAGCAGCCTCTTCACTAGTATAAAGAGCATAATCAAACGCAGCACCTCCGTCATCAATCACGTTAGCTACTTCATCATAAATCTCAGCTAGCAACGCATTTTCAGGTTCATTCTCCTTTGTCCAAAGGTAAGTACCATCTTCCTGTCTTGCCACCATGGCATTTTCAGGATTTTGAACCTGATTTTCTGTAGGAAGTTCCTGAATGATCATCCCATCATGCTCTGTAGCTTTGGTTGATTTGATTTGATTTCCAGCTTGTACACCTCCCTGATTGTAATTCTGACGGTTAGCTGTAGAATTATCAAAACGCTTTGGTCTTTGACATTCCTTAGCAAAATGACCAAAACCATCACAATTATAACACTTAACCTTCGACTTATCAAATCCTCTATTCTTGTCAGATGCAAGATTTCTACCAGTACGTTGCATAAAACGACGAGCCTTTATAGTGAGCATAGCCATTTGCCACTTCAAGTCCATTTCCTCTAAATCATCAGGATCAACTTGTTCATAATCTTTATCAATCAAACTTGGATCTGAAATTTTGCCATTGATAAATACCTCATGAGCAGAACACATTGCAGCAAATACTTGCATACGTCCTTCAGCAGATTGCATACTCATTGGCATCGAGCGAACAGTTGCATTACCACTATTTCTTGATCCACTGCTATTCTTAGTTACAGACGAATTGTCATAAACCATGTATCCAGCAATTCCATCAGGATCCATAACAGGATGAATGGTTTCAGTGGACAAAAGAGCAGTAGTTCCACTTCCAGAAGTAGAGGACAATAGATTATCAGTATTAGCATGATAAAGACTTGGATTTTGTTGAAAAACAGAAAGCTCATCTTTTGCTTTACGCTTCATTTCCCTGTTCTTTACTTTTGAGATAATCTCTGCCAAGGTATAAGATTCATAATTTTTCTCTTCTTGAAGACTATGCACGAAATCATTCCATTTGTTTGGGAGAGAATCCAAAAATTTATCCACTAGTTTATTTTGTGTAAATGTAACTCCAAAATATCCCAGTTCAGTAATCAGATGACTAAAACGAGTTATTAAATCATCTAAACTTTCCGATTTCAAACCATTAAAGACTTCATATTGTCTGTTCAACAGTTTAATTCTTCCCTTTTTCATCAACTCATCACCTTCACAGTATGCGTTTAAAGCATCCCACAAACCTTTAGAGGTCTTATGTGCTCCAAGAAGATGAATTGCGTCTCGAGGTAAACACATTTCTAAATTCGACAAGGCCTTTCCTTCAATGGCATATTCTTTCTTCAACGCTTCAGACATATCCCCAATCTTGTATTGGACCTCATTTCCATTAACATCTTCATGAGTTGGCCACTCATATCCTTCAGTAATCATCACCCATTGATTGAAATCAGTAAGGCGAATATAGGATTCAAAGCGTTTTTTCCAACTCCAGAAATTGTCAAGTTTTATCAATTTAGGGGGTGAATTGGTACGACCGACTTCATGATCGTGAAGAATTAATGCATTAATGTATTGGGCCTCTTTTGATGAAACTGTAGGAATTCCAGACATCATCGAAACACGACAAAAGAACAATTAAAGTAAAAGAACAGGTGCACGTGTTTGAGATAAACACGTGATTAGAACAGAATGAGTCACCACGCGTTTGACACTGGAGCACGAGTTTAAAAGTCAAACTCGTGTTGAGGTAGGGCACGAGTTTAAAAGTCAAACACGTGTTAAGATAGGGCAAACACGTGTTACAGAATAAAAAAAAAATTGCACGATCTTGATGCAAAATTAAGCCAAACAAAGCGATCTCGAACCTTCAGATTGAAAAATCTATTAGCTCTGATACCACTTGTAGGTCCTTGTGGACTGATCGTCAACGAGAACGCTTATAGTTATGACGAGAGTGCGGAATCCTCTCGTGATAACCCGTTTGCTTAATAAGATTATCGTCTTTCGTTGTTAAAACAACCTAAGACCTTAAACGCGCGCGAGTTTGCAATTGGACAAAGTTTGGACGTATTCTCTTAATTAACTGTTACTAATTACGTATTACGCGTGTGTATTTATACTATACTGTTCATAAACGCGTGCTAATATGGACCGTATACCTTAAAGCCCATAGCCCATTAACAAACGCGTGTTAATAAGTAAACACGTGATGACCACGTGTTTAGACAAACTCGTGTTACTGTAGCACGAGTTTGTACAGCAAACTCGTGTTACTGTAGCACGAGTTTGTACACACTTTCTTCTGTCATCTTTCGAGTATACTTTAATACTCAAAACGTGACTAGTTTATCACTTGTATCTGTCTGTTACTTATAAGCACATTCATACAAGTCGTAAACATTTAGCATACCAAAAACTCTGATCAATATATAATCATTCACGTAACTTAAGTTCAAATAACAAGTTTAAACATAACATAAGTCTATGATTACATATTACAAAACATCAACATGTACTGATCAAATCGCTGTTGCTGTTGTCAACAGAATCATGCACTTACAGTCTCCCCCTTGACATCAGCTACACGATTTCTTCAGTCTTGTAAAAACACTATCCATCAAATAACAATCTCCTGCTATTTGCATGAATATTAGCATGTAAACAAATACGTAAGATCTTCCTATATCTGCTTTCCTCAGTGGTCCATGAAGGTCTAAACAGACATTCAGTGTCATATAACCTTCTCTGATCATCTCTGGAAAGGTTTCTAGATTGGTAATTTGATAATCAAACAAACTAAGTGTTGGTAAGGTTGTCTAGGCATTGGTGGTACCGGCTTGGGTAATTAAACTAGCAACTTAGGTGTTTGGGGGTTTTGTGAGCGGTTGGTGGTACCACGCGAGCATTCATTCTTTCACGATTATCTTGTCAACTCTTAACGAATTTGGTCTTAATTGAATGCAATCATGTTTGAAGTCTAGCGGAGTCAAGGTGGATGATATTTACCATTATTGTTTGAGACTTACCTTTACTTATACGCATTTGTCTTTTAAAGTTATTGTCAGAGTGAGAACAACACCCTTTTTCCAAACCATTATACTAAACAACTGATTCGAACCAATCCCCGTGAACGAACCTGGACTTACTTTTTAACTATATTGCATACGATCGGGTCCACTGCCCGATAGTGTGTAGTAGTGAGTTTTTAGGTATTTCTAGTTTATAAATTTTAAACTCGATTTAGCACATCAAGTTTTTGGCGCCGCTGCCGGGGATTGTGCTGTTTTAGTTGTTAATTTAGTGGTTTGATCCTTCCTCATGCGATGGGCTTGTATTAGTACCCATAAATCGGTTAGGCCCATTATACCCATTATTCAAATTAGGTTTATTATTTTGAGAAAAAATAAATAAGGAAAAGATGTTTTATTTTTGTTACTGATCGTATATTTGGAAATGGATCTATCATCAATAATTGGAGATATGGAGGCTCCTTCTTCCCTTTTACCTCCAACCGAAAAACCCTCCCCCTCTTTTTCTTCTCCGGCCGCCGCTGCTATTCCCCCAAATCCTCCGTATTCCGGCCACCGATATCGGTAGTGTTATTAGGTGAGATGTTCTTCTCCTTCTCGATTTTGGTGGATTTGGTACTTTTTGGACCGGTCCACCAATCCGGGTAACCCACGATTCGAAAGCATTGCTCTTTGTGTGTCTTGACATCCACACTCATCACACTTGAGATGCGATTTATCATCTGGTCCTTTTTCTTGTTTTCATATCGGGAAACCCCTTTTGACACAAAACCGCCGCCGCCGGTCGGATCTCCGGCGATTAAACCCGAAGCTATTCCTTGGGTTTCACTGGTTGTTGCTCCCATAATTAATTGGTGAGCGGCTTCTTTTCGAACCATGGCGTATGCAGCTTCGGCGGTGGGTAATGGATCGACACGGAGGATCTCCCTCTTTGTTGGTTCGAACTTTCGATCGATTCCATTCAAAAACTGGAACAATTTTTGTTCCGATCTTATTTGATTATATGCTTGAATATCTTCTTTACACTTCATCGGGTTCGGATCTATTCGATCGATTTCTCCCCAGATGCCTTGAAGCTATCCAGAAATCTTCAAGAGATTTGCTATCTTGTTTGAGTTCATTGGCCTTGACATGAAGGGTGAAAGCTTGGAGCTTATCTTTGCCGCTGCTGTACGTAACCGCCAATGCATCCCACAAATCTTTTGCAGTGGGATACTCGGTTAAGTTGCCTGCGATATTGGGCTCGATGTTTTGGATGAGCCATGAAAAAACAATCAGGTCTTCTTGTTCCCAACTTTTTCTTGTGACAATTGTCTCATTTGTGCCTTCAAACTGAGTCATAAGTTCCTCCCACATTAATTTTGAATTTTCAAGTAAAACAAGGGTGGGCATAAGAGTTTCAGGAACTGCATATAAGATCATATTTTGCAGCTTGGTATCAAGGTCTACCAGCCTATGATCTTCCTCAGACCAATGATCCTTCTCCTTAGGTGACATCCTAGGAGTCCCATCGGCATTACGAACAACAGTTGAGGCATTCATGGGAACAAAGGGTTCTTGTTTTAAAATGTCGGTCAGGTGTCTTTCTACACCAGCAATATATTTCAACATGCACGCCTTCCATGTAATAAATGTATCACTGTTCCCATTAAATTTTGGAACAGGATTGTTTGGAAAATGGACATGGACATTGTAACATCCCAAACGTTTTATGTTTGACTATTTGACTTTCCGTTAGTTAACGTTAGGTCTATTATGTTTATGTGCCTTATGGGATTATGTGATTAAATGCTTAGGCGTTTAATATGAAATGACAAATATGTTGATTATTGAAAGTAAAGTTAAGTTATAAAGTGCTTGTTAGTATGTTAAGACTCCCGGTAGAAAGTTAAGCTAAGAACGTTAAGTTGAAGAGTTGAGGGGTTCTAAGTGTAAGTTGAGTTTGATGGCCAGGGGTTAGGGAGCAATTAGGCAGCCCTAATTGTCACAAAACACCTGCTCTTGTGTGTGTGAAACCTCTCAACCGATCCCCTCAATTCCCAAGACAAGTTTCCTCAAGATTCAATCGATTCGTGCCGTATTGACCAAGTTTTGATTAGATCTTGAATCCTCTAAGTCATCTACAGGTAATATAGGTAATATTATCTTTGAATTCTGATCTTATGAGTCATAGATGGGTTTATAATCCAGGCCATAGGGTTTGGGTTGGGTTATTGATCAAACGTTTAGCGAATTCATGTTATTCGGGTATTTTAATGATTGATCTATGATGTAAAGGATTAAAGGATTAATAGGATGGTTAAAGTTGATGAAAGTGCAATTAAAAGGATTAATTTTAAGTCCCCAGGTTGGATTTGGGGTATGGGTTCGTATGGAATTCGTTTGATCAAAGAACAAGTTAAGGGTTTCTGGTCGACACTCCAGGTGCGACGCACCAGGAGGGTGGTGCGACGCACCACAGCCCAATTTGGAAAATTGGTTTTCAGCCAAGAGCCCGATATGCGACGCACCAAGGGGTAGGTGCGGCGCACCTTCATATGTTCAGAATTTCTGATCGATTTATGCGACGCACCAAGGGGTAGGTGCGGCGCACCTGCATATGTTCAGAATTCCCTGATGGTTTTGTGCGACGCACCATGTGGGAGGTGCGACGCACCTCTTGTCCAGTTTTCACAAAACATTTCGTTTAGCTTATATTTCGATCTTATACTCATTCTAGGTTGTCGGGAGCACTTAGCAAGCACTATAAGATACTTTTAACTTGTTGGTAAGCTGTATCGAGGTAAGATAACATCTTTTGTCACCTGTTGGTACAACAAAACACGTTTTCATAAGTTAAACCTTCCAATTGAATATGTATGCACGTTTTATGTTTATGGGTGACTATGGGAGGTTGCAAAGGGATATATTACTTACCATTTATGATGTATAACATGCTTATGCAGGTTGCAAAGGTATGAGGTAAGTAAGTACGCATGAAATGATGAGATGTTTAAGTTATGTGACTATGAAATGATGAAATGTTATGATATGTGCTTGTATGTGTGGCTTGATCACCTAGTCACTAGTCCTTTGATTAGGATTGCCATGTTCACGTGCACGTTAAGGGCCCTAAAGTAAAAGATGATATGTGATTAGCTTAGGTGAAAGTGTAACCTAAACTAATTAAACGATTAAAGTCTCGAGCATATGTAAAGTCTTGTGTTAAGCTTAACCCGTGCTAGCTCTTCGGGGCTGGTGCGTACGTGGTCACTTGAGTTGCTCCTTGTGGCATAGTTACGTTTAAGTATTCCGGGTGAAGTAACTAACCACCAATGCGTAAAGGCATAAACGGTTTATTCAGTTGGATTGACTTTGTCATTCCTTAACGACGCCGATGGACCACCTTATGGTTTACCCATCATGTCGGGTGTGAGGACTCCATGTATGGTCTATGACCGCCTACACACAACCCCACATCCCTATGTAAGTGGCATAAGTCACATAGCCTACGTCTTGGCAAAGAAATAAAGAAAGAAAGATGAAGAAAGAAAGTATAGGCACACTTTAGGACATGATGAACCTAATGTGTATCTTATGAGGTTATGAATGTGTGTGATATTAACTTAAAATGCGGATTTTGTTAATATATGAAATTGGCAAACGTTTTCAAGTTTATGTTATCTTACTTAGCTAATTTTATTAGCTAACACTTGTTCTTTGAAAATGTTGTGCCTTCAGGATAATCAAGTTTGAGCTAGGCAAGGATTAGCTTGGTGAGACTTGGGTAGACGAATAAAGAAGCTTAGCAAAGACATTAAACGTTTAGACTTCCTTTAGTCTTATGTTTGGCTATTTCGTTTCTGTTTCAGATTTGTAATAATGGGCATTTATGTGGGTGCCAAAGCTTGGATTTACTTTTATTGTTTTGATGATGCTAGTAGTAACACCAAATTTTAAAGGTACCATCCGTTACGGATGGGGCAGATTTTGAAAGTGATCCTTTCCGCTTATTTTAAACGCCGTTTGGCAAAGTTTTTAAAAAATCCAAGTTTTTAAACGACGGGTGTTACAAGTTGGTATCAGAGAAATGGTTTAAGTGAACCAAAATTCGACCAAGACCTTAGGATTTTGGACTTAAAACCGTACGAGAAATGATTGGCTTAAGTAGTAATGCTTTAGCTCTATGATGGAAATGCTTTTAGGACGGGTTGGGATGAGTGTGAGTGTAGGTTTATGGCTTATATATGATTATGTTATTCTTGTGTAATTAAGTAGGCCTAACCATACTTTGTTCTCATTCGATTCATCTCTAACATTTGTCACTAAAATTGTAGAAAGATGGTTAATACCCGTGCTAGTAGTCAAAGAGATGGAGCTAATGCTAGCGATGCTCCGGCTAATCAAAACGGGACTGGAAATGGTGTTAACCAAAGGCCTCCTCGAAGACCACTTCCGGGTGTACAACCCACAAGGTCTGAGATTGATAGAGCTAACCCCGTGATTGAGCAAGTTCCTACCCAAGCTGAAATGCATGAAGAGTTGAGGGCTATTCGAGCTCTTTTGTTGAGAAATGAAGAAGAGTTGAATCAACTTAGGGCTGAAAGAGAAGCTAGCTTGCAACGGGATGAGCATACGGATGGGAATTACTCCAACCGCTCAACCGTACCGAGCCATCAATGGTAAGGTCACAAGTTGCTCCTGAAAATGTTGTTGCTAATGTGAATGGTGTTAATAATGTGGTGGAGCCTCGTGTTGTAGTCGCTCCTCGTACTAGTAACTTCAAGTATGAGAGTTTTCAGAAGTGTGGAGCAAAGGCATTTGATGGTACTCTAGATGCTGTAGGTGCCATGGAATGGTTGGATGATATCGAGGTTGTGTTTGCTTCATGTTATTGCCCTGAGGATATGAAGGTATTGTGTGCTTCTCGTATGTTGAAGAAGAATGCTCGTAATTGGTGGAGGGCTGCTACTATTTCTTTGACCCCCGAGGTATTAGCTATTATGCCTTGGGGTACCTTTAAGGAGAAGTTCTTGGAAGAATATGTGGGTACTCGTGAACTGAGGTTGATTGAGAAAGAATTCAGAGCTTTAACAGCTAAGCCGGGTGCCATAACTGAGTATGCCCACTCATTTATGGAAAAGCTTAATTTTGTTGGTCACTTGGTTCATAGAGATGTGGATCAGGTTGAAGCTTACTGTGATGGTCTTCCCGCTAGCTATCGTGGCCTCTGTAGACAACATATTACATTGTCTGCTGCGATTAAGGAGTCCAAGAGGTTGGATGATGATTTCAAGGGTGAAAAGGTTGTAGTGAAAGCCAATGATGATAAGCAATCAAGTTCAAAAAGGAAGCATGATGGGTCAAATGGATCTAATAGGAAGTTCAAGAAAGGTTCATCTTCAAGAGGTGGGGGCAGCAACTATGCCAAGCCTAAGAATTGGTGTGGTACTTGTAAGGCGCCTCATTCGGGTCCATGTTCAGATAAGACTCGAAGGTGTGATACTTGTGGTGGTACGGGTCATCCTACTTCAGGATGCAAGGACAAGCCAAAGTGTTATCGGTGTCAACAAATCGGTCATTTCATCAAGGATTGCCCACAAGGAAGAGATGATGGAAAGAAGACGGCTGTCCAAAAGCCTAAAGCTCGAGCCTTTCAGCTGACAGTTGAAGCTGCCAAGGATAACGACGAGGTAGTAAGCGGTACATTTCTGTTAACTCAAAACCTGCTTCTGTACTTTTTGATTCGGGTGCAAATAGATCTTTTGTGTCCACTTTATTTGCTCCTAAGCTTGATAGGGTCACTACTCCTCTTGATTGCTCATAGAGGTTGAAATTGCTAACGGTACCATTAGTGACATTCAAGTAGGTTATGATGATTGTTCTATTGAGATTGAAGGTCGCTCTTTTCCGGTTCAGTTATTGCCTACCACTCTAGCCGGTTTTGATATAGTGATAGGTATGGATTGGTTGTCTCAAAATGATGCTACTATTATATGTTCTCAAAAGGTCGTACGATTCGCTACTCCGGATGGTGAGATCATTTCCGTTTATGGAGATAAGAAGAAGGGGAGCATAAAGATTCTTAATTTGATGAAGGCTCTCAATTGCATTCGGCATAACAAGAATCACTTTCTTGCTTATGTTATCGATACACGAAAAGAGAAATCTCCGATCCTAATGTTGATGTAGTTTCTGAATTTTCTGATGTCTTTCCGGATGATCTTCCCGGTATTCCTCCCGACCGAGAGGTCATCTTTCAGATTGATCTTGTACCCGGTGCTACTCCTGTTGCAAAAGCACCATATCGTTTAGCTCCTACAGAAATGAAAGAGTTAATGTCCCAACTTCAAGAGCTACTTGACAAAGGTTTCATACAACCAAGTTCCTCGCCTTGGGGAGCTCCGGTTCTTTTTGTCAAAAAGAAAGACGGTTCTATGCGCATGTGCATAGACTACCGTGAGCTGAACAAGCGAACGGTTAAGAATAAGTATCCTCTCCCGCGTATTGATGATCTTTTTGATCAGCTCCATGGTGCTTCTTACTTCTCTAAGATTGATTTGCGGTCTGGTTATCATCAATTAAAAGTCAAAAAGGAAGATGTGGCCAAGACAGCTTTTCGTACACGTTATGGGCACTATGAGTTTCTTGTCATGCCATTTGGACTGACAAATGCTCCAGCCGCTTTTATGGATTTAATGAATCGGGTATGTCGCCCATTCTTAGATCATTTTGTGATTGTCTTCATTGACGATATTATGATTTATTCAAAGTCTGAAGCCGAGCACCGTGAGCACTTAAGAGCCGTTCTTGAGGTTCTTAGGGAGAAAAAGTTATATGTAAAGTTCTCCAAGTGTGAATTCTGGCTCCGAGAAGTTCAATTTCTCGGGCATGTTATCTCGTCTGAAGGTATTAAAGTTGATCCTGCCAAGATTGAAGCTGTATCTAAATGGGAACAGCCAAAGACACCCACGGAGATTAAGAGTTTTCTCGGTTTAGCTGGCTATTATAGGAGGTTTATTCAAGATTTCTCCCGAATAGCTAAGCCAATGACTGAATTGACAAAGAAAGGAGTAAAGTTGTGTGGACGAAAGCTCAAGAAAAGGCCTTTCAAACGCTTAAGACAAAGTTATGTGAAGCTCCTGTCCTAGCCTTACCCGAAGGTACTGATGATCTTGTTGTGTATAGTGATGCTTCTATTTCAGGTTTGGGTTGTGTCCTTATGCAAAGGGACAAAGTCATTGCATATGCTTCACGTCAGTTGAAGCCTCATGAAAAGAATTACCCGACCCATGATCTTGAATTGGCTGCAGTAGTGTTTGCTTTGAAGTTGTGGAGGCATTACTTTATATGGCACCAAATGTACCTTGTTTACGGATCATAAGAGTTTACAATATGTGTTCTCACAGAAGGAAATGAATGTAAGGCAAAGGAGATGGATGGAACTTCTGAAAGATTATGATTGTGAGATTAAATATCATCCCGGTAAAGCTAATGTGGTGGCGGATGCACTAAGTAGGAAAGTGCAGAATTTTTCTTGTAGATTGATGAGCATGGTTGTTCAAGCAAAGTCGGGGTTACTCGACCGCATCAAGGAAGCCCAAGTTAAGGCTTTAATGAAGGATAATATCGATAATGAAAGCATTGGAAAGAAGAGAAGACTTGTGATGGAGACGAACAGCCGTGGATTTAAGACATATAAAGGTCGAATTTGGGTACCATTGTTGGGTGGTAATCGGGAGTTGATCCTTGAAGAAGCCCATAGGTCAAGATATTCAGTCCATCCCGGTATTACCAAGATGTATGCAGATTTGAAGCCCATCTATTGGTGGCCAAACATTAAGGGAGAAGTTGCTCATTTTGTTGAAAGATGCTTGACTTGTGCACGTGTGAAAGCTGATCACAAAAAGCCATATGGAATGTTGCATCAATTGGAGATTCCGGAATGGAAATGGGACCATATTACTATGGATTTTGTGACCAAACTACCAAGAACACCGAAAGGAAATGACATGGTATGGGTAATTGTGGATAGATTGACAAAGAGTGCTCATTTCTTGGCAACAAGACAAGATGTACCACTAACTAAGATGGCAAAGATGTATGTGGATGAGATCGTAGCAAAGCATGGGGTTCCTTTATCCATTGTTTCAGACCGAGACACGAGATTTGTGTCTAACTTTTGGAAGGGTCTTCAGCGAGAGTTAGGTACTAGAATTAATTTGAGCACCGCCTATCACCCTCAAACGGATGGGCAAAGTGAAAGGACCATACAAACTTGGAAGACATGTTGAGAGCTTGTGTATTAGAGTATGGTGGAGCATGGGATGAACACTTGAAATTGATCGAATTCACTTATAATAACAGCCACCATGCAAGTATTGGAATGCCACCATTTGAAATGCTTTATGGTAGAAGATGTAGGACTCCGAGTTGTTGGATGGAACCCGGTGAAAAGCAGTTTACGGGTCCTGAAATCATTGAAATCTCAGCTGAAAAAGTTAATGTGGCAAAAGAAGCACTTCGTGTGGCTAGAGAACGACAAAAGACTTATGCCGACAAGAAAAGGAAGCCAATTGAGTTCCAAGTTGGTGATTTGGTAATGCTGAAAGTTTCCCCATGGAAAGGAGTAATTCGTTTTGGAAAGAAGGGAAAGCTAAGCCCACGTTTCATAGGACCTTTCAAAATTCTGAAACGTATCAAGATGTAGCTTATCAATTGGAACTACCCCCAGAATTGGATGGAATTCACCACACATTTCATGTTTCGTATTTAAGGAAGTGTTTGGCCAATGAGTCTAGTGTTATTCCAATTGAGGATGTGAGCATTAATCCTCAGAAAAGAATAGTGGATGAACCAGTAGCGATACTCGGAAGAAAGCAAAAGAAACTCCGCCGAAAGTTGATTGATCTCGTGTTGATTAAATGGAAGCATAACCACGGTGAAAGTTTAACTTGGGAGACCGAGGCGGTGATGAAAGAGAAATATCCAGATTTTTTTGCTTCTGAGGCGATTCCGAGGACGGAATCCTCTTAAGGGGGAGGTAATTGTAACATCCCAAACGTTTTATGTTTGACTATTTGACTTTCCGTTAGTTAACGTTAGGTCTATTATGTTTATGTGCCTTATATGGGATTATGTGATTAAATGCTTAGACGTTTAATATGAAATGACAAATATGTTGATTATTGAAAGTAAAGTTAAGTTATAAAGTGCTTGTTAGTATGTTAAGACTCCCGGTAGAAAGTTAAGCTAAGAACGTTAAGTTGAAGAGTTGAGGGGTCTTAAGTGTAAGTTTGAGTTTGATGGCCAGGGGTTAGGGAGCAATTAGGCAGCCCTAATTGTCACAAAACACCTGCTCTTGTGTGTGTGAAACCTCTCAACCGATCCCCTCAATTCCCAAGACAAGTTTCCTCAAGATTCAATCGATTCGTGCCGTATTGACCAAGTTTTGATTAGATCTTGAATCCTCTAAGTCATCTACAGGTAATATAGGTAATATTATCTTTGAATTCTGATCTTATGAGTCATAGATGGGTTTATAATCCAGGCCATAGGGTTTGGGTTGGGTTATTGATCAAACGTTTAGCGAATTCATGTTATTCGGGTATTTTAATGATTGATCTATGATGTAAAGGATTAAAGGATTAATAGGTTGGTTAAAGTTGATGAAAGTGCAATTAAAAGGATTAATTTTAAGTCCCCAGGTTGGATTTTGGGTATGGGTTCGTATGGAATTCGTTTGATCAAAGAACAAGTTAAGGGTTTCTGGTCGACACTCCAGGTGCGACGCACCAGGAGGGTGGTGCGACGCACCACAGCCCAATTTGGAAAATTGGTTTTCAGCCAAGAGCCCGATATGCGACGCACCAAGGGGTAGGTGCGGCGCACCTTCTTATGTTCAGAATTTCTGATCGATTTATGCGACGCACCAAGGGGTAGGTGCGGCGCACCTGCATATGTTCAGAATTCCCTGATGTTTGTGCGACGCACCATGTGGAGGTGCGACGCACCTCTTGTCCAGTTTTCACAAAACATTTCGTTTAGCTTATATTTCGATCTTATACTCATTCTAGGTTGTCGGGAGCACTTAGCAAGCACTATAAGATACTTTTAACTTGTTGGTAAGCTGTATCGAGGTAAGATAACATCTTTTGTCACCTGTTGGTACAACAAAACATGTTTTCATAAGTTAAACCTTCCAATTGAATATGTATGCACGTTTTATGTTTATGGGTGACTATGGGAGGTTGCAAAGGGATATATTACTTACCATTTATGATGTATAACATGCTTATGCAGGTTGCAAAGGTATGAGGTAAGTAAGTACGCATGAAATGATGAGATGTTTAAGTTATGTGACTATGAAATGATGAAATGTTATGATATGTGTGATTGCATGTGTGGCTTGATCACCTAGTCACTAGTCCTTTGATTAGGATTGCCATGTTCACGTGCACGTGAAGGGCCCTAAAGTAAACGATGATATGTGATTAGCTTAGGTGAAAGTGTAGCCTAAACTAATTAAACGATTAAAGTCTCGAGCATTATGTAAAGTCTTGTGTTAAGCTTAACCCGTGCTAGCTCTTCGGGGCTGGTGTGTACGTGGTCACTTGAGTTGCTCCTTGTGGCATAGTTACGTTTGAGTATTCCGGGTGAAGTAACTAACCACCAATGCGTAAAGGCATAAACGGTTTATTCAGTTGGTTGACTTTGTCATTCCTTAACGACGCCGATGGACCACCTTATGGTTTACCCATCATGTCGGGTGTGAGGACTCCATGTATGGTCTATGACCGCCTACACACAACCCCACATCCCTATGTAAGTGGCATAAGTCACATAGCCTACGTCTTGGCAAAGAAATAAAGAAAGAAAGATGAAGAAAGAAAGTATAGGCACACTTTAGGACATGATGAACCTAATGTGTATCTTATGAGGTTATGAATGTGTGTGATATTAACTTAAAATGCAGATTTTGTTAATATATGAAATTGGCAAACGTTTTCAAGTTTATGTTATCTTACTTAGCTAATTTTATTAGCTAACACTTGTTCTTTGAAAATGTTGTGCCTTCAGGATAATCAAGTTTGAGCTAGGCAAGGATTAGCTTGGTGAGACTTGGGTAGACGAATAAAGAAGCTTAGCAAAGACATTAAACGTTTAGACTTCCTTTAGTCTTATGTTTGGCTATTTCGTTTCTGTTTCAGATTTGTAATAATGGGCATTTATGTGGGTGCCAAAGCTTGGATTTACTTTTATTGTTTTGATGATGCTAGTAGTAACACCAAATTTTAAAGGTACCATCCGTTACGGATGGGGCAGATTTTGAAAGTGATCCTTTCCGCTTATTTTAAACGCCGTTTGGCAAAGTTTTTAAAAATCCAAGTTTTTAAACGACGGGTGTTACAGAATTGTGCAGAGGTATATTGTTGTTGATAATGGGGGTGGAGTAGTAGCATTAACATTAGGTAGGGACCTTCATTGTTTTCAGTTGGTCAACCATCTTTGCAGATCAAAGGTTAAAGAATTAATATAATTCAACCTTGCTGCTCTGATACCAAATGTAAGTCCCAATATAGATGATTAATACCCGACTGACAAGTAATTCTAACTGGAAGATAGACCAGTTCAGTAATACGATCCAGATATGGATTAAACAAAAGTAAATACTGAAAGTAAATAAGAAACAATAAGTGCTGAAACTATATAAATAATATATATAATCAAGTATGTAGCATTGAGACACGATGTACTTTTCAAATGTATTTGATTTATTGATATAAACAAATACAAAGGTTGTTGCGGAACAAAGATAAACACAAAGTGTAAATATCTAAACAACCTTGAAATACAAGTGATCTAAATAACTTGGAAATACTCTTAAGAATTACTTAGAGTATATCTCACAAGTTGCAATGCCAAAGTTTCGAGCACTTTGCAAGTTGTGAGAAGCCTTATATTTATAGGCAAGGTTCATGCTGATGTGGACCAGGCCGTACAAATATGGTTGGGAGCATTTAAGGAATTAAACCTAATTCCTTACATGCGTATTTTTAAGGTAAAGTGTGAAAGTCAATTGATGTGACATTTCATACTTTATTCCCAACCTTTTACTTAACCTTGTACTTTTATAATAGATAAATCTATTAACTGGGTAAAGGCGTGTAAAGTAAAAAGGCTTCCTCGTAATCAGTGTAAAGTGTTGTAAGTACTTTACACTGAGATGTTTCAGTCTTCGATCAGGTAGAATCTTCTCTGGGCTCTGCTTCTGAGATGATTCTCTTTCTTCAGTCTTCAGTCTTTGACTTCAGAATGAATGCTTTCAGTTTGGGCTGATCTGAAACTGAAGTGAAGCTTCAGTGAACTTAATTCTGAAGAGGTTCAGAATTCTGTACAAGTATTCTTCACTGAACTTCAACTATTTCTGGACAAATTATACTTGGTCGATTTTCGACCTAACATATGTATATTTATGAGCTATTGTAATTGAGTGATGACAACAGAGCTTGATGATTGTAGACCTGATGATTTGTTTATATTGTTATATTGTCGTGAAGGAAGAACAATCCTTAAGAGACGCAATTGAAGGACTGAACGGTACAAGCCTTGACGGCCGTAATATCACCGTCAACGAGGCTCAATCTCGCAGCGGAGGCGGCGGTGGAGGATACGGTGGAGGTCGTCGTGAAGGCGGTGGTGGTGGATATGGTGGTGGTGGTGGTGGTGGATATGGAGGCGGTCGTCGAAGGTGGATACGGTGGAGGCGGTGGTGGTTACGGAGGAGACCGTCGTGAAGGAGGATATGGTGGTGGCCGCCGTGATGGTGGATATGGTGGAGGTGATGGTGGATCTAGGTATTCACGTGGTGGTGGTGATTCTGAAGGAAAGTGGTGAAGTTAGAAATTTAGTGTTAGAATTATCGGGATCTTTGTCATTTAAAGTTTGGTGTGTAATCGTTGTGTTCGTCGTTTCTATGTTCTGTTTTTGACCTGTTTGATCGATCTATTGGCTTTCTGGAAAGCTAAAGAGGTTTTAATGAAAAAAATTATGGTTCCGGTATATCAATTGTGCATATCTGAAATACTTTTTAGCATATATATTCTACTAGGTATTTTACCCGCACGATGTGCGGCTATTTAAATTAGTTGCTCAATAAAGTTTTTACCACTATTATTCATTTTGTAGATTTTTTTTTTTTTTTTTTTTTTTTTTTGTAGATACGCATAGTAGTATAAGTTTAATCAATGTTAATGTAATTGTAATGTTATTAAAACTAGCACGGTACCCGCGCAATGCGGCGGTGGTCGTGGCGGCGACGGTGTGGTGGTGGGAGCGACTGTTGGTGGTGGAGGCGGCGTCAAGTGGTGTAGATAATTGATGTAAAAGTAATTGATTTAAAAGGTTAATGAAGATATTTTAAAAGATAAATGACTGGTAGTGTAATTTAATCATTAATGTTATTTTAGATAATTTCCCCATGTAACATTTAAAGAGAGAGTTGTTTTTTTTATTAGATAGTATAAAAGTATAGATTAGGTGTATAGGGGAATTAGGATTAAGAAATAGGGGTATTTTGGGTATAAAAAGTGCTGAATTTCCTAAAATAGAAGAATTCAATATGTTTTATAAGGGTTTATAGATATAATAAATATGTGGCATTAAAATAACTAAGACCCGTATAAAAAGCATCAAAACAATCAAAACCCCCAACTCTTTGAGTCATTTTATCAAACACATTGCGTGCATGACCAAACATTCTTTTTCTAAGCAGTAAATGGAGAAAACAAAAAAGATTCAATCTTTTGAACTCAACACTAATTGCAAGCAAATCATGAATTTATGATAAAATTTAAAATTTACAAAAAAAAATTATATATAAATCAACCTATATATACAGAAATAGATATATACCAGAAATGAAATTACACCAACATAACAACAAAAGTGGCATTAGTTTGATAGTGATTTGTGGTGGCCGGATCTGTAAATAATAATACATATTTGTAAGTGAAATATAAAGATTTATAGTTTGGGAATAATGATAAGATACAATAATAATACATCGATGGGTGAAATAATACCAGATTGGATCGGGTGTGAATGAACCCAAATATTCGAGATCTAAATCACACAACATCGATGGGTTTCTTTTTCTATGGAAGAGCATTGATGGATGACGGTGGCGGTGGATTAAATGGACGACGGCGACGGTCGTGGTGTGTGTGCCGGTAGATGGTGGTCGGGGCAGCGAAGAGAGGGAGAGAGGTATAGTGGTTGCGATGGATTGAGAGTGAATCGTGTGAATGAGTAAGTTGAGAATGAGATTAGGGTTATTTAAGCAAAGGAAGTGCTGAATTTTAAGAGATCCAATATGTGAATATGTTTTATAAAGAGGTATTGAAATGTCATTAAAGCTAATGAATAACTTGTAAAGCATGTTATTAAGAAAATGTCATTAAAGCTAATTATTATGTAAAATAGTAATATGACATGTTTAATCACAATGTGCATACATATATCATGTTTATCGTCATGTTTAACCACTAAATTCATCGATGCTTCTTTAATATACAAAAGAACTATAAAAAGATGTCATACTGGCTTAACAAGAAAAGCTTGTTCCAGGAGTCCAGGGACCTAACCCATTGACGAAATTGATGGTGTGCAACAATGATTATTTAATAAGTACCACTTCCAAATAATTCATAAAAAGCAACTCATATTATGTAAGCTTAATTAGCAATAAAGCTCTTGGACATGTAAGCTTAATTTATGTCAACAAAAAAAATGATAACTTGGTTAGTGAGTACAAACGTGTAATGGTCACCTAATATGATAGAAAGAGAAATTGATTAACCTTAAATAAGAGCACTAAAGTATCTTACATGTCTTGTACTTGTAACAACTTCATCAATTCGTCAAAGACCTACAAAACTTAAAAACTTATAACATGTTCAACCATCCGTAAATATTTAAAAAAACTAAAAAAAACTTGTAGCAGTTATGTTCTTATTCAGAATTGTTTAAAACTAATTGGAAAGACTAATAATAGCTTCAATCACAATTAAAACTGATAAAAAAGGATGAAAATTTCCAACATACCAGCGGGTTGAGCAAGCTTTCTTATAATCAAAACAAAAATAAAAAGAATTGGTAACTTCAAATAATCAATATCATCTTCGTATAAATATTAATATAAATAAAAAATACAACCAATGTTTATATATAGATTAGTCAACTATATTCATAAACACACAGTGTCATCTAATATCACAAATACATAAGATATCATATAGATAGGGATTATGGCACCGGAGTGTAACCAACTATGACTCAATGGTTATGTAATGTAGTGACCTTTCAAACTGGCTATCTGATGTAAGTACCTTCCATTTTTGTTCTTTTAATGTATCCATACCGGGTAACATCCTATTTGTAACCGGTAATGCCACGTTGGACGTAAAAAAGAATAGGGATTAAGGCACCGGAGTGTAACCAACTATGAGCGAATGGTTATGTAATGTAGTGACCTACGAAAGTGTTAAATTGATGTAAGAACCTCTCTGTTTTGTTCACTCGATGTATGCTATCGGGTTACTCCGACGACTTTATACTCGGTCATCTTCTCCGGCTAATTTCCGACACTATCTTCGGTAACAACAATTTTTTCCGGAGAGCAAATGTGAAACTGTAACTCAATGTCTAACTTCAATCCCGAACACAATTCAACACTAGATATAGATAGATGCATATATACATTTATTGATTTCAGAACACGATTCAATAATAATGATATAACTTCCATTTTTAAACTTTGAAACTAGATATAGATAGATGTATATATACATTTATAAATGCATTGTACGTAGCTATGGTCCTCCTGCTTCCTCTTCGAGAACAAATCCCAAATCTTGTTCCTAAAATCAATTTCATTTCATTTCTTTCACTTTTTGATGGTGACAAACCCTAATCCCCAAATCGGATTGTGTTATGATCACCCCATCATCGTTAACCATAAAGATCCGGCCATTCCATCCCCACCACCATCAAGATCCAGCAACGTTGGTTTACAATGGGGTAAAAGGGGGGATTTTGACAGAGGATGACGACGGTGGTTGTCTGGGTGACGGCTGACATTTGTTTATTTTATTTATGGCAGTCAGTGGTGGCACGTGTCCAGATGTGGAGACGGTGGAGAGATGGTCGCACCTCTTGAATGGAAGAAAAAATGAGACCGAGACCACCCACTACAACCTCGTCGGAGTCTAAGACCATCCACCATCCATCTCGTCGGAGTTCACAACTCAATGAAAACCATGGAAAATAGGAAAAGAAAAAAGGGAAAAGGGGAAAGAAAAAGAAAAAAAAAGAGAGAGAGGAGGGAAAAGTGCGGTTAACGGAAACACAACAATAACCATTCAACCATAGTTGGTTACACTTCAGTGCCATAATCCCAAAGTAAAATTAACATTGTTACCGGTTACCGGTACAACAGGTCAACCAGTACATTAAAAGAACAAAAATGAGGTACTTACATCAGATAGCCAATTTGAAAGGTCACTACATTACATAACCATTGAGTCATAGTTGGTTACACTCCAGTGCCATAATCCCAAAATATGTCACATTTATTTAATTAGTGAATATTGATTCATTACCTTGATCAATGAAAAGCCCTTTCTTTTGAGTTATATAGATTAGTAATGCAGAGAGAATTGTGAAGATTTTAGGTTACAACGTGATTTATTGGGTTAAAAGGATATCATTTATCTAATTAAAAGATTGAAATTCCTACAATGAAGAAATTTATATTATATTAATTAATGAAATATAAATTATGTAGATTGAACATTAAGATTAGAAAAGAGAATTAGTGGATACCACATGTCACATTTCTTTATAGTTTTAGGAGGATTTTTTAGGCTAATTTTAGGAGGATTTAATCATTTTCCTATATATATTTTTTAATACTACTAATTATTACAAATATTTAAAAAGCAAGTAGCTATAATTTCTCAAAGATATAGCACGTCTATATTATTATTTAATATATATTTTATATAATACGATATGATTTTATAGATTTTATATATATCTTTTGTATTTAATAGTATTTTTTGGATGGGATATATATATAAGATAGATAAATAATGCCAAAAAAAATATGAAGATGCCACGTAGGATTAATCCTATGTGGCAATGTTATAAGCTAGTTTTGAGTTGAAGATGCTTTAAATGCGAAACTAGTATATGTATATATATTCTGTAAGTGAAGACAGATTTTTTGTGATTAGATTTAAGGTTGTGAGAAGATCTTGTTGGTGTTTGGGTTGTTAATTTGGGTTTTGTTTATGAAAATTTTTAGATTTTGTTGTTATTGTTATTGTGGGTTTAGATTTAGAAAAGAAGATGAGTTTTGATTTGTAAGTCCCTATCGTTGTATAGATCGTAAATAAGACGTGATTCGTTATGTCAAGAGTGCGGAATCCTCTTGAGATAACTAGATTGCTATTGCCTTTTGTCAATTAATGAGTAATTAATCAACCTAAGGTCACTCACGAAGTAGTAGTTCGTGTAGGAGATCACACGAGCAACAATTCGACTTCTTTTGATCGTTACCTAATTCGAGTTTAAGGTTGTATTTATACTAATTATGTTTAGTTCGTGTGGGCTTGGACCTTGCACGAAGTCCACAAGCCACGATCCACCAAAACCCTTGTCTTCACGCTGACGTTAGCACGAAGGCATTCCTACATGCTGCTGACGTCAGCACGAGGACGTATTCTTGGATCGTTTACATAAATTCAGCCACCGTTTAAGTATTCTATGACACTTATAAACCTTGGCTCTATGTTCTTGTACCTGCAAAACAATAATATAACACACAAACACAATAATAAACATAAACAGATATCACATTGAAGTTCAAACGTAATCATTAAACACAAACGTATGTCCTAATGACTTATTATTCAACGATTACATAAATATTCCTAAGAACAAAAACGTTAACCAAATCTACGTTGCTATTGTCACACAAATCTGCATCTACAGACTCCCCCTTGACATTAGCGACTAGATTTCTTTAACTTGAACTTCAAGCTCAACCATTAAATAGAAGTCTAGTACTATTCGCATGAATTCTCTCTGCTAAACAAAATCCGAGAATATTTCGATAGCGTCTAACTTCTGTTCTCCAAAATCTAACTGCTGAACAAGGTGTCTCAATCAGTCTTCTTTGATCACCTTTTGACAAATTGACAACTTGCATTGGATCATACATGCGAGCAACATCTGTTTCTTTGAATTATCAACAAACATTTGTGCTTCACCTGACTTGATATCTATCTGCCAATATGTCATAGTAGTCAGCATATCTTGATCCCATTTGATAGCGGGAACTTGTTTAACACATTTGATCTTCCTTTGAACAAAATCAACTGTGCCATCTGGTCTTTTAATCTTCTTCATCGGTCTAGGTTTAATCAACCTATCTTCAGGTTTCAAACCTCTATCACCAAAATGCCAACTTCTTTCTCTTTGAAATCTCTGCCAGAAATAATCAGCATTTCCATCATTCTGAAGATTAACAAACCATCTCTTTCCCAAATCCATCAAATCTGATTCACTTAGACTTTGGAAATGTCTTAAACTCACTGACATGTACTGGCAACCCTCTTTTCTCTTGATAACAAATAATTTAATTCTTCGATCATAGAACCAACTTTGTATCACTGAGAAATAAGTAGGTGCGTCCTTGTCTGAGATAAACTCCCAAAACATCGACGGCTTTAAACATTCACCCATTGGCATACCAGTATGACCTATATAAGCTGGAATCCTACGATATCAATACAAAAATCAGTCTTGCTCCGCCGGAGGTATATTATAATTTCTTATTTCAAACTCTCGCGTAGCATCAATTTCCCAGCATAGATCAATAACATTTTCATGTCCTTCATCAATAATCTTTGCAAATACTTTGAATATCAACTTTGCAGCATTTCTTGGTTCGTCTGGACTATCTCTGATCGGATTAAGTCTAAAATGTTCCTCTTCAGCTATCGGTTCTATTGGAATTTCTCTACACCTCCAAAGACACGATTAAAATCATAAGGTTCCTTCATCAACCTTTCCCATGCTGATCTAGGAATAATTTCTCCTTCTTCCAAATCTTCATCCATGATACTGTCTAAATCATCATCAATATCGTCCAAAGCACCTATTTGAAGCTTATCTGCAATTTAAAGTTTCAAACATACAAAGATAAAGAACATAAAAATATAAGTCAAGACATAAATAAAAACAAGTATAAATACATAAAACAAGATAAAATAATATTATATCATAAATATAATAATACATTAATATTTATCTTATAATCATTATTAATCATTTCAAGTACAAAAATCATTAACATCAAGGTTGATAATCTGAATCTTCAGACTCATCAGAACTAGAATCAGAGCCAGACGAAACGATTCAAAATCATTAGTCGTCTCCTCTCTTTCTTATGACGATCTGAATCTGACCATTGATCACTATCAAGATCAATATTAGCTTGATTAACCTCTATGCTAAGATTTTCCCATACTTTTGATTCTGCTTCAACTCGATTATGAGGATCATTCTCAAACTTTTCAGCAATCTCCCTTTCTATTCTTTCCTGTTCTGATCTCACACTTCGTGGATTGTGATAATCAGGACTCTTACTAGAATTGGATTTACCTGAATTGGAATCTTCCTCATCTGACGAGTTGTCTGGATCATCAGGATGCATCTGGAGCAGCAGCCATCACAGCTTTTCCTTTATCTTTCTGAGTCCCAGACGTACTAGCACCAGCTGTACCAGCAATCTCTGACTCTCTTTGTCTTGGCGACTCCCCCTGAATATCTGCAGTCTCTGAAGCCATATCTCAGCAACATCAGCATCTTCATCTTGACCTCGATTCTCTGGCTCACTAACATCTCTGGGTTGGTCTTGAGTTGGATCTTGAGCTGGATCTTGATCTTCATGATCATCATCTCTTCTTTTTCTTGCTAGCTCATCATCCTTACAACCAAGTCCATCTTTATCTCCCCCTTGAGACAAGAATCGATCAAGTTTATCTCCAAGAGAATGAACAAGTTTAAGCATTTTGTCCATCTCACTCTGATGTGCTTCAGCCTGAATCTTTAATTGATTCTCCAAGGCTGAGACTCTCATTTCTAACATCTTCTTCTCAGAAACAATACGACTCAGCTGAACTTGTACTGGCAAAGCTGAACCCGAAGTAGAAGCAATGTTAGATGTAGAAGCAGGCGGTGGCATCGTAGTCTCAAAAGAAGGCATACGAGCATTAAAAGTTCCCGATGGAGGCATCTGAGGTCTTTGCAAAGGCAACACAGACGATCCATGATGTAGCAACAGGAACTAGTGCCTGTAGGAGTAGAACGAGGCCTAGGAGCAGGAACTATGGTCTCTTGCACTTGACGAACTGTCGACTCTGGAGCTCTAGAAGTCGTAACAGTCGTAGCTTCAACAACTTTAGCCTGAGAACCACTTCCTCTTATCACAAACTTATTTCTCGGCCTTTTCTCTCCAACAGAAGTACCAACCGAAGTATTAGACACCGAAAACCGGAACATCAGTAACAGAAGCTCGTAGAGCAGTAACTGATGGAGTATCACCTGAAGTAGGTGCATGAGATCTCTCCATAGCAGCTTGATATGTAGCATAATCTCTATCAACTTCAGACTGAGGTCGCTGAAGAGCTTGTAACTTCTCAACAGCATCAATCCCTTTTCCTTGTCTTCTTCTTCTCTTTGGTGGTCTATCTGCATCATCATCATCAGCATCTGAACCATCATCATCATCAACATTCGGTTCAGAAGGACCAACAACATCTACTGGAGCAGAAGTAGAAGTAGAAACTCCAGTAGTAGGTGGCACAAGATTTGCCGGATCATCAATATCCTCCACAAGAGCATCCATCTCTGGATCATTCTCCAGATCATCAGTAAACAAAGGAACATCATTAAGTCCCTCAAACTGATCAGCTTGCTCTTCCTGAAGATCATCTTGATCTTGAGCATCATCAGCAGCAGCAGCAACAGGTTCTTCATCTTCCCAACCTTGTCTTGGAGCCACATAATCTGGATTAATCAAGTGTCCAAATAGCGGTGGATTATCAACATGAGCAGGAACTTATTACCCACTAGCATGTATCATCACAAACACTCGAAAAGTAAGACGACCCAAATTAAAGGTATCTCCATCAAAAGGTAAAGTAGCTGCCTTATGCCTAATGATTATCATCACAAATCTTGGAAAAAGAAAGAATTTCTTTTCGTTCCAAGCTCTCAATTGCCTAACAAAACTGTCATAAATGTACTGAGAAAAGCTGTAGGGCTTGTTTAATACAAGAGCAACCATCTGAGAAGCAGTCTGCATATTCATCTGATCATGACCTGCACTCCGATGACTAATGGACCTCAACAAGTAGTAGGCAAGCAATCTCCATTTGCCTCTAATGCGATTCTTGGGATAAGGATGCTTAATCTCATTCACGTACCCCATACGTCTAATAGCACCATCACAGAAGCTTTCTTCAAACTCTGTCGGACCTTGCTCCATATCATCATCACCTAAGTCCAAAATAGTTCGTAAGTCTCCAGCAGAAAACTCAATATTACGTCCCCTAACTGTAGTGCGAATGATAGTATGATCACCCATCTGCACGTTGCGGAAACATGAGGTGTCATGAAAGTACAACACGACATGAAATTACATAGATACTGCTAAATGAAATAGAATATAATAAATATATTCCCAAAAACTTGAGTTCAAGTCATACAATGCTAGGAATAGCTTATTACAATACGTCCATAAAGAAATAAGCCAAGGCATGTAGCCTTAAAGTCTGACAATAATAAAGAAGCGCTAATCTCCGAAGTCCAAGCCTAGCATAACAGTCTTTATCCCTGATTAGCCTGAGTACCTGAAAAGTATACTAAAACGTGTCAACACAAAGGTTGGTGAGTTCGTAGGTTTTAGTCAAAAAGTCTAGTCAAAGAAATAAGTCTTTTGTCGATTCTTTTAAGTCTAAACAAATAATAGTTCAATATATAACGAGCAGAGTTACGCCATAAAAGTCTCAAAGTCTCAAGTCTCAAAGTCTAAAAGTCTCAATGTCTCAAAGTCTGGCCTTACGGTACCTGCCTTAGTCCAAAGTCTCAAGTCTCCAATACACACAAAAAGCACATCAAATAAGCACGTCATAAAGCACAACAACAAACACATATTCTCACAGATACAAGACATAAGCACGTCAAATGGCATAAGTAACTCTATACGCACAGGCTCAATATTGAACATAAACAGAAATCGACAAAACTGTTTGAAAAATAAGTATACTTTTCACCCCAAAACTTGTAAAAAGAGGGGCTACGAAACTCACCTGAAAGCAGCACAAGCACAACACCCTAGAATCAATCAATAAGAACACGAACAGTCAAGTACACCTGAAACACGATCACTATCTGTCCAAAAGTCCTACATTGTCCACAAGTTACCCAGTAAGTACTTACTTAATTGCACAAGTCCATGTCCTATACTAGCGTCTTAAGAAATGCCATTATGTCTTGTATAATATCTATATATATATAATATTGTATATTATATGTTATATATATATAACTACGTTGTACTTGAAACATTTGAAAAGTCATTGACTATTAAACTTAATTTTTCTTTGACTTTAAATTCAATTGACTTTAAATTTTCCTTTGACTTTAAATTCCATTGACCTTAAATTCCATTGACCTTAAAACTCATTGAACTTAATCTTATTGATGTTAAGGCTTTGAGGTTAAATGTCTTTGAGGTTAAATAAGAATGTCGACTTAAAATTTCTCTTGACCTTAAATCCTTTGAACTTAAAGTCTTCTTTGAGTTTAAAAATCCTTTGATGTTAAGAATTCCTTTGAACTTAGGATTTTCTTTGAACTTAATCTGTTTGATGTTAAAATAGTCCAGGTCGTGACTTTTGAACTTAAAAATCCTTTGAGTTTAACACCAAATGTCTTTGAACTTAATATCGTTGAGGTTAATATGATCGACCCTTTTTATACTCAATAACCTCTCGACTTTAAACTTAACTTTTTGACCTTAATCATTTGGAGTTAAAAACTTTCTGTACAGGTCGACATCTACCTCATTGAGGTTAAGGGCTTTGAGATTAAATTCATTGAACTTAAAATCTTTTAAGGTTAAATCCTTTTGAACTTAATTGTCTTTTGAGGTTAACAAGATCGACCAAACACACAAAAGGGTCAAAGCTAATATCTCTTTGAACTTAAAATCTTATTGAGGTTAAATAATTCTGATTAACACGAAAATAACCAACAAGAAACCCTAAATTGGATCAAAATCAGGAGGAATATGAACAAAATGAGTTTGACCAGATTTAACCGAAACCCTAGGCTATGAACACGAACACATCCGATCTGGAAGGAAGGAAAGAACACGATTTCAAGGCCATAACAACGATTATAACTCAGATCTAAACTAGATCTGACCGAATCTACCCAATATGTTACATATATTTTCGGTTTTATCAATTTTCGGTATATATATATATATAAAAACGTTTACATGTTGTATGCATCAAATCTATACTAAAATAAAACGATTTTCCAGATGAAAAACATTAATCCTTACAAGTTTTCGGATTTGAAGATTTTCGGATTCATATAAATATATGTATAAACCGATTTATATGTAATATATGCATCAAAACACATGGAAAAATGATTTAGGATTAAAACCCATAAATTTTCTTACCAAGAAATTGAAAGATTGATGATGAAAAGAAGAATTCTAGTGAGAGAGAGGGGGAAGAAAGCTGGGAGAGAAAGAGAAGAGGGAGAAAGGGTTTGTGAGAAATGAGAGAGAATGGGGTGTGTAGGCTAGGGTTTTGATGCTCCCATTCCCTTTGACCGAGTTTGACCATCACTTAGACCCTACAAGACTTCGTTTGACCCGACAATTCAAGAAGACTCGAGACCCGTTAAATCATTTTGTCGACATAATCATTTGTAACTTTTTAATAGCTATCCAACGACTATAAACACGACCATTTTTGATAATCAAAACTTTAATTATTAAATTTTTAAGTACATTACTTTAATTGGCATTTCTACAAGACAACTAGTATTCCTTCGGTTCTTAAGTCCACGCACAATCCTTCCAAAGACTAAATGCTCACAAAGCCCGAAAAGAACATAAACTCAGTTATTCCATTAATAAAGTCTTAAAGACTAGAAGTACATAAACGAAACGAACTAAAATGACCGGAAAAGTACTTCGGGAAAAATACGCCAGGTGACGGTTGTCACCACAGCATTACCCCGTTAATAGAATTTCGTCCCGATATTCAACTCGCACTAATCCCATTAAACAACTGGGGGTATTTTGCCTTGAAATGATCTTCCCGTTCCCACGTATACTCCAGGTCCTCGCTTTGAATTCCAACGAACCTTAACAAGGGTATACTTGGTTTTTTTAATTTCCGCACCTTGCGATCCACAATCTCCAAAGGCTCTTCAACGAAGTTCAACTTATCGTCAATCCGGATTTCGTCCATAGGCACATGACGTTCCTCCTCGGCTAGACATTTTCGAAGATGTGATACATGAAATACGTCGTGAACTCCCTTAAGCTCTTCCGAAAGTCTCAATCGATAAGCTACCTCGCCAACTCTTTCTAGTATCTCAAAAGGTCCAATAAATCTAGGTCCAAGTTTTCCACTCTTGACAAATCTAACCACTCCTTTCCAAGGGGAGACCTTAAGAAGTACACGGTCCCCGACACTGAATTCCAAAGGTCTACGTCTGACGTCAGCATACTTCTTTTGACGTTCACGTGCTAATCTAAGTCGCTCTTTAATCTGAATTATTTTCTCGGCAGTCTCTTCAATAAGCTCAGGCCCAACCAACTGGCTATCGCCAAAGTCAGACCATGCGACAGGTGGTCTACATTTCCGTCCATACAATGCCTTGAAAGGAGCCATATTAATACTCGCGTGGTAGCTATTGTTGTAAGAGAATTCTATCAAATGTAGATGGTCATCCCAGTTACCACCAAAGTCCAAGACACACGCTCTCAACATGTCTTCTAAAGTCTGAATCGTACGCTCACTCTGACCATCGGTTTGAGGATGGTACGCCGTACTCATGTCTATCCTAGTCCCAAAGGCCTTCTGAAACCCTCGCCAAAATTGAGAATTGAAGCGAGTATCTCTGTCCGAAATAATCGAAACTGGTACACCATGCTTCGACACGACTTCCTTTACATACTTCCTCACCAATTTCTCTGTGGGGTCTTTCTCGCGAATGGCCAAGAAATGAGCAGACTTTGTCAATCTATCGACGATCACCCATATCATATCATGACCCTCTTTTGTTCTAGGCAGTTTTGTAATAAAATCCATAGTCACACATTCCTCACTTCCATTCAGGAATTTCTGGTTGTCTGAGTAATACTGCAGGCTTCTAATGTTCCGCTTTCACTCATAAACACGTCCGACATCGACTTACAAACTCAGCGACATCCTTCTTCATGCCAGGCCACCAATACAACTCACGCAAGTCATAGTACATCTTATCAGCACCCGGATGTACCGAATACATTGAATTATGAACTTCATTCATAATCAATGTTCTTAAATCGCCAATGAAAGGAACCCATAGTCTATTCACAAAATACAATCCACCATCGTCCCTTTTATCTAAATGTTGTTCCATACCTCGCAATTCCTTCTTGAGAAGTTCTTCATCGCCAACAACCTACTGTGCTTCTATGATCTGATCTCTAACACTTTTTTGCACTGTAATACTCATAACACGTACTCGTCTAGGCTTAACTCTTTCTTTACGGCTTAAAGCATCAGCCACAACGTTGGCTTTCCCCGGATGATAACGAATGTCACAATCATAATCACTGAGTAACTCAAGCCATCTACGTTGTCTCATATTCAATTCTTGTTGAGTGAAGATATGTTGCAAACTTTTGTGATCCGTGTAGATTACACACTTGGTTCCATACAAATAATGCCTCCAGCACTTTAATGCAAAGACCACTGCTCCTAACTCCAAGTCATGAGTTGTGTAGTTCTTCTCATGGACCTTCAGTTGTCGCGAGGCGTACGCAATCACCTTGCCTCTTTGCATGAGCACACAACCTAATCCTTGACCCGATGCATCGCAGTATCCTACAAAGTCATCAGATCCTTCAGGCAGACTCAAAATCGGGGCATTACATAACCTATCCTTCAATTGTGTAAGTGGCAACGCAATTTTAGAGAAAATCCCGATGAACCTTCTATAGTAACTAGCCAGACCAAGGAATTGTCTGACCTCAGTCGGCGTCTCTGCGTTCTCTAATTCTTGAATGAATCAATCTTGCTAGGATCCACGTGTATTCCATCCTTGCTCTCGACATGCCCCAAAAAGTGTACCTCATTCAGCCAGAACTCACATTTAGAAAACTTCCATACAGTTTTTCCTTCCTCCAATAAATCCAGTACCTTTCTCAGTGCTCGGCATGCTCTTCCTTTGTCTTAGAATAAACAAGTATGTCATCAATAAAGACAATGACAAACTTGTCCAAGAAAGGTCGACACACCCGGTTCATCAAATCCATGAACACCGCCGGTGCATTGTCAACCAAGGGCATCACTGTGAATTCGAAATGTCCTATCTCGTTCTAAAAGCAGTTTTTGGTATGTCGTCCTCGTGTGCAATTGATGATACCCTGAACGTAAATCATTTTTTGAGAAACACTTTGCGCCATGAAGCTGATCGAACAGGTCATCAATCCTAGGAAGGGGATAACGGTTCTTCACCGTTAACTTATTCAGCTCACGATAGTCGATACACATACGAAATGACCATCCTTTTTGACGAATAGAACAGGTACTCCCCACGGTGACTGACTAGGTCGAATAAATCCCTTGTCCTGAAGTTCTTTTAGTTGTACGGCCAATTCTTGTAATTCAGTCGTCGCTAGTCTATAAGGGGATTTCGCTACAGGAGCTGCGTTAGGAACAAGGCTAATACGAAAATCAAGTTGTCGAGACGGAGGTAAGCCGGGTAATAATGGGAAAACATCCTGATAGTCACAGAACGACGGGGACATTAGTCAAGCTAACCTCTTAACAGACGCACTCATGACACGACCCTCAAAAGACTCAGACTTCCTCGCCCTGAACTTCTAGTATCTCACCACTAGGTAAGGGAATTCTAACGACTTTTGCACTACATAGAATCGTCGCGTCGACCAAAGACATCCAGTCCATACCAACAATAACGTCAAAACATCCCATTACAAAGGTACTAAGTCAATAAGGGAATTATAATTATTAAAGTCTAATGTGCACGAACGAACGACCTGGTCTAGTCCGACTAACCCTCAGTTAGCCATTTCTATGTCAAAATATATATACGTAAGACTCGGTCTAGCACTCAATAAGGGAACAAAACTAGTCACGACAAAACTATAATCAGCCCTCGAGTCAAAAGAACAATAGCATAAAGACCATTCAGAAGAAACGTTCCTGCAGCAACATTCGAATCGTTGCGAGCCTCCGTTGCATTTAGTACATACGCACGACCTCTAGCAGCCTGAATTTGATTACCTCTATTCTGATTGGGTCCAGTAATCTGTAGCTGGTTAGGATGAACCGCCACTTGAACCTGTTGCCCAACCCATTGAGGACATGTGTTCCGATAGTGATCAGTGGCCCCACATTCATAACATGCCCCACGAACTCCGGGTGGTCTCCTTTGATTCAATGGTACAACATTCAATGGTGCCCTATTCAATGGTGCCATCTGAGTCCTTGGTTCCCTACAGTAGTTTGAGTTTGCTAATTGCCCAGGGGCCTTTATGCTATTTGACCGGCGGGGAGTTTTGCATTGCGTTTTCATTCGTCACGATGAAGACTGCACTTTGTACACTTAGGGTGAGGACCCACATGTTCCTATTTGCCGGCATCAGTAACTACAAATGCCTTGTCTCCATTATACCTTTTACCAACAGATCGCCAACCTTTCTTACCACTACTTGACCCACTAATTTCCTTCATCTTTGTGTCGAATACTCACCATCCTGATCATTCTCTGCGTCCTCATACTGAGCATCATCATACTGAGTATCCTCATTCTCTGCATTTTGTGCATTTTGAGCATTTTGTGCAAGTATAGTATTAACCACTTGGGTAATCATGGCAATCATGGTTGGGTCTGGTTGCATTCCAGCTTGCTCATTAGTAGTTTCATTTTCAGCTCCACCACGACCGCGTCCACGACCACTACCTCGGCCGCCACCGCGGCCTGCACCACGACCAACGCCACGGCCAGCACCTCGACCTCCACCATATTCATTTCCACGACCAACACCATGACCAATACCTTGACCTACCTCAGGCCCAGTGCCACGACCAGTACCACGACCTCCACTCTGTCCAGTTCCACGGCCAATACCACGACCTTGACCAGTCTCTTCGTTTTCACCACGGCCTCTTCCACGACTGCCGCTAGTTCCAGCACTAGATCTTGTTCTTGCCATTATCCTATAACCACGTATCGTTAGTCAGAGAAAAATACACTCGACGATGTTAATGTCACATGTTGCACTCAGTAAGCTCTCTCGTCTTATGGTCTAAGGGATACTATCAAGAACTTAAACTAGTCATGCAGTCCACGTCAATGCAATACATAGACATATTTATTTATACTAATAATATATAAACCTAAATCGCAGTTAAAATGTGGTCCGAATCTAACACCTACATCCGTTGCACTAGTGGTGTATGTATACAGGGTGTACCAGCGGCTAACCCTCCACACCCCTAGTACATCTAATGCAAGGTCTGATCACGGTACTGGTATGCTCTCTAGGTATTGGGGTATGTATACAGGGTGTACCAGCGGCCTTACGGTACCTGCCTTAGTCCAAAGTCTCAAGTCTCCAATACACACAAAAAGCACATCAAATAAGCACGTCATAAAGCACAACAACAAACACATAATCTCACATACAAGACATAAGCACGTCAAATGGCATAAGTAACTCTATACGCACAGGCTCAATATTGAACATAAACAGAAATCGACAAACTGTTTGAAAAATAAGTATACTTTTCACCCCAAAACTGATAAAAAGAGGGGCTACGAAACTCACCTGAAAGCAGCACAAGCACAGCACCCTAGAATCAATCAATAAGAACACGAACAGTCAAGTACACCTGAAACACGATCACTATCTGTCCAAAAGTCCTACATTGTCCACAAGTTACCCAGTAAGTACTTACTTAATTGCACAAGTCCATGTCCTATACTAGTGCCTTAGGAAATGCCATTATGTCTCGTCAACTGTCATAATATATATAATAGTCCCATTGTCCTTGAAACACTTTGAAAGATTCTTTTAAAGTTTACTTTTCTATCACTTTAATTTCATTGCTTAAATTTCCATTGACTTTAAATTTTATTGACTTTGAATTCCTTCGACCTTAATCTTATTGATGTTAAGGCTTTGAGGTTAAATATCTTTGAGGTTAAATATAAATGTCGACCTGAAGTACATAAAATTTCTCTTGACCTTAAATTCTTTGAACTTAAAGTTTCTTTGAGTTTAAAATCCTTTGATGTTAAGAATTCCTTTGAACTTAGGATTTTCTTTGAACTTAATCTGTTTGATGTTAAAATAGTCCAGGTCGTGACTTTTGAACTTAAAATCCTTAGAGTTTAACACCAAATGTCTTTGAACTTAATCCTTACAAGTTTTCGGATTTGAAGATTTTCGGATTCATATAAATATATGTATAAACCGATTTATATGTAATATATGCATCAAAACACATGGAAAAATGATTTAGGATTAAAACCCATAAATTTTCTTACCAAGAAATTGAAAGATTGATGATGAAAAGAAGAATTCTAGTGAGAGAGAGAGGGGGAGGACAGCTGGGAGAGAAAGAGAAGAGGGAGAAAGGGTTTGTGAGAAATGAGAGAGAATGGGGTGTGTAGGCTAGGGTTTTGATGCTCCCATTCCCTTTGACCGAGTTTGACCATCACTTAGACCCTACAAGACTTCGTTTGACCCGACAATTCAAGAAGACTCGAGACCCGTTAATTCATTTTGTCGACATAATCATTTGTAACTTTTTAATAGCTTTCCAACGACTATAAACACGACCATTTTTGATAATCAAAACTTTAATTATTAAATTTTTAAGTACATTACTTAAATTGACATTTCTACAAGACAACTAGTATTCCTTCGATTCTTAAGTCCACGCACAATCCTTCCAAAGACTAAATGCTCACAAAGCCCGAAAAGAACATAAACTCAGTTATTCCATTAATAAAGTCTTAAAGACTAGGAACGTACATAAACGAAACGAACTAAAATGACCGGAAAAGTAACTCGAAAAAATACGCCCAGGTGACGGTTGTCACAGATCACCCATCTGCACTAGTCTGGCTGAGTTCCAGAACTGCGTAATATAGCTTATGATCAAAGGAGGGTTCTCGGTAAGAGCGAATCGAATACGCGAGCGCGCAAGATACTGTGAAACTCTTCCGTGCATCCCTGCTGAGTAATACTGATATCAATAGCAGCATTATGCTCCTTAACAATGACACGAGCACCTTGTCCTGCCATACCTGCACAAAACAAAAGAAACGAAAAGAAAAAATTAAAAATTAAAAAATTCACAAGTTTTCACGATCTGCTTCGTGGTGACGTCAGCACGAGTGAAAATCCTCTTCGTGTGACGTCAGCACGAGCTGTTCGTCGAAACCCAGAAAATGCATCCAAAAACATATTCATATCACGATCAAAATGAATTTAAAGCCACTTTAACATGATCTTGAACTTGTTTTTATGAATTTTAATGCCCAAAAATTAAAATTGAAATCGAATTCTGAACACGAAGCACTTCATGTTCTGGTTTCTTCGTGTGAATAGTGACCGAAACATAAAAAATCAGTGATTGTAAGTGCACGTCTATGTCAATAGCAGTCTAGATTGTTTGGGCTTATATTGTAATATGTCTTTGTAATGTGATTGTCATTAATGAACTTGTATTATGCATAGAATACTAGATTAAGTTTAAGTATTGAATAGTTATTGTGAAGGGGTTTTAGTATAAATAGTGAATGTATATAACCCCTTACCACTTACTTGTAAAAACCTTTTAATCATAATTCCAACACACTTAATCTAATTACTTTCTCTCTCCTCCCTATCATCTTCAACCTCCCTTTCACACACAAACACACTTTACACACACTAACCATAATTCCACCATTGTTATCACAATTAAGCTCATTATACTACAATTGGTATCAGAGCAAATCGGTTCATCCGAGCGATCCGTATCACGATTACGACAGATTTTGTTCGAAATTTTCGTCGATTTGAGCTTAAATTTGATTCTGAAATTTCCGTTACTGTTGAATTTGAGGCTGATTAGTGATTCTAAGTACTGATTAGAGGTGGATTTGTCTTCAATTTGCTAAATCTAGTGATTAAGTTTGAGTTGCTGTTCGAAAATTACACAATTTGTTGATTTTTTATGATTTATCTCGGCAAACTCATATATAAAAAAAAAGGGGAAAAGTCAACAAGTTGAGTTTTCAAGTTCTGCTACAGTACATATCACGTGTGCATCAACATAGTTTACATCGATTACAATTTTTTTTATAAAAATGTAAGTCCCAACTCAATAGATGGCACTACCTGAAGACACCTCTATGTCGATGGTGGAGTTACTTTGCAATATATGCACTGAACTGGAGATGACCAGTTGCAGTGTGTATATACCAAGTTCTAGATAGATTACTTATTAAATGACAATAAGTAAAGAACAATGCAATAATACAAATAACTTGTAAGATAACTTGATGAGACAATATGTAGTTTTCAATGTGTAATTTATTTATTGATGTTAAACAAATTACAAGGTTGTTGCGGAACCAAGATAATACAAGAATGTAAATATCCTAACAACCTATGAAATACAATTGATCTACACTCGGAATTTCTCAAGACAATCGAAACACTTAATGTTGTGAAATGTTCCTTTTAGCGATTGAGAGAATATTGCACAAGTTCACCAAGAATATTGCAGGTTTGCAAAGTGAATTCTATCGAAGAGTATTCGAAGAAGGTATATTCTTGGTTGTGCAATGACTTGTATTTATAGGCAAAGTTAACATTGGGATTTAACTTTGGCCGTACAAATGTGGTTGAGAGTCATTTAAGGAATAGCATTTAATTCCTTAAAAAGCAGTAAAGTCGCATGTAGCAAGACATTGGAGTCTGAAGTCTGCTTCAGCAGTGGACATAGAGACTGAAGTCTGCTTCTTGCTGGTCCAACTTACCAGTTTTCCTCCAAGGAAATGAATTTCATTTTCCTATGGCTCCTAGATCATCTCGTTCGAGAGATGTAAATCTCTTAAATGTTCCATATGCTCCTTCACCAGATGTCAAACCGGCATCTGGTGCTCCTAGTAATGCTTCGGTCATCAAATTTAATCCAAACAATCCGATGGCAAGCTTACGAGGATCTCAAGGGTCCAATACCCTTATTGGAAGAATCCAAAGGTTTTTAAAGGATTCTTCAATAGGACCCTCATTCTCTCTTAACCCACGCAAGTTGTTTCACAACTACTTGTGTGAGTTCTGGTACACTGCCAGTCTTTCTTCTGATTGTTCCTCCATCAGTTTCACTTTAAAGGATGGAACAATCCAGTGTACCTTGTCCGCTGATGTATTGAGGGATGCCTTACGCCTCAATTACTGGAGAGAGGGTGAATCTCCAGTCGTCTTACCCCCAAACATAAATTTTCGTCAAGTACTTCTTGAAATGGGACACAAGGAGTGCTTGGATAATGGGGTGTTGAAAACGAGGTGCGATGACCATGAAGGGTCTTACACCTTCATGGAGGTATTTTTTCATCCACCTGGTGGAGAGTATGGTGGGAGTTCTGGTGGACTTGACCAGATTAACTCCTCACAAGCAGAAATGGCTTACTGCTTGTGGAACGGATTGAGAGTGGACTTTGCAGATATTGTATAGAAGCCTAGTTCAAAAGCTGAAGGGCACCAGGGGTGTGTGTATCCCCTTTTCAAGGTTCCTCTCTCTCTGTTTTAAGCATATTCTGGGCAGAGAAGCTTATAATAGTACAGATTCACCGTACACTGCTCCAGATATGCTAAGGAATTTAGACTCTCTAGTATCTGAAGCTGGAGAGGTCGAAATTCTAGAACGAATGCAACTGGCATTCGCTTCAACTGATGCACCTATTGAAGGTGAGTCAGAAAGGCAACTGGGCGGGCCTCAAAATAATGAGGGACCCTCCAGTTCGTCTAATGTTGTGGTTGAGGATAGAGCAACCATAACTGAAGCAACTCCTTACATTTTTTCGACCAATTTTTTCTATTTCTTCTATCCGCCGAGCTCACTGCTCGGCAATCAATTCAAATAGAAAAACTTTTCCCATTTCAACTATCTGCCGAGCTCACTGCTCGGCAATCAATACAAATAGCAAAATTAAATACTTCATCGATTTTCTTTCCAAACCAACATTTGCAGAGCTCATACCTCTGCAAACCATTCAAACAGAAAATTTCTTATTTCAACCATTTGCCGAGCTCACATCTCGGCAAACAGTACAAATAGACCAAAATTTTCACAAAATTTTTCAAAACTTCTTCCTACTTGATTTTTATCATTTTCCCAGCCTTTGTGTGAAAACTTAATTTTTTTTTGAGAACTTTGTTTTGAACACCCCATTTGCCGAGCACTGAGCTCGGCATCCAAGGCAAATAGCACTTTCATTCTTCATCTTGAATCTTGACTGTTGACTGTGTTGTTTGTTGTGTTGACTTGGGTCGCTTGACTTGTAAATCATTCTGTTGTGAGTGTTTATTCTGTTGTGTGCAAGAAGTAGAAATAACAGAAGTTTTTTTAAGAAAAAGATTGACATGAGAAAGACTTGAAATTTGTGATAAAGAAGAAGTGGTGATATTTGTGTTGAAGATAACTAATCCAGAGAGAGAGAAATTGTATTTTGAGGGTGAATGAGAGTTTAGCTCTTCTTTTTGGAGAAATAGAAAAGTGGTCGTACAAGAGAAATCAATTTGTTGTCTAAAGTAATTTGTTGACTGATAACGTGTTGCAGGGTGTTTACTTGTGTCTCGAGTAAATCACTTTTATATTCACAAGATGCTTTATTGTTGAATATTCATAATTTTGTGTCTAGGAGAAAACATGTTGTCAGAGATAATAGTACAAGCATGCTATGGACTTTTGAATTGTCATGTTTCTTCATTGTTTTAATTATTAAATAAAATTGTTTCAGAGGGAATCTTATATCACGTGAATCTCTATATTGAATTTCCATTGACAAAATTTTTGATTTTTTTTGTTTAAAGTTTTTTATTTTCGGTAGTTGGTTATTTTTTCTTTCCATAATTCCTTTTAGAAGTATTTGTGTCTTGCAAGAAAAAGTCCATTTAGTCAAATTAGTTAATTGATTAAGTGTTTTTGGGCTGTGATTTCTTTTGGATCTAAATTTGTTTTGGACTAGTTTTGATTGTTGGACTTAAATCTTTTCTTTGTTGGGCTTAAGTGTTTTAATTTGGACTCAAAGATTTCTTTGGGTCAAGAATTTGCATTAAGAATTAATTGGGCTTAGCTTTCATTAGGTTTCAATTTTAGGTTCTTAATTGTTGGGCTAAATTTTAGTTCTTGTCTTGGATTGCCTTTCATTAAGTTGTCATCTAGTTTTGTGTCAAAATGACAATACAACTTTCGAACGAGTTTGTTACAGGAGCATATATGCTATGAGGTGTAGAAATTGATATACGTTGGCTAAAAATAACAAGATGAGTAATGCTACCGAATATTTAAAGCGTCTTATCGTGCACGAAATTTTTGGACACGAAGTCCATACATAAGAATGTGTAGCATACTTTATATATATCGGTCTTTGTGCTAAAGCGAAATGAGAAATTGATATATTGACGTATATGGCACAATTGATGCTACATTAGACTTTTGCAAAGACCTAGATATATTTCTCCGATGGTTGATCATATTATTGGTAGATTTGAATACCGTGATATACAAATAGTTATTTGTATCTCCTTGCTATTATTAGAGCCCACAAATGGCTTAAAGTATCACATAGATATAAAATGCTTGGAGCATGTATTATACTTTCAATGATCAACATATACTAATGTTTCTTTTGAACAATATTCGTTTCGAAATTATTTTGTCATTATATGACCAAACAATATATGTATATGGTACGATTGTCCTTTGGCAATATCATCAATGGCATCTCTTTAT
>CM067174.1:21762704-21800817 GCA_034093135.1 Erigeron breviscapus
CTCCTGAGGAAATGCTGAAAAATTACTTTACCAAAGGAAATGACTATCACTCTGAATTGAATGATGAGTCTCCCTCTCCCAGCACTTCTTCTTCCTCGCAAACTAGCTCATCAGCTAGCTTTGCTAAAACCATCTTTCCTAATCATCCTATCATTGACATGATGCCTAATGAAGGTCGTGTTCAATATTCCTCCTCCCAAACATTTGAAGGAAATCCTTCAAGTGATGGTTTCAAGCCTCTTGCTCCTCAAATGTTGACTGTCAAGCCCAATGGTGGCTTCAGTGTTGAACCCTTTAGAAGAAGCAAGGTCGCTATTCCTTATGACTACAACACTCCTCAGCGAGCTGTGTCTGTTAGTCAACCCGCTGAGAATTCTGTTCCCTCAGCAGTCGCTGAACGCCCTGCGTCTCAGCCCTCGTCTTCTTCTAATACTTCTCCTGCTGGCAGAAAGTCTGTTATGCATGAGCACCTAATGAATAGACGAGCTAAGTTTGCTGATGCTCGTTATCAGCAACCTAACTCTATCTATGTCCCAAAGGGAACTTTTGTCCCTCGGCAACCAAGACCTGTTCAGCAGGTCAGACCTCCTCAGCAAGGAGGTCAGCAGGTTGCTCAGATTCATCATGGTTCTCAGCAACTCAGACCTGTTCAGCAAGTCAGACCTCCTCAGCAAGGAGGTCAGCGAGTTGTTATGAACAATCATGGCCCTTCCTCTTCAAATGCTCAATCTAAGGGCAAGTCCATTCTTGGCCCTGTTCCCAAGACTCTTCCTGTTCAGTCCAGGAAGAAAAAGACCCCTTCAGTAGCATCAACTTCTTCCTCCAATCATGAGATTTGTGAGTTGAGCAAGCGTGTCAACGACTTGTCCTCTCAACTCAAGGAACTTCTGATTCAAAGTCAGAATGCTGGAAGAAAATGCTATCTATGTGGTGAAAGAGGACACATTGCTGCTGACTGCAATGACAAAGACTCCAGGAATCCTCCTGAAGTAGTCATTCAGCCAAATCTACCCTCAGCTTCCGCTACTCATCCCTCCTCTGTAATCTCTGAGCGAACTCCCCCAGCTGAGTCCAATATCAGCTTGGGTGAAGATGTTGTTCTTACTGATGACAACATTGCTGAATACATTGCCGCTCAGCGAATCTCCTTTCCCCAGTCTCATGAAATCATTACCAATGGTAATGATAGTGTACTGGCTGAATATGGGGAAAACAACCAAGTCACCAACATGGTTGTTCTCAACACTGGAAGCTCTGTCACTTTACCTCTGAAGATCAATTCTTCACACGTGAGGTTACTCGTGACATGCTTCCTGCTCATCAACTCGTTGAAAATTTTCCAGTTGATGAAAATGCTGATCCTAGAGCCCCTCTTTCTCTCTCTACTGATGATGATGATTATGCTCATCTTCCTCTCTACACTGATGATACCGTCAGTGGAGAAAATCTCGATTCTGCCTAAATCCTTCTATTGTTATCCATGCAGGCCTCGCTAGGAAAAGAAGTGTGGTATTTAGACAGTGGCTGTTCAAAACACATGACTGGATCCAAGGACCTGCTGGATAACTTTGTGGCGACTGATGGTCCCACAGTTGTGTTTGGTGATAACTCTACTGGCCAAACTGAAGGATATGGGTCTCTCTCAAATGGGCTAATCAAGTTCACTAAGGTCGCTTATGTGAACGGCTTGAAACACAATCTGATTAGCATCAGTCAACTGTGCGATGCTGACTACAAGGTTATCCTTGATAAGCATCAAGGCACAGTAATAATGTAAATAAAGAAGTAGTTTTGGTCGCTCCTAGAAAGAGAGATATCTACTTGGTAGATTTCACTCCTGTCAAAACTGACAGTGAGACCTGCTTCTTTTCAAAAGCTGCCTCTCAAATCAATTGGTTGTGGCACAAGCGTATGTCGCATGTGAACTTCAAACAATCAATTCTCTAGCCAAGAAAAATCTTGTTCGAGGCCTTCCTCCTCTCACTTATGAGAAGGACAGGCTCTGTGGTGCCTGTGAAAAGGGTAAAAGCCACCGAGCCACCTTCAAAACTAAACAAGCCAATTCCATCAATGGCTGCTTCCATCTACTTCACATGGACCTTTTTGGTCCAGTGAATGTCCAAAGTCTAAGGGGTAGCAAATACACCTTAGTCATCGTGGATGAATATTCACGATATACTTGGACAATATTTCTTCATTCTAAGAGTGATGTTGCTGAGGAAATAATTAATTTCATTAAAAAGATGGAAAACCTCAACAGCATACGTGTTAAAGAACTCAGAAGCGACCATGTCACTGAGTTCAGAAACCACACTCTTGAAAGTTTTTGTGCTGATCAAGGGATTAGACAAAACTTCTCTTCTGTTAGAACTCCTGAACAAAATGGAGTAGCTGAAAGGAGAAACAAAACTCTCATTGAAGCTGCTCGAACTATGCTCAGTGAGTCCTCCCTTCCTAGTAAATTCTGGGCTGAAACAGTTAGTACTGCTTGCCACACTCAAAATAGGTGTCTTATTGTCAAGCGACATGACAAGACTGCCTATGAAATTCTTAAGGGTAAGAAACCCCAAATTGGATATTTCCATGTGTTTGGATGTCCAGTGTTCACTACTAGAAAATCTGTGTATACCCACGGATTTCCCACGGCATAAAATCCGTGGGAAAGTTTCCCACGGATTACCCACGGAATGGAGTTGAATTTATGAAATCAAGTTATCTTAAAATTTTGCCACAGATTTCCCACGGAATACCCACAAAAAAATATCCGTGGGAAATCCGAGGGAAATCCAAGGAAAATAAGTAAGTATCCCAAATATTTCCCACGGAATTCCCACAAAAACGAAGGTCGTGGGAACTTCCATTGAACAATTTTTTTGTGCCCTCCGCGGGTAATCCGTGGGAAATATTTCTCACGGATTACCCACCGATTACCCACAGATGAAGTAAATCCGTGAGAAAGCCGTGGGAAATATTTTTGAAAAATATTTAGATAATCCGTGGGAAGAATCTTACATGGATTACCCACAGATAAATCATATCCGTGGGAAAGCCGTGGGAAATATTTTGACATAAGAATGTTTAGATTATCCGCGGGTAATCCGTGGGAAATTGTTCTCACGGATTACTCACCGATTACCCACAGATGAAGTAAATCCGTGGGAAATCCGTGGGAAATATTTTCGAAAAATGTTTAGATAATCCCTGGGAAATCCGTGGGAATAATCTTACATGGATTACCCACGGATTACCCACAGATAAATCATATCCGTGGGAAAGCCGTGAGAAATATTTTGACATAAGAACGTTTAGATAATCCGCGGGTAATCCGTGGGAAATATTTCTCACGGTTTTCCCACGGATTACATTCTTCCGTAGGTAATCCGTGGGAAATCCATGGGAAATATTTTAAAAAAAGATTTTATATAATCCGTGTGTATTCCATGGGAAATATTTTCACAAATATTTAGATAATCCGTGGGAAGAATCTTACAAGGATTACCCACAGATACATTCTTCCGTAGGTAATCCGTGGGAAATCCATGGGAAATATTTTAAAAAAAGATTTTATATAATCCGTGTGTATTCCATGGGAAATATTTTCACGGAAAATTCCGTGAGAAAGCCGTGGGAAATATTTTCGAAAAATATTTAGATAATCCGTGGGAAATATTTACATAAATGTTTAGTTAATCCGTGGGAAATCCGTGGGAAGAATCTTACATGGATTACCCATGGATTACCCACAGATAAATCATATCCGTGGAAAATATTTTAAAAAAAGATTTTAGATAATCCGTGTGTATTCCATGGGAAATATTTTCACGGAATTCCCAGAAATCCAGTGTAAATTCCGTGGGAAATATTTTCGAAAAATGTTTAGATAATCCCTGGGAAATCCGTGGGAATAATCTTACATAATAGATGGGAAAGCCGTGAGAAATATTTTGACATAAGAACGTTTAGATAATCCGCGGGTAATCCATGGGAAAGCCGTGAGAAATATTTTAACATAAGAACGTTTAGATAATCCGCGGGTAATCCGTGGGAAATATTTCTCACGGTTTTCCCACGGATTACATTCTTCCGTAGGTAATCCGTGGGAAATCCATGGGAAATATTTTAAAAAAAGATTTTAGATAATCCGTGTGTATTCCATGGGAAATATTTTCACGGAATTCCCACGAAATTCCCACGGATTTTCTTATTCCGTGGGTAATCTGTGGGAAATTCATGGGAAATTTGTAAGAAACTCTTATAATTGTCATTTTTTAGTGTGTATAGTGTATGTATAGATGTGCATTTTATATAAGTATGTAAATGTAATACTCAAACACATATATACACACACATACATACATATAGACATACTGTACATATGTATCGTTTATATGTGCGTATGATGCATGTGTATGAACGCATATACTACTGTATATCCATCCATACATACATATACTGTATCTAAGTATATTACATTATTACATGCATACATAAATACATAGTACAAACGTATATTACCTGCGTGTATGTAATACAAACATATATAGACGATATATATCTTTAAATTACCCAATCCTTTAAATATCCACATTACACTCTTCAATAACATTACCTAAATACTTACATTACCTGGATCTCTTGGAAGCAAGCACCACAAACGTCGTGCCTCTAATGGAATCACACCCAACAACTCAAAACAGTAAAAAGATAACTAAGTGTGGATGAACTATAGAAGAGTTCTTCCAAAAGGAGAAAGAAGGAGGCGAATACTCAAGCCAAAAATGAGCAAAGAGAATGAATCCATAAGGCCCTATTTATAGCCTTGGATATCCTCTATGGTTTTTCTATCCCACCCATGTGGGACGAATTTCTCAAAGGAAATTTTGTTTTCCTTTATCAATTCTACTTATTTTAAGTCTCGAGGGCAACCCAAAAGGACTATGATGCTATCAATTATAGTTATGGCTTAGACACCTAATCCAACAACAACCTCCCCCCATACACCGTCGAGGTATTGGGACCCAAAACCCATGGAAGACGACACATTAATAAAATTATTTACAACATATACCTCTCAACTGATAAAAAAAAACTACATTACCCTCTTTTACATTAATTACCTTACTGTCACCACCTCATCGCCGCCACCGTCGCCACCACTATGTGTCATTGTTATTGCTGCATCGCGCGGTTACCCTTCTAGTTATTTAATATTCATTCTAAGAATTAGCTTTTATATTTTGAATCAAGAGAATTTTCATGCACAAACTATCTATACTACTATTTATAAGTAACATATATACCTAAAATACCCTTAATTAAATAATTTACAAAATCTATTTCTCAACTTTTAAAAAAACTACACTAGCGTTTTTATATCAATTACCTTTATATCAATACCACACCGCCACCACCACTCGTCGCTGGCAATACTTCACCGCTATCACCACCACTACTATCGCTCTCGCTGCATCGTGCAGGATTTCGTCTAGTATTTATGAATTGTTTTGGTTTGGATTTGTACCCGTACATTCCAATCAATTTAAATTTTATTAATACTAAAATAAATATTATATTATAAATGGAATATTTTTTAGAGTTCATGATACCAATGATGCTACAAATTATTATAATAGTCTCGATACTTTTATGAATTAACTAACTATTATTATTATTCCGATTCAAATTAATTTCGGATCTATCCACACACATACATTTATCATCTCCTTCTATCTATTAACTAAAACCTTTAATTTATTATCCTATGGATTAATATAATCCGTTGGAAATCCGTGAGAAATCTATGGATTTATATATATATATACATATATATAATATATATATATATATAGGTTTTAGGTAAAATAAAACAAGTATTAAAGTAAAACAAATAAAACAATAGGTTTTTCTTCACTGAAGATCACCGTGCATCATGAAAATCATCGTGCATCAATTTAACCATGATCTAAGGGTCAAGATGACGTTATTGAAATCCCAGATGGAAGACTACACTTCGAACTGGCTTAGAGGGGTTCCGATCTCTGATTAGTTTTGCTATAGTTAGAGGTGTGGGAGCCCAGATAGTACTCGGATTCCTACTAATTTCTTGTTATCCTATTAATTTGTAATGGAAGTGCTATTTTTTATTTTTTTTACAAAATGTTATAATAACAAAATAACTAAAACACTTATTACATGAATTAAAAAAAAAAACTTTCAAATATCTTTTTTTTCCTACGAAAAATTTAAAACCCATTTCATAACCCTCCATCTTTTCAAACCAAAAATTGAAACCCAATTCTCCCAAAAAAATTTAAAACCCTCTCATAGATCCCTCCTATTTTTTAGAACGGCGCCATATCCATATCTATCATTCCATATTATTGAAACCCACCAAAAACACCATTCTCGCCCTCTCATATCTCTTCTTCTTCTTATTCAAAGCCGCCGGTCAGAAAAAAAAACTCATCAAAAAGCTTACCTTCGATCTCTCTTATCTTTATATTATTGAAAACCCTCTTATCATCTTCTTCAATATCCATAGAAATTGATGTTGCCGCCACCATCAACAACTCCAAAGAAGCCAACACCTAATTTAAATGTTGTTGCTTTTGCTGTTTATATTCATGTTTAAACGCTTTTTATTTGTTTATTGCAGATCTGAACTCTTTGTGAGTCACTACCGTTTGCTCTTTCTGCAACAACAACAACAACAACAACAAGGTACCCAATCCCGACATAAGTCGGGCTATGGGGGAGGTATGATGTAGACAGACCTTACCCCTACTCAAAGGTAGGGAGGCTGCTTCCGGTTCCACCGCAGTGGAAGGGACCTCCGGCCCGGGTGAAAAAAATAAGGTTAGATCCACCGGAGTGGAAGCTTAACCGGATAGGGATAATCTCGATCTCAAACTCTCAATCTCAATCTCAATCTCAATCCCACTCTTCGGTTCACAAATTCAGATCTTAGATCTAGAAATTTGTTACCGTTAGGGAGAGGGAGAGGTTAGAGAGAGAGAGAAGAGAGAGAAACTCCCAAAATAGTTTATTCAGGTTTTATTTATTTATATATTTATTATAGATCTAATAGTTTTTGGCATTTTTCTTTTAAATTTAAAGCTTTATGACTTTAGTTGTTCTTATTATTTAAATCTATTAGATCTTGTTTATCAATATTATCAATATTAGTGTGTTGAGCGGAATGAACTCTCGTATGCATCAAAATTTGTATCTATTAGATCTTGTTTATGAATATTATCTAGATTTAAGGTATTTAAGTTAAATTAGCTCAATAAAAATTTGAATACATCATGTGTTGTTGTATCTTTTGTATTGTACTTATGTCAAAACAAGGTGATTATAGACTTTAGCAGTTTCTAGTGAGACTTAGAATTGTAAAATGTCAGCTGATTTAAACATTTGTGTGTGTGTGGGCATGGGGGGGGGGGGGGGGGGGGGGGGGGGGGGGGGGGGGGGGGGGGGGGGGGGTGTGGGGGGGGTAATGTGTGTGCTAATTTGATTTATTGTTGAAATGTAAGCTTAGATGACTATTGTAAGTTAATGTTGGTTTTTTGCATATGAACTTGATATGCATGACTCTGTATGTATATCTGTGTTCTTTTTTTGTAAGCTTCAATGAGATGGCTATCAACTTATTGTACATTTGAACCTTTAATAGATCATGTAGAGTTTCTTGGTGAACTATATTCATAGAAGCTAGAACCTCATTATGTGGCTGTTTTGTGCAAAAATAAATTGTCGATATATGTTAGTTTGTATCAATTTTAACAGCCAGACTTGTTCTTGTAATATGTTAATGTGTATCATTTGATATATTGTTTGATTCATTTGCTTTTGCTTCTAATAGTTATTGTTGATTGTTCACATTGGCATTCATGTGCAAGTGCACGACTTAAATATTACTTATGCTTTTGTATCTCACAAAATTTAGATAGATGCGTGATATCGATTGTACTTTGTATTGTTTATTAGTGATAAATTCGGTCTTTCAAAAGAACTTGTGGGTTTTCTAGGCTCGGTTTATGCTTTAGCAACTCATATGTATAGATTACAATATAAAGTCATTAAGGTGTTTAGTATTAGATTTCTAACTTCTAAGCCTATTGCACAAATGTAGGATCTTATTAGCTACCGTGCATGCTGTTAGAATATATGACTTGTGCATTATGCATCCTTGTCATGTAAATCCTAAATAGTCTTGACTTGCATTGTTGGTTTTCAATTTCTACAAGTATAGGTTGGCTGCTGTGATGGCTTACTGTATATAGTTATTTCCTAGCATCTTAGAAAACAACCGCAACGGTATGTGTACTTTCATTTTATGTTGTTTGATCTTTCACATTTGTTTGTTTTTTATTTGTTTCACTGCCCATATCAAGGAATTTACTTAAACTGTATAAAATATGAAGGCTTGAGTTTAGATTTGTGTTAAGCCATTAGGCCAAATTGTGGGTTTTTTTATGTTTGACGCCATATGGTACAACTCTTATCGTGCTACCAGTTTACTTGTTACAGATTTCTACAAGATAGTGCGCTGCTGTGATGGCTTACTGTATATAGTTATTTGCTAGCATCTTAGAAAACAACCGCAACGGTATGTGTACTTTCATTTTATGTTGTTTGATCTTTCACATTTGTTTGTTTTTTATTTGTTTCACTGCCCATATCAAGGAATTTACTTAAACTGTATAAAATATGAAGGCTTGAGTTTAGATTTGTGTTAAGCCATTAGGCCAAATTGTGGGTTTTTTATGTTTGACGCCATATGGTACAACTCTTATTGTGCTACCAGTTTATCATGTTGATATACTGCATATTAAAACTTTCTTGTCTTTGATCTGAAAGTAATAAAACCAATGTGCATGATTTGTTGTCTTTCTAATGGTTGATTGCTTTTCAAATGTATATGCAGATTTCTTATGTTGAGTGACGTGAAGAAACACAAAGAAGGAGCTAAAAGATTTGAATGCAAAAAATGTAACCAAATCACAAGAAATGAAAGCAACCATTTCCGCTATGATGAAGTTTTTACCCAATATGATGTCATCGTCTTAAATCTCAAGATTTACATTCTTCCGTCTGTAAATTATATACAGATGAAGTTTTTACCCAATATGATGTCATCGTCTTAAATCTCAAGATTTACATTCTTCCGTCTGTAAATTATATACAGATGAAGTTCTTACCCAATATGATGTCATCGTCTTAAATCTCAAGATTTACATTCTTCCGTCTGTAAATTATATACAGATGAAGTTCTTACCCAATATGATGTCATCGTCTTAAATCTCAAGATTTACATTCTTCCGTCTGTAAATTATATACAGATGAAGTTCTTACCCAATATGATGTCATCGTCTTAAATCTCAAGATTTACATTCTTCCGTCTGTAAATTATATACAGATGAAGTTCTTACCCAATATGACGTCATCGTCTTAAATCTCAAGATTTACATTCTTCCGTCTGTAAATTATATACAGGAAGAAAATAGAATAAAAAATATAAATTCTATTATTAATTCAAAAATGGCATCCGTAGGAAATCCGTGGGAAATACGAAATTAATATCTCGTGGGAAATTAACATGTGGGAAATCCGTGGGAAACAATTCCGTGGGAAATAATCTAAAAAATTCCGTGGGAAATCTGTGGGAAACGAGAAATCAGTGTGAAAGAAAATCCGTGTGAAATCGGTGGGAAACTAAAATCCGTGGGAAAAATAAAAAAACATATCGTTGAAATTCCGTGGGAAATCCGTGGGAAATTCCGTGGGAATATTTCCCACGAATTTATGATCGTGGGAAAACCGTGGGAAATATTTTGTGGCCGTGGGAAAATTCGTGGGAAATTATTTCCCACGCCACTTTTAACGGCGGCCACAATCCGTGGGAAAACGACCATTTCCCACGGATTTCCCACGGATTTGTCCGTGGGAATACGCCAGTTTTCAGATGAGTGTTCATCCTGAATGATAAGGATCATTTGGGTAAGTTTGATCCCAAAGCTGATGACGGCTACTTTCTGGGATACTCTTCTATTAGTAAAGCTTTCAGAGTTTTCAATACTCGCACTCAAAAAGTGGATGAATCAATTCATGTTACTTTTGATGAAAGCTGTTCAGCTCTAGGAGATCTCTCAAATGAGACATCTGCTGAAGGCATCCTCAGCGATCTTGCTGATCCTTCAGAAGAGTCAGCAACACATCATGATGTTGCTAACTCACCTATTGCTGACTCTTCAAGTCTCTCAACTAATGATGAGTATGTGGCAGCGCACATGTACTCTATTGATCCAGTTGAGCCTCTTCTTAGGACTGTTAATGCCACTTCCATTAACGTCACTCCTTTAGATGAACCTCAAGCTGCTGACGATGGTGCTGAGGACATCTTTCATGATGCTTCAGCGACTCCTGTTTTAGGAGACGCTGAGGATAACAATTCTCAGCCAGAGGTAATCACTGATCTCAGTGACCCTCCTGTCAGCAACTCTACACCTTCTCTAACCATTGATCTTTCCACTTATTCTCTTGCACCAAGTGATCCTACCTCCACCTTATCCGCTGTCACTCACTCTTCTTCTATCCATACACCAGCACTCAAATGGACTGCTGATCACCCTCTTGACCATGTGATTGGTAATCCACACAATGGTGTCCAAACTCGCTCAGCGACAAGTAATACTTGTCTCTATGTCAATTTCTTGTCTCAAATTGTGCCTGCCAATATTGGTGAAGCCATGGCTGATCCCTCTTGGGTAGAAGCCATGCAAGAAGAATTGACACAATTTGAAAGAAATCATGTTTGGTTTCTTGTTCCTCCTCTTATAAGGAACCCATTGGCACAGATGGGTTTATAGGAATAAGATGGATGAAGCTGGTGTAGTCATTCGAAACAAGGCAAGACTGGTTGCTCAAGGTTATACTCAATCTGAAGGCATTGATTATGATGAAACCTTTGCTCCAGTCGCTCGCCTTGAAGCTATTCGTCTCTTTCTCGCTCACGCTGCCTACAAAGGCTTCACTGTCTATCAAATGGACGTCAAGAGTGCCTTTCTAAATGGTGCTCTTGATGAAGAAGTCTATGTTAAGCAGCCTCCTGGCTTTGAGGATCCAAAGCATCCTCACTATGTCTACAAGCTGAATAAAGCCTTATATGGTCTTAAACAAGCTCCTAGAGCTTGGTATGACACATTGTCTACCTTTCTTCTTGACCATGGCTTTCGTCGAGGAACCATAGACAGCACTCTCTTCATCTATAAGAAGAAAGCTGATGTTCTGTATGTTCAGATATATGTCAATGACATTATCTTTGGTTCCTTATCTTCTAAGCTCTGTCAAAAGTTCAGCGCTCTCATGTCTAGTACTTTTGAAATGAGCATGATGGGTGAATTAACCTTTTTCTTAGGGTTACAAATCAAGCAGCTTCCCACTGGAATATTTATCAATCAAGAAAAATATATTCGGGATATGTTGCATAAATTTGACTTCACCCATGTCACTCCAAAAGGAACTCCCATGTCCCCTCCTAATAACCTCCATGTTGACCCTGATGGTAAGTATGTGAACCCTACTCTCTATAGAGGCATGATTGGTTCGCTGATGTATCTCACAGCGAGTCGTCCAGACATCATGTTTGCAACATGTCTCTGTGCTCGCTATCAAGCCTCTCCTCGTGAGTCTCATCTTCTTGCTGTTAAGCGTATCTTTAAATATCTTAAGGGTACACCCACGCTGGGTCTCTGGTACCCAAAAGATTCCGACTTTGAGTTGGTTGGATATTCTGACTCCGACTATGCTGGTTGCATGCTTGATCGCAAAAGCACCAGTGGAGGATGTCAACTGTTGGGGGGAAGCTGACTAGTTGGACTAGCAAAAAGCAACACACAGTTTCCATCTCCACCGTTGAGGCAGAATATGTCTCTGCAGCGAGCTGTTGTGCCCAAATTCTTTGGATGAAACATCAGCTTGCTGATTATGATTTGGAATATACCAAAATTCCAATCATGTGTGATAATACAAGTGCTATTGCTATTACACACAACCCTGTTCAGCATTCAAAAACTAAGCATATTGATATTCGATATCACTTTATTTGTGACCATGTCATGAAAGGTGATATTGAAATCTATTTCATTCCAACTGATGATCAAATTGCTGACATCTTTACTAAACCATTGGATGAAACTAGATTCAAATTGCTTGTCAGCAAGTTAGGAATGCTAAATGGGGAATCAGCAACATGACTTATCATGTAGCTAACTCAGCGAGTTTAAGTCTGTCTTACTCGCTGAACCTAAAGCAATGAAGAGCTTAAAGTCTTCATCTAGTCCAGCAGCAAACGGCTCTGGTAAAGACTTATCAAATCCGTTTACCCCTGTTGCTTTGGGAAAAAGCAAAATAAAAGAAATGGAGAGCTAAAAGTCTTCATCTAGTCCATTAGCAAACGGCTATGGTAAAGACTTCTTAAATCCGTTGATCCCTGTTGCTTTGGGAAAAAGCAAAATAAAAGAAATGGAGAGCTAAAAGTCTTCATCTAGTCCAATAGCAAACGGCTATGGTAAAGACTTCTTAAATCCGTTGATCCCTGTTGCTTTGGGAAAAAGCAAAATAAAAGCAATGGAGAGCTAAAAGTCTTCATCTAGTCCAATAGCAAACGGCTATGGTAAAGACTTCTTAAATCCGTTGATGGCTGACAGTTTGCCAAAAACTGTAGTCAGCGACCAACGTTAGTTGTGAAGTCGCTGACAAAACATTAGATGTTTTCAGCACCCAAAATTTCTTTTCTCAAATAGGTGCTGAAGAAAAAGGCATTTAATTGAATTTAAAATCTCTCTTTAATTTTTTATTCAATACAACATAGGATATTTTCGAAACTAAGTGTTTTCAAAGTAACTATGTGGGTGACGTGGCAAAATCTTGAACCACATGTTTTATAAATTCAAACTGAAAAGTCACCTCGATTTCTGCCTTGATCACGTCATTTGTCCGTATGTGACAGTCTGATTGACAGGTTACGACTGCACAATACGGCGCACACTCAAGTATTTTTGGATAAAATTTCTTTTCCTTTTATTTAAACGTTACTCTCAAAATCTTTTTATATTATATATATGTACGTATCGTATGCGTATATATGTATATATATACAAAACAGTTGTTGATTACAACTGTTCCACAGTTTGAAAAAGAGGAGAGAGAAATCATGTTGTAAGATCGTGGCCCACCACCATACCCTATATATACAACCTCACTCTCACAACCCTATTTTCACGCTTCCATATAACTATTCACTTTCTCTCAAATCAAATATCTCTCTCCATCTGTTCATCTTCTTTCATAAATCTCCTTCATCTTCTTCTCAACCAAATCAATGGCTTCTTCATCTCAAATCCCTCAACAACAAGAAAATGTTGAGATCCCTTCTTCTTCTTCCCCCGCTGTACAAAATCCACCTGTTCCTGAACCACAAGTTCAGGAACAAACTCCTATTACTTATTTAAATTCTCCTGTCTATACTCCTGTAAATGTAAATAAATCCTCTAAAGTTTCCTTTTCTCCCTCAAAGATGATTGTTAAACCCAACAATCATCTTGGCTCGCTTGACGTACCAAAAGGTACAAAAGGGTATAAGCCAATGCTGGATTTCATCCATGCATCTCCTGCAAATCATTGCATCATGGCAGACCCAGAAAATATTTTTGTCCATCTTCTTAGAGAATTCTGGTGGACTTGTGAATATAATGATTCAAACAAGTCCATCACTGGGTCTGTCCGCCAGGGGGAGAAGACAATCACCATCACTCCTGCTTCTCTTCGTCTCACTCTTGGGTTTCCACAAGAAACCGATGATAATAAGTTTGTGGAACCAGCTAATGAAAATGAATGGAAGGCATGGTTGCCTTCAATTGGATATAATTATAACCTGAAGAACCCTCCAGCGATTCCAAGCAATCCATTAAAGCACAATCTCCCTGGGATCTGGAGAGTTCTGTTCACTCATGTGATTCAATGCATGGGTGGAAATTCTGGGTCTTACAATCAGGCATCATCTACATCGATGCCCATAATCCACGCTCTTGCTGAAGGACGATTTGTGGATTATGCCCAGCTGATCTTCAATGATATGAAGAACAAGATCAGCATGAACAATAGGTCACACACTGTCCCTTTACAAGATTCTTCTCCCTTATTTTCAAGGAGGCGCTGGGTGATGAGTATGTGTTGCCAAATGCTTCAACAATTCCAACAGCGAGGGTTGGAAACAATATTTACAAGCAACCAGCTGAAAACTTGGTTGCTCGCCTCACTCCACATATAAAAGAGGTACTTTTCTCCCTTAACTCTTCTTTATACCCCAAAAACAGCGACTGGGAGGCAGCACTTCCTACTGATGAAGTGGCTGATACGGTCGTTGTGGATGCTCAAATGCCTTTAGAGGCTGGCTCGCTGGCAAACCCCCCAGCGACCTCCAAAGCCTCCAAAAAGACCAAAGCTAAATCCAAGGCAGCATCCTCAACCCAAAATTTACAATCTTCACCCTCCGCTGACGTCCCAAAACGTAAGCGGAGTGTATCAAAGGGCAACCCCAAGGTTAAGAAGTCCACAGCGCCCATGGACACTAGTACCCAAGCCACCCCATCAGCAGCCTCCCAACAGGCTGTTGACGAGTTAAATGGGAACAGCAGGCAGCCACCTCAAATTTCTGTAGGCGAGGTTGGTGAAGATATTGGGTCACCCCAACCCACTAGAGGTCAAAGTCCAACTCCACCCCCAAATAATTCCCCTCCTTCTTCTCAAATACCCTCTGAGTCGTTGACAGCAGCCAGATCACAGGTGATGCTAGAGTCAACAAATTCTACGACCGATGATGTCTTGGTGGAACAACACACTGAGACTGAGGCACCAGGTTCCCTTACCCCTCCTACTTCTATGGTCTTGGAAACTGTTTGTGCAGAAACTGAGACAAATATTCTACCAAGTGAAAATGATACTGATGAAGATCTGGGCAGTGAGTTTGACCTCCAAGATGATGATGCTGAAATCACACTCGCTGCCGCAGAAGAGAGTGAAGAAGAGGCCTATGTTAGTGGTTTCTTGGCAGAAGACTTGGGATATTTGCTGATCTCCTCTCCTCCTACTGAATTTGAGGATATCCCAGAGTCGTTGGCTGATATGCCTCCTCCACCATGCTACTCTCAAAGGCCCACAGCTTCCCATGAACAAGTTGGTCATTTTGGAGATTATGTGCCTGAATTGAATGATGCTGAGCTTCAGCGAAGGGTGCTATACTGTCACCTTCAAAGAATCAAGCCAATTTATGTTGAGGTGGAAGAACTTGATGATGAAATAATCATGGAAGTGCCACCATTGCACCACCCAGACTTTTTCAGGGTTCCTTGTTCTAAGTACCCTGTTTCCTTGAAGGCACTCAAGGTTCCTTCTGCTGATGAAGAACTCACCACTGCTTGTACTGCTGTCAATGTGCCTGGCCTCGATTATGTTGAAACTCGTCAGCTGCAAGAATTGTTGACAAGAGTGCAAATCTGCCAAAGCCAAGGAAATAGACATGGTTACTTATATGCCTGGTTGGTTGATAAGGTAGCTGAATTGAACTTCGGTGCATTGGACAAGTTTCAAGAGTTGGCAGCTGGAAATGAAATTTTGAAAGATGAGCTGGCCACTCTTCAAGGCATGGTGTTTGGCATCACCAAGAATCAAGTTACTGACACCAGGACACATGCACAATTATTTCGCAGAAATCAAACCTTGCTGAATGAAAGCATGAAAAAGGTCAGCACCTCAAACTCTTCTATCTCTGCTTCGCTTGAAAAATTAAAAGATGAAATCAAGTCAGCGAATGTTGCTGAAATACCTGGTCTTATATCCTCTCTTCAACAACTCTCTCAATCCAATATTCTTTTCACTGCTCATCTTCGCCAACTTCACAATTCAGTTTCTTTCTTTACAAAAAATCAAGATGATTTTCACACCTCTATCACCCAAGAAATTACTTCTCTCAAAGATAAACTCTTCTCTCATACTCCTTTCCAAGTAGCTGTTGACAAAAAGCTACTTGAAGAATCTGTCAACCGTACCAAGAAGCTTGAAAAAGAGGTTGGAAATCTGAAGGGCATGATGGTTGAAATGCTGGGCCTCCTCAAGAAAGATAAAGTGGAAGTAGCTAGTTCCTCAGCTACTTCCAAGGGGGAGAAAAATATTGAGGAGGATCCAGCAACTAATGTTGAAACTGTTCCCCAAGCTCCCCTCACTGAAAACATTGGTGATGCTGAGATGGTTGATGAACCGGCAGCAAACGTTGAGGGGGAGCAAACAACAAAAACAACAATTGCTGAGAAGGTTGTTGAACCGGCAGCAAGTATTCAGGGGGAGCAAGCTGAGAAGGTTATTGAACCGGCAGCTGAAGTTGAAAAAGAAAAGGTGCCAGCGAGAGTTGAAAAACTAGTTGTTGCTGAGAATGTGCCAGCAAAACCAATCAATGTCTCTAGCTTCAAGCCTACCGCTGAGTTCCACGCTGCCCTGGAAAAGAAATATGCTGATAAGGGTAAAGCAGCTGTGGCTACTCAAAGCAAGCCACCCAAAGTTCCAACCACAGCAAGAGAACAACAAGAAAAGTTAATGGCTGGAGCTTTCCCTAAGCCTTCACCATCTCAAAAGACAACTGTTGAACTTACTCCTGAAGAGGTTGTACTTCAGGAGGAGCTAAAACAGAAGAAAAGAGAAGAAGAACTTACTCAAAAATTTATAAGTGAGCAGATTGTTGGTGAAGAATTGAAAGATGCTGATGATGAAACAAAGAGATTGGCTCAGCAATCTGGTGGATTGGCAGCCTTGAAAAAGAATGAAGAAAAGTTCTTTGCCAAAAGAATGAAAACTTTTGAAGAAGGACATGCGACCTACCTCAAATCAAGAGAGGTGAGGCAAAGGAAAGAGGAGATCATGTCAGTCAAGTCTCTCTAACCCAACAAGGGATGAATCTTTCCCTACAAAGAAAAGGAGTGCCCAAGTTGTATACGCTGAAAAATGTTACTAAGGATACACTTGGGCCAACTGAATGGATCGAAATTTACAAGCTGATCAAGGACAAGACAGCTGTAAGTTATGAACCGCTGATCAAAATGGCAGGTGAGCAGATAAAGCATACTCGCAAAATGGAACAGAAATACAAAGTCAAAGACTCTCTGCTCAGCTCTGCAAGACATCCATTCCCTACTCCTCCACCTCAGCTACCCAGAGTTGGATCAAAGAGATCAGCTTCTGAAGCTTATTCTTCTTAGCTCCCCACTATACTCAGAAGGGTTCCCAAGTCTGATATAGATGAGGAGCCACTGCTTAATCTGAAGATGCCTTCCAGAACTCTCTTTATGGATGGTGTGTATGATAAGAAGCTGGGAGGTTTCTGTTTTTGCAATGTCCATGGTCATGAACTCTTCTTCAGGACCAATGAAATTGGAATTGCTCCTTCTGCCTTCCTTTTGAAAATAAGAAAGTATTGTGCTCAGTCTTCCAATGATCCCGAATTTATAAGACTGATTGATCAAGAACTGCTGAAGCCTGAAAGACAACAAGACAGAGCTTTCATCCAAGCCAAGCAAGAGTCACAATGGGATTAAGTAGACTTGTAATCTTTGTAATGCTGCTTGTTGTAAAGTTGTTTGTCAAATAAATAATATCAGCATTCCCTCATTTCTATTTCTTAGTCTTGTAAGTTCAAGCGACTTACACTCAGCAAAGTCTCCTCAGCGAATAGGGGGAGATTGTTGAGTCATGGATTCACTGAAGACTTGCTGAGTCAAGTACTCGCTGAAAGACTCAGCGAGAGGCTTCTTCAGCGAGCTCTCAGCGATCATTATCTTCGAGTTAAAGGATAAGTTCAATGACTCACCGCCATGTCTTGTAAGTCAAATATGGGCGGGAAGATGAAGATAAGAAGGCTGGTCCCCAAGGACACGTGTTGATAGATCAGAATGAAGACATGTGACCTTGTACTAAAATGGTACTAAGGTGTTTCTCTTTCATACCGTTTTGGGAAAGAAACAAGATGGCAACCAGAGATTCCTGAAGACCAGTCTTACACACCAATAGATAGTTGACAACCTTCATGTGTCAACATCTATTGGGCTGTCATGTGATGCCTTTTCTCTCCTATATAAGACATCACTTGACCTAGCCGCAAAACAGTTGGTGTGTGCCATATTTACACTTAGTGTGTTTTTCTCTCTTTGTATAATTGTTAAGTTTTAGTGTGTCAAAAACTTAACAATATTTTCTCTTTTATTTCTTTGTAAACCGACCATGTATTCACTGTTTAATCAATGTTACTTATGATTAAACCTTCTTACTTTCTTATCTTATGTTCTTGTGTAATTTACATTAGTTGTTAATTACTTAATCGTTGCAAATTTGGGACTTTCAATATTTTCTCATCTTTATTTAGTTTTAATTAGCTAGTAAAATCATTGCCAAAAGATAATAATTAGATGTAATCTTTAATGCAACGTTTTTTTAGTTTATTTAATTGTGTTAAAAGTGTACCAACGAACCTTATAAATTGTTTGCATTGCTGGATTAAAAAAATTATATATATTGATACATGATAATAATTATGATGGTTATTAATACTAACATACCATTATTCTCAACGTTATATCGCATATGAATAAACATTTTATATTTAGTTACCATTAATTTATTGTATAAATTCTAAAATATCTCTCTATATAACTAAGAGAGGATAGTTTTTTGCTTAGTTGACTAATTATGAGAGAATTGCACATGTAGGATTTTAGCTTAGTTGTCAATTTATCTTAAATTTTAGTTTTATTCAAATTTTATATTATTATTATTATTATTATTATTATTATTATTATTATTATTATTATTATTATTATTATTATTATTATTATTATTTCGTATTATTATTATTATTATTATTATTATTATTATTATTATTATTATTATTATTATTATTATTATTATTATTATTAGAGTATTATTATTATAATTATTATTATTATTATTATTATTATTATTATTATTATTATTATTATTATTATTATTATTATTATTATTATTATTATTATTATTATTATTATTATTATTATTATTATTATTATTATTATTATTATTATTATTATTATTATTATTATTATTATTATTATTATTATTATTATTATTATTATTATTATTATTATTATTATTATTATTATTATTATTATTATTATTATTATTATTATTATTATTATTATTATTATTATTATTATTATTATTATTATTATTATTATTATTATTATTATTATTATTATTATTATTATTATTATTATTATTATTATTATTATTATTATTATTATTATTATTATTATTATTATTATTATTATTATTATTATTATTATTATTATTATTATTATTATTATTATTATTATTATTATTATTATTATTATTATTATTATTATTATTATTATTATTATTATTATTATTATTATTATTATTATTATTATTATTATTATTATTATTATTATTATTATTATTATTATTATTATTATTATTATTATTATTATTATTATTATTATTATTATTATTATTATTATTATTATTATTATTATTATTATTATTATTATTATTATTATTATTATTATTATTATTATTATTATTATTATTATTATTATTATTATTATTATTATTATTATTATTATTATTATTATTATTATTATTATTATTATTATTATTATTATTATTATTATTATTATTATTATTATTATTATTATTATTATTATTATTATTATTATTATTATTATTATTATTATTATTATTATTATTATTATTATTATTATTATTATTATTATTATTATTATTATTATTATTATTATTATTATTATTATTATTATTATTATTATTATTATTATTATTATTATTATTATTATTATTATTATTATTATTATTATTATTATTATTATTATTATTATTATTATTATTATTATTATTATTATTATTATTATTATTATTATTATTATTATTATTATTATTATTATTATTATTATTATTATTATTATTATTATTATTATTATTATTATTATTATTATTATTATTATTATTATTATTATTATTATTATTATTATTATTATTATTATTATTATTATTATTATTATTATTATTATTATTATTATTATTATTATTATTATTATTATTATTATTATTATTATTATTATTATTATTATTATTATTATTATTATTATTATTATTATTATTATTATTATTATTATTATTATTATTATTATTATTATTATTATTATTATTATTATTATTATTATTATTATTATTATTATTATTATTATTATTATTATTATTATTATTATTATTATTATTATTATTATTATTATTATTATTATTATTATTATTATTATTATTATTATTATTATTATTATTATTATTATTATTATTATTATTATTATTATTATTATTATTATTATTATTATTATTATTATTATTATTATTATTATTATTATTATTATTATTATTATTATTATTATTATTATTATTATTATTATTATTATTATTATTATTATTATTATTATTATTATTATTATTAATATTATTATTAATATTATTATTATTATTATTATTATTATTATTATTATTATTATTATTATTATTATTGTTATTATTATTATTATTATTATTATTATTATTATTATTATTATTATTATTATTATTATTATTATTATTAATTAGTAATTATATTATTATTATTATTATTATTATTATTATTATTATTATTATTATTATTATTATTATTATTATTATTATGTACGTTTTGTTGTTAAAACAAAATTTTTTAAGTTATATATGTAGCTATACGTGTAATATAAATTCAAAAATATTTAGTAATCATTTTACTATAATATTTTCGAAAAACTTTATTACATTATAGTTTTTAATGGTCTACAAGTATTAAAAATAACATATATTATCTACTTTATAATACCTTAATTATTATATTACCGTCCAACGGACGGGTTTAATCTAGTTTATTAAAATAGATAATTTATGTTTAAAAAGTAATTGTGAAAAAGAAATTATTATTAAAGCAGTAGGTTCTTGTGCTAAATTTTATTTTCCACTCCCAACGAATTTTTTAATGTTATCTCAAAACAAAATTTACAACTATACTGATTAAATTAATTAATAGGAAAATGTTTCCAATACGAGTTAAGTAACGGTTATTGTTTTTGTGAGAGTTTGAAGTGTGTTAGGATTAGGTTTGAGTTGGAGATTGATTTATCATGCCAGATCGCCAGCCCCTTATATATAGAGAGAGAGATCGAATCAAACTACCCAAAATTAATTATTTAATACGTACGTAAGTTCAGTCCACCGAGTCCGTCCCCTTTGGCTTGGGTTATTGTTTCTCGATCGTTTTTTGGTGATCGATCATGGATGGTGATACAGTTGTGTTGATACCCCCATCAGCAGATGAAGCAGCAGCATTAATCAAAGAGAGGGAAGAAGAATCTTCATTCCTAGATAATGAACACGTGCGAGGTGGCATATTTGCCTTTTGGCTAGTGTCTCTGGGTGCGGTTCTATTTTTAGGGTACGTTGGTCTTTTTATGCAAGATGATGATGATGTACAAAAAGACGCAGTACAACAGCCTTCTTATTCCTTGGAAAAAACCGATTACTATCAATGTTCGTTGATGACCAAGGAATATGGAATCGAGTTCTATGTGAATTCATCAGATGGGTTTAACGAGACGTATCCTATTGGGACTCTGGCAAGAGATGTCATCGAGAATACCATCATAACGGATTACGTGGATACCATCCAAGCATATTGTAAGTATGAGCTCTCCAAGTTCATACGACGCCCCGATTTTCCCACCACTCCTTTCTTCTGTAGCAAGCTTAAAAGCCTCGGAAGGAAGACATGATGATCGAAGAATTGGTGAAGTGCCCGTTTAATTGGAAATCTTTTTATCGATCCCACCTTTTGTTTTTAAACTCCTTTGATGTTATTTTACTCTTTCGTTTATTGGTAATTAATTACTACTTTCGTTTAGAAACCAATTATTGTTGTGACTGGAATATTTTATCGTTGTTAATTTTTGAACCGATTGTTTTTATCATGGTTAATTTATACTCCCAGCAAGCATACATCAGTTTTGGCTTAATTAGTTCTTTGGAGAAAGTAGGTGATATTGAGGTTTCGTTCTACTCTTCGTGGTAGACGAAAGTTGCTCGTGTCGGTGCTCGTGGCCCGCTAACATTTTTCCCGCTCCTTGGATCCATGGATGATTTGTGTATGAAAATGTGTTTGGTGTATAAATGGATAGAGATCCTCTAAAGTTGAGATAACTTTAGAGGTGAAGTTGCATAATTTTTAGCCCTTGGATTAAAATGAATGGTCAAGATTCAAATATCAAGTTTGAATCTTGACCTTTGATTTTAATTCAAGGGTTAAGATCCTTCCAACTTCACCTATAAAGTTGTTTCAACTTTAGAGAATCCTAATCCAAAAGATATAGTTTTTTTGTTGTGGTTGTTTGAGAATAAAGAGTGTATTTATAGATAAAATAAGAAGAGGTATTTTTTATTTTTTTAGTAACTAACGGCTACTTTGGTCAAAGGGGGTATAAATTTTTTTTTTTTAATGTTCCAACGGTCAAAAATGGGCTGGACCCCACGCTCCCAACGTCACATTTTCCTCCAAACCGTGCAGGGCTTAAAGCCCGTCCACCTCCATGCCGCCTTGATGCCGTGTTAATGGCGGCGGTGTTCGTTCAGAGGGCTGGGCAAGCCGCTTGCCATGCCGCTCCCACTCCTCTCCCCCTAAAGATATAGCTTTTGTTGAGAAATTGTGTATACAATCTCAAAGGTTTACGCATATCACACTCCGCTAGCTGCCCTAGTAGCATTCAGAGTAGATCGAGTTGGCGAATTCGAATCTTATTTTAAGACAAATTATTATTGATTTGTATGCTTTAAAAGTTTTACCACACTCACTAAGAGGGTTGGCATTGGAGCTTCCAGTTTTTATCCCACCACTCACTTTTAACCAATCACCTTATGCCACCTCAACTCCACCACTCACTCACCACTCATCCAAATTTTGTTGGCATCCGACCACTCACTTCACCACTCACTACAATTTTCATTTTATTTAAACATTAAAATTTCATTAAATTAAAACATTACATAATAAATAAAAATAAAACATACATAATACTTAAAAACACATAATACTAAAACATTACATAATAAATAAAAACATAACAAACATAATAATATTAAAATACATAAATACTAACACTCGGAATAGTCCGAGTCCACAGTACTATCGCCGTCGTTTCGATGAATGTAGCGGTATGGTTCAGGAGACCCGGCAACGTCGCCAGGTGGAGGAGATACGTACTCCTCCTCTGGGTCAGTATAGTAATCTACATACCGACCACCACCGACACTGCCTTGCCAGAACTCCCCGTGGTCTAGCGTGGCTGTCAAAGTCGTAGTGGCGGTGGTAAGCTGGAAAATAAGTTGATCCAGCCAATCGATCTTCTATCGAAGATACACTACATACTCATTTTCGGCTGCGGTGCGAACCCGATTGGGAGCTTCAAGTCGGTTGATTTCGGATTGGTAAGCCGCTTTGTTTTCAGAAACGCCCTGAATGACGTTGTTTACTCCAGAGCGGTGTCTGGAGTCGTAATTCAGGTGGACTTGGATCGCCATTTTAACATCACGAAGATTCATTGGATTGTTAGCCATGAAGAAGGTAAAGTTAAAATGAGATTTGTATTTGAAGGTAAAGTTTAAAATTTGAGATTTGTGTATGTAAATGAGATATGTATTGTGTAGTATATATAGGAAAGGTGAAAAGGTAAAAAAAAAAAAAGTTTCAAACGGCTAAAAAGTAGACGTTGGGCACCTCGAGACATGCACAAATTGGATTATCGACCGCGTGGTGTCACGACGCGTGGTGGACCGTTGGCGGCGGTGTTGAGTGGTGGTGCCGCAGCCACCACGCATCCATAATCCAACCGATGCCAGCCCCTAGCTAATGAGTACCAAGTCATGTGACCTATCTTTCTCGCTATTAAAGCAAAACACTATTTTTTTTTTCACTAAAAAAAGCCAATTAATCTATCCACATTATTTTAATTTTAAATTAATTGCATAAACGTCTTAAAATTTATATTTTACATCCTTCGCATCTTTAATATTTTGTACAACAACAAAACTATTCTCAATCCATTTCTTTTTTATGTTTTTCAATACTCCATAAAACTCATTGCCAAAAGCTAATAATTAGATGTAATCTTTAATGCAACGTTTTTTTCATTTATTTAATTGTGTTAAAAGTGTACCAACGAACCTTATAAATTGTTTGCATTGCTGGATTAAAAAAATTATATATATTTGATACATGATAATAATTATGATGGTTATTAATACTACACATACATTAATTCGCTTTTATGTAATAAACATTTTTTTTATGTATTTTATTTATACAATAAATTATCTCTCTATATAACTAAGAGAGGATAGTTTTTTGCTTAGTTGACTAATTAGTTAATTGTCACATTGGATTTTACTTAGTTGTCAATTATCTTAAATTTTAGTTTTTATTCAAATTTTATTTTTCAATTCATAAGCTCTTGGTGCACTTTTTGTTGGAATATATAACTAAATATCATTATTCACGAGTACGCAACGGAAGCAAATCAAACCATGTAATCAAATAATTAACCTTGAAATAAGATTAAGGAATACCTCTTAATGTAGATGATAAAGTAAAGAAACTTTAAAAGGATTTGAAGTAAATCCCTCTACGATTTCACACACGATCCACAGATATAGGTGTGCTAGCACTTGATCACGAACCGAGCAACCTTTGGCTTGATCTCCTTCTTCAAAACCGAAAACCAAGAACCCAAAGGGTTTTCCCTTGGTTTGGCCGTCCCAAAGAAGAGAGGAGAGGAGGAGATGAGAGGTTTAGGGAGTTACAATTCTTATGTGTAATTGTTTTGTTCAAGAAAACCATAAGGCTACCTTTATGTATTTATAGGTAGAATTAAACTTGGCCATCAAGTTTAGGGTTTCACTAGGAAACCTAGTAGGGAGGCCGGCCCCCTTTATGCTTTTCTAGAATCTTCCCTAATCGTTTTATCTCCTTACTTTAACGACCGTTAGCTAGTAACCGTTAAATATTAACGACCATTCGTTAACTTATTCGTGATCCATATTAATTAATAAATCAATTAATATTAACTATATTTGAATCGAGACGTGTGACCCCGTAGGCTTAAATCATTTCCGGACATACGTTCATTTTACGTGATCACATACTAACAGCTCCCACTTGAGCTCGTAACAAATGAAGGTAATAACATTGGTTAGCGTCTAGCAACACGCCAATGCTCCCAGAAATATTTAAGTATAGTTTCTTAAAGTATATTTAAATGGTTGAGGCATTTATTATCCCTTTGTTCAGATACCGTGTTAAACATGAATATGGATCAATGTCATTTCATGATTTAACGATTCTGTTTCTCATTTCATCACTACTTAAGATTACCAAACATAATCCAGACACATCTGGATTCATTTGGACATGGCCATGTAAACATCTTAAATAGTCCCAATGAGGGGCCCAATGGTATCATTCTGCAACTATTAGTTGGAGGAACAAATCCTGTATTGACTACACGTGTCAGTCATCATACTTCACTACACTTTCTGAAAATAGCCCTTTATGTACTCCTTTATTCAGGAGAGTTAGAACTATATCTAGTAAGTGCAATCATACATGCTGACCTGCTTGTATCTCAAGTCAAAGGATCAATAAAGTAACCATTTACGAATTTCACTTAATGACGCCGATCCATAAAGTGATAAATTCGTTAGTGGGATAGTCCGATATGCATCATATGGATACCATGTGAGTTTGGTGGGACCAGCCATTATATATTCAAAGAATATAACCAATCGCTCAGATTTGTCTTAGTTTAATTATATTCCCATATAATTAATCGACAATGGACATTTTAGAATATTTAATAAAATATTCAAGGATTAAACATGCAAATATAGGATACAATTAATATTAAATGAAATCAAACATATCAAGTACTTTATTTCATTATGAAAAATATAAATTGTTTAACATCTCTTATCCAAATACCGAAACAACAGATTTACATGAAATAACTAGCTAATTTAAGTCCTATGCCCTCGGCATGCCTTTCAAGCTTGGGCCTAGCCAAAGCTTTTGTGAAAGGATCAGCTAAGTTAAAATCTGTGTGAACTTTGAGTAATTTTATCTCTCCTAGTTCGATCTGCTCACGAACATAGTGATATCTTCTAGCATAATGTCTGGCACCTTTCTGAGCTCCGGGCTCGTTGGCAATGATTAATGCACCAGTGTTATCACAGTACATATCAGTGGGTAAGTCACTCGAGGGAATCACGTCAAGCCCGCTAATGAACTTCCTTATCCAGACTGCTTCCATTGCGGCTTCTGAGGCGGCAATGTACTCAGACTCTGTTGCAGACATGGCAACTGTGGTTTGCTTCTTGCTTTTCCAATCCACAGCACCTTCGTTAAGAACGAAGACGAATCCTGACTGAGACTTCGTGTCATCTCTATCAGTTTGAAATCCAGCATCACAGTATCCGGTCACTTTGAGCTCTAAGTCTGGATTTCCTCCATACACCAAAAACATATCTTTAGTAGCCCGTAGGTACTTCAGAATGCTCTTAACAGCAGTCCAGTGGCTTTCACCTGGATTCTGTTGATATCGGCTAACGATGTTTTGCGCGAACGCCACATCGGGTCTAGTGCATCTAACCGCATACATAATAGATCCCACAGCCGAAGCATAAGGGATTCTTCGCATACGCTCCACCTCATTAGGTGTAGTAGCACCCTGTTTGATAGATAAACTAAGTCCTTCTTGCATAGGTGTAAACCCACGCTTATAATTCTCCATCTTGAATCGCTTCAAGACCTTATCAATATAAGCACTTTGACTTAGTCCAATTAACCGCTTTGATCTATCTCGGTAGATCTTGATTCCAAGAATAAATGCCGCTTCTCCTAAATCTTTCATGGCAAAACACTTTCCAAGATGGGATTTAACATCTTGCAACATTGGAATGTGTTTTCCTATGATCAATATGTCATCAACATATAAAACAAGGAAAGTAACATTACTCCCACTAGCTTTGCGATATACACATGGCTCATCGGGATTTTGAACGAAACCAAACTTTTTGATTTCTTCATCAAACCGCTTATTCCAACTTCTTGATGCTTGCTTTAGTCCATAAATAGACCTTTGAAGCTTGCATACTTTGTTGGGGTGTTTTGGATCAATAAAACCTTCAGGTTGATCCATATAGACTTCTTCATCCAAGTAACCATTTAAGAAGGCAGTCTTAACATCCATTTGCCATATCTCAAAGTCATAGTACGCAGCTATGGCTAAGAGAATCCTAATAGCTCTAATTTCCGCAACTGGAGAAAAGGTCTCATCATAGTCAACACCGAAACGTTGAGTATAACCTTTCGCCACGATACGAGCTTTATAGGTGTGTACATTTCCATCCATGTCCGTCTTCTTCTTGAAGATCCACTTACACACAACAGTTTGAGCATTTTGTGGAAGATCAACCAAGCTCCAGACTTGATTGTCTTTCATGGATTTTATTTCCACCTTCGTAGCTTCAAGCCATTTGTCAGATTCCAGATCTGATAATGCAGCTTTGAAATTCGGAGGCTCATCGAGATCTCCTAAAACGTTTTCTTCTACCATCAGACATAATCTGTCAGTAGGACGTCTTGTCCTTTCGGACCTACGAAGTGGAATCGCTTCATCATCATCGACTTGAGGTTCATCACTTTGAACATTTTCCCCCCAAGTTGATGATTGCTGGGAGCTTTAGAAGGTGACACATCTTCTTCTTGAGTCTCATCAAGTTCTACAACCCTCCCACTGTTCTGTTGAGCTAAGTTCTTTTCAAAGAATTCAGCATATCGAGCAACGCGAACAGTGTTTTTGACAGGATCATAGAAGTCGTAACCCATCGTTTTCTTAGGGTATCCGACAAAGATGCACTTAGTAGTTCTGGGTCCAAGTTTGTCAGGCGTATCGCGCTTCACAAGTGCCTCACATCCCCAGACTCTTAAGTAAGACAGATTAGGGATATCCCCATGCCATAATTCATATGGTGTCTTGTCAACCTTCTTGGTTGGAACCATATTGAGAATGCGTACAGCAGTCTCTAGAGCATAATCCCAAAACGAAATTGGGAGAGTCGTAAGGTTCATCATAGATCTCACCATGTCTAGCAAGGTTCGATTTCTCCTTTCAGACACTCCATTATGTTGAGGAGTGTATGGAGGAGTAAGCTGTTGGACAATTCCACACGCTTTCAGATAATCCTTAAACTCTTGGCTTAAGTATTCACCACCTCGATCTGAACGAAGAATCTTGATGGTTTTGCCGAGTTGATTTTCTACTTCATTTTAAACTCTTTGAATGTTTCAAACACTTCATGTTTATGTTTAAGCAAGTAAACATAACCATAACGACTGAAATCATCCGTAAAAGTTATGAAGTAGCTAGCTCCTTTTCTTGACACATGTCTAAATGGGCCGCAAACATCGGTATGAATGAGTCCAAGAAGATCTTTAGCCCTCTCCGGTTTATGCGGAAAAGGTTTTCTAGTCATTTTGCCGGAAACACATGACTCGCATTTATCAAACGATTCATCATTTAATTGTAAGATCCCCTCACGTTGGAGTCTTTCAATGCGATTTTTACCAATGTGTGCAAGACGACAGTGCCAAAGATAGGTAGAGTCCAAGTTAGTCTTGGCTCTTTTGCTAACATTATACATTGAATTATCATTTAGTGAATCACAACCACGCATATCAATTTCATAAATACCATTATTATCAATAGCATCAAAATAATGAACATTATTTTTAGAAACTGAAATACCATTATCATTAAAAACATTAATGAATCCGTTGTGTTTTAACACTGAAACTGAAACTACACCTCTAGTAATAGATGACGCATAATGACAATTGTCTAAAACAATAATTAAACCGGAAGGAAGAACTAAATGATATTCTCCAATAGCTTCAACAGGTGCTGGTAGACCATTGCCCACGAACAGCTGCAAAGCTCCGGGCTTCAGCTTCCTCCTTTTCCTAAGTGCCTGTAATTCATTACAGATATGAGTTCCACAGCCAGTGTCATAAACCCATGATTTACGCTTAGTAAAGGAAAATAATTCAATAGTGAAGATACCTGAAGCACTAGCACTGCTAGCTTGCTTCTTCTTCATATTCAACTCGGCAAGATACTTGGGACAGTTCCTCTTCCAGTGCCCGACTTCATTACAATGATGACAGGTCTGGTCTTTTGCCGGATGCTCTTTCTTAGCCGGAGGGGTTTTCTTTGGTTTGGGGGAATTAGCAGCTTGCTTACCCTTGCCCTTACCATCAAACTTGCCTTTAGCTTGGTGCGATTTCTTAGCTTTCTGGATCCGACCCCCCTTTATCATAAGAACATTTGGGTCATTGGCCTTCTTTGAGAATCGTCTTCTCATATTCAATGAGCATAGCATGAAGTTCAGTGACGCTCTTTTTCATAGAGTGCATGGTATAGTTTTGCACAAAGCCCTCAAATTCCTTAGTAAGGGATTTGAGAATCATGCCAACTTTTACCTCTTTATGATAAGCGTACTCCATCGAATACAATTTGTCAAAAATGCTCTTCATCTTGAGCACATGACTGCTAACCGATTTTCCAGATTCAAGTTTCATGTCATGGAGTTCCACGACTAAGTCGAATAGTTCCACTCCAGCTTGTTTTTCATACAAGGATCTAAGTTCTCTGATCATATCATATGGAGTGTAATTCTTGAATTGTTTCTGAAGCTCGGGAGACATGCTCGCAAGCATCAAACAACAAACTTCATTGAATCTAGTGTATTGAACTCTATATTCAGTTCTTTCAGCTGCTGTTGATTCAGCACCTGGTTCGGTTGGCCATTGCCTTTCAATGACATCCATGCGTTCTTCAACTCTCAGAACAATTCTCAGTTGACGATACCAGTCATTGAAATTTGATCCATTAAGCTTTTCTCTTTCAAACATTTGCCGAAAAGCATTGGTGTTTGTAGGAGGATTCATTGCCATCTACAAAACAGATTAAGTTCAAAAATCAGTATTTTCGATAATAAATCCTTAAAAAATCAATTACCCAATGTTTATAAAATAAACAATTAATTTCATTAAGGCTAGGATCCAATTGACATACACTCATTTCATCAGTTGATCTGCTAGAAATGATTGTACTCAAAAGGTAAGTGACGAGCAGTAATTGCATTACATGTGCAATTCCTAGTAAGAATGGGACCTACAAATTACATCTGATTCATCAAGTGATTTGTAGTCATGTTTTGTCCCATCTTTTGCCACGGGTTAAGGTCTCACCGCTTAACTCGCTTTAAGTCGTCCAACCAAGAACGCGCAAATTTGTCCACCACTGTGTACCAGTGAGTGAGATTTGCCATGCAACTGCCATTTCACCACTGTGTACCAGTGAGTAAAACAACAGCCACAAGTGTCCTTTACAAGTTGGATGGCAATGACTTAAGTTTATTGGGTCAATCAATTTGATGTGTAATCAAAAAGTTATGTTTGAAGATTCATGCATATCTTCTAAACATAATATGTTTATAAAACTCATTTTTATTTCCTTTAAATACAAAAGAGCTCGGTAGCTCCATTTGAACGCACAAAGAAGCGCAAGGGCAAAGGTTTGCGATGGACGCAATTAAAAACCCGCCCTTTTAGGAGGCTAACGCACTCCGACTTATACCTCTCTTAGAGTTTGTTCAAATGGGTGAGCCGGTGTATCTTTTGATTTTAGGCACCAATTTTATAAACAAAATCATTATTTCAATGTAATTTAGTCAAGTTTAATTTTCGAAAAACAATTTTGCACACAATTTTCTTAAAGGGCAAAACTAAACATACTAAATATAAACACGTAACAATTAGGTATCCATCCTCGGTTAGGCCACTATGGTTTAAGATTGGCTCCCCTTTCTCCAGGAAAAGGACCACATACATCAAGTAAACTTGATTGCGTAAGCCAAAATTTAATAACAAATTTATCACATAAACACATAAGGTGCTGATTTGAAAAATTCCAGCAGCTTCACGACCCATTTAGGCCTAGAGGATGGCCGAACTGGACTTAGCACAGAACTACAAAGTTGTAGCCCTATGAGTCAAGTATCTACTGTTCAAAGGACGACTTCTAACTCCTTACGGATTAAAAGATATGATCGTTTTAGTGACTGGTGTCAAGCAGCAACATTAATATATAATTATCACATTGTCAAACAATTAATTATTTTAATTATCCACCTAAAAAGACCTAGTGATCAAGTAATTTTATCATTATAACTAAGTAATAATCATGAATCAATTGCATGTAAAAACTCATGATTATTACTTCTTTTTAACAATTAAAATAGAGGTAATCCATAAACGCATGCAATTAACACATTAATCATGCAATAAATCAAAACTTGCAATTTGGGTTTCCTAAAAAAAAAAAATTATTTCCAGATTTTCGAATTGGGGTTTATCAAAAAAATAATAATTTTATTGTTTATTTCATTATTTTATTACAATTAAACCAATTAATTAATAAAATAATCAAAATAATTACATAAAAAATTCGAAAAACTATGAAACCTTAACCCCCTTCAAGTTTTGATTTTTAGGTAATTAAAAATCACATGGGTGGCTCGTGATACCACTGTTGGAATATATAACTAAATATCATTATTCACGAGTACGCAACGGAAGCAAATCAAACCATGTAATCAAATAATTAACCTTGAAATAGGATTAAGGAATACCTCTTAATGTAGATGATAAAGTAAAGAAACTTTAAAATGATTTGAAGTAAATCCCTCTACGATTTCACACACGATCCACAGATATAGGTGTGCTAGCACTTGATCACGAACCGAGCAACCTTTGGCTTGATCTCCTTCTTCAAAACCGAAAACCAAGAACCCAAAGGGTTTTCCCTTGGTTTGGCCGTCCAAAAGAATGAGAGGAGAGGAGATGAAAGGTTTTAGGAGTTATAACTTTGTAGTTTTGTTCAAGAAAACCATAAGGCTACCTTTATGTATTTATAGGTAGAATTAAACTTGGCCATCAAGTTTAGGGTTTCACTAGGAAACCTAGTAGGGAGGCCGGCCCCCTTTATGCTTTTCTAGAATCTTCCCTAATCGTTTTATCTCCTTACTTTAACGACCGTTAGCTAGTAACCGTTAAATATTAACGATCGTTCGTTAACTTATTCGTGATCCATATTAATTAATAAATCAATTAATATTAACTATATTTGAATCGAGACGTGTGACCCCGTAGGCTTAAATCATTTCCGGACATACGTTCATTTTACGTGATCACATACTAACATTTACTTAGTAATATATAATTCTAGATCAAGAATTAACGCCAATTGTATTTTAGTATTGTTTGAAATCCCATATGAAATCTCTTTCTATATAGCAAAAGGGAAAAATAGATCAATATTTGGTTTCCTATATATTTTCTTTCACCAATTTCTTTGCAAGTGGTCTGTCATTTCATTATCAATACGTTTTCTCTCTGTATAACTAAAAGAGTTAATTTGTAGTATTTTTTGAAATCCCATATGAAATCTCTTTCTATATAGCAAAAGGGAAAAATAGATCAATATTTGGTTTCCTATATATTTTCTTTCACCAATTTCTTACAAATACTATAATTTATGCATTGAATGGAAGCTAACTCTTCTCTCTGTATAACTAAGAGAGAATATGTTTTTGATTATGTGACAATTATCTTTATTTGACACCTAGGATTTTTGCTTAGGTGTCATTTTATCCTATTTTTTGATTTTTTTTCTTTTTTTTAACATTATTTGATTTAATATAGGTCATGTGTGTTGTGGTAAGTTATTATTGGGAGGTGATATTCGTACCACTTTTTTTGATTAATCTACCACAATGTACAACTCACATAGCAGACTGTACAAGTTGTTAATGCAGCAATGTGGTATATTTATCAAAAAGAGTGGTACGAATATCACCACTCTTTATTAAATCAATTAACTTTTGGAAAATAAAACTTCAACCATTTATTTAAATTTTTTTATTATATAACTAAGAGAAGATAATTTTGCTCTTAATTGACATACAAAGTTAATTGTCACATTAGATTTTTGATTATTTGTCATTTTATCACAATGTTTATTTTATTTTCATGTTCATGTGTATAGTCATAAGTTAATTAGTCAAAATTTGTCAATCAATATAAAATCTTAAAAAAATATTATTTGATATAAACTTATTTTCACGTTATAAAGAAATCAATTTGATTTTTTCACATCAATATATCAATATTTTGTTTAAATTATAGTCTATAATTTATAATAAAATAGCTTAATTGTTTTATCTTCTAACGAGAGTATCCTCCTGGAACTCTTGCAAGAGATGTCATTGAGAATACCATCATAACGGATTACGTGGATACCATCCAAGCATATTGTGAGTATGAGCTCTCCAAGTTCATACGTCGCCCCGATTTTCCCAGCACTCCTTTCTTCTGTAGCAAGCTTGAAAGCCTCGGAAGGAAGACATGATTGAAGAAGAAGCATAACAAGTGCCCATGTGGAAACTTTTTATGTTAAATTATTGGTAATTAATTAATAATTACAGTACATTAGAAACCAATTATTCTTAGAAGTGGAATATATTTCGCGTTGTTAATCATTGACCGATTGTTCTTATCATTGGTTAGTTAACTTTACTTTTATATATTAAAATTATTGGGATACTTCTTATCATTGGTTAGTTAATATATTTTATGCTACATTATTTGGATATATTACTAGATGTTATGGATAACTTGTGTATACAATCTCAAAGGTTTACGCATATCACACTCTGCTTGATGTCCTAGTAGCATTCAGATAGATATATTTGGCGAATTCGAATCTTATTTTAAGATTTCCAGCCCCGGTATTGAGGATATAAGCAAAAAAATAAATGAGAAATGATTGTTCGTAAACTACCAAAACTCGATCAGGTATTTGAAGTGAACTTCAGATTTTGTCTTTGGCATTCGAGTAAAGTATCCAGACGATAAAGTATAAGATATGTTATAGTAATTATGCTAAAACAGATTCCCTCTCACCTATTTCTCTGGGGAGTCACCGGGCTGTAGTCTATGCGGTAGTGACTCAGGGTACCTATTCGGTACATGGGACCAGAGGGTTCCCACCCATTTACCCTTTTTTTTTATCTATAATATATATTGACATATATGATATTAGATCAAAAACAAATACATATGCTAACTTTTTACAAAATACGATGCTGAGAATTACAATATATTATTATTGTTATGCATTTATCAATCTCACTAGTACAGAATTATAACATAGAGTCCGGTCAAAAAGACTTTAGAGACCGGTGAAACAACCGGTCTCTATGACTACTAGTCTCTGTCATAGAGACTGGTTGTCCACCGGTCTCTATACTAAGCATAGAGACCTGTTTTATTCAAAATAACCGGTCTCTATTCTTTATTTTAGTTTTATAATAAATACATAGAGACCTGTTTGTTATTAACTAACTGGTCTCTATTTATTCATTATAGACCTGATTGTTATTAATGACCGGTCTCTATCTTTTTTTATTTCTAAAAAAAAACCTATTGCCCAAAACATGCTGTACCACCTGCTTGTCAACAATTATCAAAACCAAAATTGCTCGGCAATCAAAACCAAAACAAAATATGCATAACAATCAAAACTAAAACCAAAACCAAACTTGTTGCTCAATAATCAAATCCAAATCCAAGCTACTAACACCTAATGCTCAATCAAACTACTAAATAATAAATTTAAAAACTAAACATCTTCGAAAAACATAAAACTAAACAAAGTTAAAGTTCTTAAAATCATATAAAATTCCTAATAATAAAGTCAAAATTCAATGGATAGTCCATACTTAATTTTCGGAATCAAAATTGCACTTGTCCAAAAACGAACCATAGCATCTAATTTGAGTGCTCGTAAGGTTTTTGCATCATTCCAAGGTATCTACAAATAAAAAGAAAAAAAAGAAGTAATGTTATTATAAGGAAATTAGTTGCAAGAGCCAAATTAAACTACATTCCCAAATCCCAACTCGACTCGTGTTGTTGGACCAAAATTTTAGTAACAATCATAAATCATATATATAATAAACATCTGACATACAAATGTTATGTGTATATATATACCCAAATCCCAACCCATCAACACCCATTATAATTATAAAAGATAAAAGTTTACCTCGGGAAAGTGATCCAACGAAAACCGTTAGAAAAACCTAAATAAATTAAAAAATAATGTGTGTTAATATTTCGTCAAACAAAACAATTGTTAATTATATACAAATATAACACAAATAATCATAAATAATTAAAATTATTAAAAATACTTTGTCAAACCGTGCTTTTGGCTTTGTTCATGCTTTAGATTCAAGTATAATCACCATACAAATTATTACAAAACTTGTAGAAACATCTCCCAAATATTTACCATTTTATTGGTGTTGTACGGCTGTGTGGTGGTTGATGTAGCGGTGCTGCGGTGGTGCGACTCAGATGGAGGGTGATGTGATTGCGGTTCAGTTAGGGGATGGTGCTGTAATGTGTGACGGCGTTTCACTTAGGGTTTTGCATACTAAGGAAATAAGGAATAAGAGAAGTTAGGCTGTTTGAGAAATAGAAGATAACAGAAGTCAAAGCGAATTTGCTCCATGAAACCCTAACAGATTCGAATGCTCACCAATCAGGGATTGTAGCCATCCTTTATGTCGAGAAAGTACTAGTGAGGCGTGGAGTCCGACATCAATGTTTCTGGCAGATATGCGCGTTTTACTTCATGCTTTTGAAGTAAATGTCAAGAAAATGGACGAGTTAATCGCTAAGCACTGCATATTACCCTAGAGAGAATGGTCGCGTGAGAGAATCCTCCAAAATTTTAAGACGTGTGGTGAGCATGAGTAGTTGATCTTTGGCGGAGCATAGAATTTACACTTGTTCTTAATAGGATATTCGTATAGCAATCACTATCGCGCAAGTGTCACCCTGTGGAATGTTACTTGGAAGATTATGTTGATCTCTGAAGAACAGTCGAGTAACTGGAGCTGTATTGCATGAAATATGGACATGACACCGACTAAGAAAATTTACGCATTAAGATGACAACTCAAAGCGGATTGTGATTAGCAAAAATCTTATGTGGATAAGAGAGAAACTTATCGAGATCAACTTGGAATACGTGTTCAAGTCAACAAGGTTACTATTTGTTTGGAATTACCCGCAGAACTTCCAGGAATTTATTCTACCTTTCTCGGTTCTCGTTTTATGAAGTATTATACCGTCAAGGTTTCACGTGTACCTATAAAAGAAATCGAACTTCAAGTAAATTAAAATAAGACAACGTCGAGGAGCCTATTGTCTTTGTGAAGAAACGCTTAAGAAGAAGATAAATCAAGACTATATGGTAGAGCATAACGCTATGAAAGCATGGAAAGATGTCGAAGTGTTAACGTGAAATCGAGAGAAATGTGTTTCGTCATTGTTGGATGTGGCTTGGATCACGAGGTCGTGATCCGTTCCAAGTGCGGGAGAGTTGTAACATCCCGAAATTTTAAAAGTAAATAAAATATACCTTTATTATAGTTTTAACATTAAAGTAATTTCCTAGTATTTTATTTTTAGATGCGGGGTTAATTTAGTTGGAACTTTAGTGGATAGCGGGTATTTTACCCACAAAATTTATAATGGGACGTGGCATTTGTATGAGTTGCCAGCCACATTTTTCCCACTTTATTTTCCCATACCCCAACTTCTTCCATTACCTTCTCCATCCTTCTTCAATATTCAATCCAATTTCAATTCATGCAATTGGGACTTCTAATCTCAAACTAAAGATTCATCCATCAGGCATAACAATAATAATCATCATTTGTTAGGTCCAGATTTAGTCCAGACTTACTGGACTGGCTCCAGACTGGAACTACTGGAACCTTATTTAGGTTTGTTAAGAAACTTGTTTTGCTGGTCTCGCTCCAGACCCGACTACTGGAGCTCACTGAAGATCTGACCAGAAAACATACTCTACTGGACCTACTCCAGACTTGGAATCTGGAGTCCCTCTGAAGATTTGTCCAGAAATAATTGAAGACTAGTGAGCATTTACTTGTACAGGTAATCTGGAGCATTCTCCAGATTAGCTCACTGAAGACTTCACCCCAGTCCAGATCTACTCTACTGAAGACATTCTGACTGAAGTCAAAGACTGAAGTCTGAAGGAAGAAGACTTAACAAATGGCAGAGTCCACTGGAAAGTCTTACCAGATCTGCACACTGGAGGATTGTTAGTGTTCTAGATCCTGCAAGTCTGAACACTAATATCGAGGATTGACTTTTGCCTTTAACACACTTTCCAAAGAACAATCCACTTGTTCTTTAACAAAGTATACGTGTGTTAAGGTGGTTGGATAATAGGATACACTTGCACTTGATGTGACTTTATCCTTATTCTTATCCAATACATTTAATGTTCTTGTTGGATCATTAAATGTATGCCAACCATATTTGTACGGCACAAATTCACTGGTGAATTTGTTGCCTATAAATACTAAGTCATTCCTTGACATAAAAATACTTTTAAGCATTCCTTTTGCATTTAAGTGAATTTGTCTAAAATACTCTCGATCTTAAACAGGGATACTTCACAACTTTAAGTATCTCGATCCTAAAGAGCTATTTGACAATTATAGATCATTTGTAACTCATAGGTTGTTAGGATACTCACTTAATTGTGTTATCTTGATTCCGCAACAACCTTGTATTTTATTTAAACATCAATAAATGAAATACCCATGAAACATACATAATGGTCCACTTTATTTGTTTATTGCTTTAAGTCTTGTA
>CM067174.1:21801817-21856886 GCA_034093135.1 Erigeron breviscapus
CATGTGGCCAGTCAAGACGAGATGATGATGACGTCAGATAAGGAAATAACTAAGAAGAGCATACCAAATATTCAACATAAAGTGTGTGAATCATTTATTGGATTTACTTTTGTTTAGTAAACTACCAAATACAAATTACATTTTTTTTTACATTTAGTTAAATGGGTAAACATGAACAATGACCTCGTCTGTTCATTTACGTTCAACCACAATGTCAATTTCTGCATAAACGGGATATGAGGATAGCGAAATATAGACGGTCAATTCATCTACGTTCATTCGTTTTTGGGTGAATCTCATACCAGTGTCGGCTTAAACTTTTAGGTGACCTTAATTGGGATCAAATTTGGGGCCTAGTCTTAAGAAAGAAAGCAGAATACATGCTACGATGAAGGAGCACAACTATTATATTGTTGATTTGCTGCCTTCTCCTACTATGTGAATTACAATAACTGACTCCATATATGATGTACTCATACTCACATAGCTACTAGTGTGTTACTATGAAGGATTGAAAAATCACAAGGCTATTGCTATTATAATTTGTGAGTAATAAAAAAAAATCTAAAATAAAAAACTTGTGAGTAATAAATGGTGTACTATACCTGCATACCTTACTTATTTTTTTAGTCGAGGTTAATTATATTAGCCGCTAAAATTTTTAATGTATACAAAAGCTAGATGCTACAGCCGTTCTAAAAAACAAAGAAGCTAGATGCTACAAAAATTGGGGGTCTTTTGTTTTTGGAGGCCTAAAGCCCATGCTTGACCCCATATTACAATTGGGCCGGCCTTGTCTCATACATATATCACATGGCATGTTTGCAGTCGGTCGGTAACATTAAGACATCTAGAAGAATACAACAGAGACTATCCGAAACACCCATTATTGAAGATGTGAAAATCTTGTTTCTAAAGTAACTGGCCGGGTATAACAACCAAACATAGACTTGAATGCGGGTAATTAATTCTAACATGCCAACCGTTACCATTAGACAAAAAAACACATCGTTAAACAATACACCGTTAATCTTAAAACATAAAACTTTGATGACGAAATATAAACTTGCAATGTTCTTGGAAGATAAAAATAAGAAGCTAAAAAGTTTGATTGTGAAAATTAAAATAGACTAAAGTTTTGTATTGCACATGTTCTTGGAAGATAAAAATAAGAAGCTAAAAAGTTTGATTGTGAAAACTAAAATAGACTAAAGTTGTATCACATGAATCGTTAAACATAAAACTTTAATGGTAAAAATAAAAAATCTTAAAAGGATTTAGTGGTTAAAGTGTGAAAGACTAAAATATTACCACCCTAAATAAAATGAAAAAAAAAAACCAAAAAGTTAAGTTAACATCTACACGCTAACTTAAACACTAAAAAAAAAAAAAAAAAAACTAAGCAGGCAGGCAGGCTGCTGAGCCAGCTGCCAACCAGTCCGTTCACTATAAACAATACACCGTTAATCTTAAAACATAAAACATAAAACTTTGATGGCGAAATATAAACTTGCAATGTTCTTGGAAGATAAAAATAAGAAGCTAAAAAGTTTGATTGTGAAAACTAAAATAGACTAAAGTTGTATCACATGAATCGTTAAACATAAAACTTTAATGGTAAAAATAAAAAATCTTAAAAGGATTTAGTGGTTAAAGTGTGAAAGACTAAAATATTACCACCCTAAATAAAATGAAAAATAAAAAACCAAAAAGTTAAGTTAACATCTACACGCTAACTTAAACACTAAAAAAAAAAAAAAAAAAAACTAAGCAGGCAGGCAGGCTGCTGAGCCAGCTGCCAACCAGTCCGTTCACTATAAACAATACACCGTTAATCTTAAAACATAAAACATAAAACTTTGATGGCGAAATATAAACTTGCAATGTTCTTGGAAGATAAAAATAAGAAGCTAAAAAGTTTGATTGTGAAAATTAAAATATACTAAAGTTTTTTTTTTTTTGTTAAAAAATATACTAAAGTTGTATCACATGAATTGTTAAACATAAAACTTTAATGGTAAAAATAAAAATTTTTAAAAGGATTTAGTGGTTAAAGTGTAAAAGACTAAAATATTACCACCTTAAAAAAAATGAAAAATAAAAAACCCAAAAAGTTAAGTTAACATCTACACGCTAACTTAAACACTTTGTATCACATGAATCGTTAAACATAAAACTTTAATGGTAAAAATAAAAATTTTTAAAAGGATTTAGTGGTTAAAGTGTAAAAGACTAAAATATTACCACCTTAAATAAAATGAAAAATAAAAAACCCAAAAAGTTAAGCTAACATCTACACGCTAACTTAAACACTAAAATAAAAAAAAAAACAAACTAAGCAGGCAGGCAGGCTGCTGAGCCGGCTGCCAACCAGTCTGCTTCACTATTCACGCGAATTTAATTTATATAGTATATATAATTTGTCATTGTTTCAAACTTTTAATTCTTCAACTTTTGGCACTCATGTTTTTTTTAAGGAGTGAGGAAAACCAAACCATAAACAAAAAAACCCTAAAAAACTAAACCGCAAACCCGCCTCAAAATGAAAATCCGATTTTATGGTTTTTGTATTTGGAAAAACCAAAATTAATGATTTGGTTTGTACGCAAACGTCACACCCAGTGATCCAGATAACTTTACCAGATTAGTAGCTGACTTGCTTTAGATAGAAACCAATAAATGAAGAAAGCTCATTTCATTGTCATCAAGAATCAAGAATCATGATTCTGCCTTCACAATGCATCTTTGTATTGCATACAGTCTGGTAGTTACTAGTTACAACATTATGCAATACAATAAATACATATCTATACGTATTACGAATTCATAATGCTCAAATGTGTGCACGGGCTCACACTTTGACACCGGCTGCGGCTTGCTTGATTTGGTCAATTGTAAAAACACCAAAGCAATCGTCATCTTTTACTGCATTTATTGCAGCTAGTGCAACATCATCCACGCTAACAGGAGCAGCCAAAACTAGATCAGATGCAGGTAGAGAATTCAGGGGTTTGGTGAAGCTTGATGTGGCATTGAGAAGTCTTTCCACAGGTTCACCTATCAAATCCAACGGGATCTCAATATCCCCAAACTTTCTTTTCCCGTATATAAACCCAGGTCTTAGTACAACACCTGCATAAGTTAACAGAAAACCCCTAAAATATTGCTTTGTTTCTTTAGCTTTCAAGATTTTCAAGCCTTGGTACACACAGGATACAAGCCAAAAAAATATAATAATGAAAAAGGTGAAAAGATTGCTTATGAAGTGTACCAGAACCCGGGTATTTGGAGAGAACCTCGGATTCGGCCTTTCGCTTTCCAGTGAAGTATCCAGACGTAAGTAAAAAAGATGGTATATTATAGTCATGCACCGAGATTAAGACAAACTTGGGAATTCCTGCAAGAAAAAAGGGATTGGTTAAACTAACGGTATGCTGATATCAATTTTCCAAGGAATAATTGGCATATAAGATCATGTCACTGATTCAAACTTATGCCCTCGTAACTCTAAATGCCCTATTTAACCCATTTATTATTTAAAAATCTGAGAATAAAAAAGGGATAACAAAGTGTTTTGCAGTCTGACTGCATACTATAGTGTTCTGAATTGAAGCTGGAGATCAATCTTAAACTGTGTAAACATGATAATCAAAATGAAACTTTGGGTATTTGTGTTTCAGATTAGTTGATAGCCTATCTGGGATTGCGAGTTCTAGCATCACAAGGAACTTGCTTACCAAGATTCAAGGAAACCATATGACATTATGTGGGTGGGTGAAGTCATGAACGGCAGTTTTTCCCAGATGTGCAAAAACAAAAATTATAGATACAATAGCCATTAACAATGTGTGACCATATAGTTGTGTAGCTTAGTGTTACCAAGAACCAAGAATCGGTTACTCACCATATTCTTTGGCAGCGGTTACCGCAACGACATTCGCCTCACCGTTAATTCGTTGCATCTGTTCCTCGCTACCAAAACCTCCGAGTGTTGAAATCACTGCAGTAGCGCCGGGAAGTACTTCATCCCAATTAACATAGAAAACATCTCCTGGAAGTTGAACATATAGTGGTGAACAAACTACAAAGAACCAGAAAAACACAGACTGGAGGGAGGGAGGAACCAGGGTGTATTACTGAGGGGGTAACTTGGGTATCTACTTTATAGTTGGACTTTTATTAAACTATGTATTAAGTCAAACAGACAGATGATCACAGCTATTCAATAATCTTAATTTATCACAGCAATCTTCAGTTCAAGTACAATTTAGACCCATTTCATGTATGGATTCATCCCTTCCTCTGTGTTTTAAGCTATGATACAAATCATATGATCACTTGTAGAAAGTAGCTATAACCATTAACATACCAGTGATCCAAGTCACTTGATCTTCCCATGAGTTCAAGCTATTTGGCCGTCCTGACCTGAAAGTTGTTATCAAACAAGATTAATACGATAAATAATGAACTTCGATGATACACTTTAGAACTCAATTATCAGATTCCTACTCCTGTACTTTAAGATCACTATTTCAGTATGATATGATCCCACATCGGCCAAGTATGGGATTGGTTGTTGGTTTATAAGCCTAGGTGTCCCCTCCTCCTTTGAGCTAGCTTTTGAGAGTGAGTTCTACACCTAGCTTATGGCATGATACGAGCCTATTATGGGATGGGTTCGTATCAATTGGTATCAGAGCCAGCCCTACCTTTCGAGGTTCCAACGCTCGGAGTGGTGGCCTATGGAGTGGTGGCTTGGACCCAAGGAGAAGGGTGCCAACCGTGACCAACATAACTGTTGGCTCTTCAAAGGGTGGCGTATTGATATGATCCCACATCGGCCAAGTATGGGATTGGTTGTTGGTTTATAAGCCTAGGTGTCCCCTCCTCCTTTGAGCTAGCTTTTGGGAGTGAGTTCTACACCTAGCTTATGGCATGATACGAGCCTATTATGGGATGGGTTTGTATCACAGTATTTCAACACGATTTTCATATTATTATGCTATCCGAATTACACTAATAAACGATATTAAAAAAAAAAGACACCATTTGAGGTTTACAATTATCCAAATGCTTGGGACTTCCTAATGATAGCATTACTGTCAAATGCTTGGGACGTCTTAAAGTCTGAACTTACCACATTTAGTATTACTGTCAGGTTGGTTAATGGGTCTAAATAGGCTCAGGCGCTCAGCTGCGCAGGTCAAATGAGTAAGTTCCTTTTAGTCATCAAGTCGGGTTGACATGGCAACACATCTTTTGTCTGTCTTCTTTAGTTTCATAAATAACTAAGATATTCGATATGATTATAAAACTATTATTGACAAAATGATCTAATTGTAATGAATTCAACGGTTTGACATGTACACTTTTTGGATAGCTTCGCATATTTTACTCATTTGACCCATATTGACCCAGTTTTGGAGAATTATGTTGAAATTGCCTCTTCTAGATATTACTCACTGACTAATCTGGATGCAAAATGAATAGGTGATAACAATTTGCACCCCGTTGAGGGTTCTGAGTTCTGACTGAATTTAAAATTTTCTTACAGAGAAGGAAGAACATGTTTTTCGAATCGGATAAGAAGTAAACAAAAACCAAGTTAAGTTGGCTTAGAGAGAAATAAGTTTTGATATGTACCATGGCATATATCAAACTGGAAACAAGATAAAGCTATATTTTATTAGTATGTTTAAGTAGAAGGGGACATCCCTGGGTATTTTATTTATATACGAAAACAAGATATATCAACAGAGAAGAAAATTTCGACGGGTAAGACATGTAAATCTATATCCATAAATCAGTCAACCTGGGTTGTTTCACTTCTGACGGATAAGATACTGACATGTTATTTGGGCAGCCCATTTTACTAACTTTGTACTTAATAACAGCTTTTTATATTTATCTATAAAGTTCAAATATGACAAAGGTGTTGTCGTACCAATCCAACCCACTCAATTTTGACCTGCGCTAAGAAGTTACCAATCAAATCTGCAACTAATTTTGACCTATTACCTATCCTGCCCATCCGGCCTTGTCTAGGTAACTTTAGTTGAAGTTAGTATAGAAATTGGTTCACCTGCTTAGGCTTATGACTTCAATACCCCTTGATGCTGCAGCCTTGCATATAGCTGACCCAACGAAACCACTGCCTCCCAACACTACAAGCTGATAAGAAAAAAGGAACGTATTATGGTCTACTAAACAGACTGCTTAATTTGCATTTAAGGATTTCTCGAAATGGATATATAACGAAATAAATCACGTGTGCGAATTCAGACCCTCTCAGCCTTAATATTTGCTTCAACATCTATAGTGAAGGAGTTGTCCTTTATGCCTGCATCAGCATAGCTGCATTTGACACCAAACCTTGAAAATCTGCAGAAAAATCAAGCATTGGTCAATGCAAAAAATACAAATTCGTTACTAAAGAATAACTATATTAGTTTAATCAAAAGTTGGTCAATATGGATTTCTGGTTTTAACAATGTGTTCATCGTGGTAATATGCTTTATTATTAAAAACATTTAATGTTTTGGTTTCCTTAACGACAGTATTATTTCCATCAATTCCGTCCAAATTTTGACAGACCATTGACTGGAAACAAAATTGGTGTGAGGCAACTAACATAATGTTTACTAACTCATACGTTCCTCACATTTTTAACATGCAACTGTTTGTTATTCCTGCCAAGAAATACATGAGAGAAACGTAACAGTTAAAAACACCATTTACTTGCCATATCATCAGAAGACACACATATCATGCCTGATGTGCCAGTCATGAATTATGTCAAATTGTAAACAAACAATGAGGGTGATGTTAGTTTTTTACCTTATCAAGAAAACCAAATCAAAATAAACAGCTGGTCTTACAAATAGATGGTAACTTTAATTTTCTTTGCATTTTCGCAAGAACAATGCTTGAAAGAGTCATTCATTCTATTTACATCAGCTTTAACCACAATAATGATTTCTAATTCTTAATATGCCTACTAAATATATATTGATGTTAGTTCAATCTACAACCAAACTCCTTTGTCTTAAGTAAAATGCCACTCGGTGGTTCACCAAAAGAAAGATGATGCCAAAATTCAGGTTCCACTGAATAACCTCAATACTCGTTTATTCGATCTAAACCGTGTATGAACTTTTACACACACAAAAAATCACCAACTAAAAGAAACCTATAATAATATTGCACTACAATCGATGATACCTATAGTTAGTATTTAATAACTAACAAGAAACATTATAAACTCTTGGCCAAATTTCTCTTACACAAATAGATTCAGAATCAACAAAGTCACAACGATAACCAATTTAATAAGGACCATTAAAAATCTACACAGATTTTCAACATAACATCAAGATTTATGCTAGTTACGCCATATTTAAGCTGGATTGCAATAAATTAACATAAACTTGATAAGATTGATCCCTAACGGATGCCCGTAAAAAGAATGAAAAAAAAAAACCCATTGAATACAACCTTTAAAAAAGAATCATAAATTTAAGAAACATCATTGAAATGCATATTCATTTATCAAGAAGCAAAAAATGATACCAATACTCACCGGGGTAATACAACCCTTTACCCAAAAAAAGATGATACCAACATTTTCAAGTTAAATAACCTCAATGCCAAAAGAAGACCTATTGTAGCTTTCACAAGTTAAAGGGAACTTTATTAAAATTTCACCAAATACATTTGATAAACTGATGGAAACTTACCCAGTTACCCCCGATTAACGTTAAATTAAGTAAATCCAAAACAATAAAGTACACAAAATCCTTAAAATGTTAGTAGCTTATATTAACTCTATTAGAAAGGCCCTAGAAAACTAACCCAGTATGTTTTTTTTTTACATAAAGCATCAAACTTTAGCTAAATTAAGCCAAATTACAAGTAAATTGGGAGGAATTCAACATAAAACATACACAATATCCTTATAGATGTAAGTAATTTAACTATAAAAGAAAACTGAAATACAAAATCAAGAAAAATAACCCAGAATCTTTTTTACATAAAGCTTCAAACTTTAGTTGAACAAAGCCAAATTAAATCTGAATTTGAATGATTTTAACACAAAACAAACATACCCAGAAAGGGGATAGTAAGAAACTGACCTATTGGGGTTTGAGAAATGAGAATAAGGGATAGCAGAAGAAGGATATAAACATGTCTTTGAAGTTAAATAAGGTTGTGCAGAAATGGCAGCAGCTGCAAATGATAGAGATGAACAAGACATTTTCTCTGTTTGTGTGTTTGGGACTGAACCACTCTTCTCTCCAAGGTTGTGGTGTGGTGAGTTTGAGTTGAGTTGGTGAAGTATGTAATTCAGGATCGTTTTTAAATAGTAAAGTTTAAATATATTATATTCAATGTAAAGAAAAAAAGAAAGTTCTCAAAAATGAGATTTTCGGGAAAAAAAAAGTGTTTTAACAATTCAATCCATGATACTTGTTTGTTTATATTGAAAGTATTTTAAACAAACATGTCAAATGAGGAAATAATAAACACGTACCCTATCAAATTTTAAATTCATAAGTTATTATAACTCATTAGTGTACCAACTACCATGTAATGTAAAGAAGAAAGTAAAATAGACCCATCAATCATAAAGGCTCATTCCAACTAAAATTCAATCGCACCTTTTAATATAATGGTCACCTTTTGCCAAGTTGCCCTCTAGTTTTACAAGGTTGAATTCGTTAACAAGTTAAAAGGTTTCATTAATATTGTGAAAGAAAACTTGCTCAAATCCTCAATTGTTTTTATGTATTGTTTTTCTCAAACAATATTAAGAACATGAATTGATTGCCAGGATATCGCGATACTAAACATGTTGATGTAAGTATTTAACCTTGATAATGCATGCCAAATCACTTTCATGTCTAAACTCGATCTATCGGACAAATTGAATTATACGTTGTACTTGTGTCATGTGTGATAAATGTAATGCATAACTAACTGAAAATGAAGGTTCAAATGCAGAAGCCAAAAGTTTGATATACCCAAATATTTATTTTGGAAGGCCGATGATTAGTTCATAAGCTTAAAAGACTCGATACATAATACATATTAATCATTTCGTGTACCTTAGTTTTTGCACATGAATGTGTTGTGAGCGGTTTTTGTGACAAATGAAGTTGGATGAATTACAATGTATATAAGCAATACTAAAATTGAATGTAGCAGTATGTCATACCCAAATATTTATTTTGTTTTATTAATCTTTATGTACACATATATGTTAAATCTATGAATATGAGTATGAATTATTATGTGATATACTAATATTATCTTTCAAGGTAGTCTATATTTTGCTACGAAATGTAATTAACTATGACCGAATGTCTATTGTGTGCACAAACTATCAGAACCTCTATTGTATGCACGAACTTAGTAAAAATGTTTAAATCATGTAAATAGTATACGTGGCACCCCATATGAGCTGCCACGTACAAGTTTTTGATTGGCTGGCCATGGTTAGTTACATAAATTGAACATTTTTACTAAGTTCATGCATACAATAGAGGTTCTGATAATTTGTACACACAATAGACATTTGGTCATAGTTAATTACATTTCGTACACTTAACCCAAAAATATATATATGTCTTAAAAATAAAAAAGTTGATTACTTATACTTCTATTATGAAAAAAGGTATACAAGAAAAAGGCTATGAAAAAACACAAATGGAGAATCGACAAAAATCGATCATTGTTATTAATTATCTTCGAGTAATACATGTAGTTTCTTTCTTATATATATGTGATTTAAAACATTGAAAATGGGAATATATATGTGCAATTGCCACAATTTTTGTTTTTACTTATATTAGTAATCATGAGTTAAAGCATTAAATTAAATAATTCTATGTATCAAGAAAAAAAAAAACAAGATTTTGGATCAAGTAGTTAACATTGAAGATAAGATTCATGGCTTTGATCCTTATTTTTTACTAGGTCAGGAGTTTTTTTTCTACCTCAAATACTACTAAAAAATAATTTATCAAACTTAAATATTGATAAGACAGTCTCCATCAAAACCTTCCTCATAAACCTCAAAGATAATATTAAGACCCATAACTCGTGGAAAATAGGATTAGAAGTTATTTACTTACTTAGCTATCGAGTATAAACAATAAAAAAAGAAAATATAGAATGGCCCATTAAGGTTCGAACCTGCGACCTTGGCGTAAAAAGTAAGCTTTTTTTAGAACAGAAGTCGTAAAAATAATATATTAAAAAAAATAGAATGGCCCATTCAGGTTTCGAACACACGACCTTGACGTAGTAAGTAGTACTGTAAGTTTTTTCTTAGAACAAAAGTCGTAAAAATAAGTAAACGCCCAGAGAAAAAGGGGAGGATGGGGAAATCGGCGACAACAAAAGATGACGCGCAAGCTCTTTTTCAATCTCTCCGATCTGCTTATTCTGCTACTCCTACTAATCTCAAGGTAAGTTCTCTCTCTTTTTTTAATTGTATTCTTTTTGTATGTATATATATAGCCCTAATTAAATTGTATGAAAACTGATGATTGTGTTATATATATATATACTTTCAGATCATAGATCTGTATGTCGTTTTCGCTGTATCCACTGCTCTAATTCAGGTATTTTTTTGCTTTCCTTTTATTTTCACTTTATTAATTTTATATTTATACATACCAGATTTATACTGCAAAATGTATGTATCTATGTGACTAACTGACTATGTATGTATGTATGTATGTATGCTAATGATATCTAAATCTAAACTAACTGGTAATCTACACATTATTATTTATAATTATTTTGTATTGTTACAATAGTCTCATCATGATTATCTCTGTGGAAATTAGTCAAAGCATATTAGGGGATAGCTATTGTAATGTAATTTTTATGAGTAAGACTTTTAGTCATTTCCGTATTCATATGTTATTCAAAGATTTGGCATGTTGATAATCTAATAAGCGTGCTAATTCGATTCACCTCACTTGATAAGAGTGGAACCTGCATAACAAATGTGCTAAATGTCTAAAACGATTTAGTTCAAAGTCAGTTGGACATACAAAGTTATTAGTATCTGACTATCTCCTAAGCTCTGCGATTATCGTATTACTACTGTGTGATACTTGCTTTCATGATACTTGTAGAAGCTCATTGACATTTTTGTAGTAGAAAACAAGAGTAAATGTGGAAAACATCGTCTCGCCCTTTTATCTTTACTATTCTTTTTTTTAAAAGAAGTAAGGTAGTAGGCTCAAAACATAGTTTGTTTATGTTGTGTTTATTACCAGGTAGTTTACATGGCAATAGTAGGGTCGTTTCCATTCAACTCTTTTCTCTCGGGTGTGCTTTCATGTGTTGGAACAGCCGTCCTAGCTGGTAAGCTTTATTATATATTCATTCGTCATGTCTGGATGTATGCTCATTTCAGTTTAAAAATTATTGCTTCGCGGCTAATCTTTTCTTATCGTTTTGACTGCAGTTTGTCTTCGTATTCAAGTCAACAAAGAAAACAAGGAATTCAAGGTATGAAGTTGGTTCTTGCTAAAAACTGAGTGGTAGGAGAGGTTGGGTAATGGGTCAAATAAGTTCTTGTCAAAACATGTACTTTTGTATTGTGGGTTCGGGTTTCTATCACATAAACCCTTTCCGTCTTTTCTATTCTTTATTGTGTGGGTAGTTGATGTTTTAAATATGATAGGCAGACCATATTCTTATGACGATGATCTAGTCTATTAAATAGAACGATTTAAGAGGTTGATGCATTCTGAATATACATTTGGGTGACCATTGACCTTATATAACCTGTTTCCTTTTTATCTAATTTATCCCATTTCACCCATTGGAAGTACGTATAACCCACATTTTATTCATTAATGGGTTGAAATTTACTCTTCTTTGGAAATTGCATGTTGTATGTGTGTACAAAGTTCAACTTCTGTCTCACTACACATGATGTTAATGCGTTAAATTTGTGCAGGATTTACCTCCCGAGCGTGCTTTTGCAGATTTTGTTCTCTGCAATTTGGTACTGCATTTGGTGATTATGAATTTCCTTGGATAACTCATCTTCAGATATGTTCAGTAAGATGAGAGCGAGTTACAGTCGTTTTCTTGGTCTCACTTTGTGTTATTGTTGAGTCCTGAAATCTGTGTTGGCAATAGGATTATTATTTTGAACCTTTTCAAACTTTAGAATGACCGAAATAGCTAGCAATCTATTATAGATTTTCGATACTGAGACAGGTTTGCAGTTATTGTCTTTATAGTCTTTCTAAAAGGCTCTTCGTCTCCCACTATCTGGTTATATGAGTGTGCTGATCAAATGAGTCGAAATTTTCATTTTATTTTACGCTATGTACGTTTTTAAATTGAAACATTTAAAGCATACAAACCAATAATAGTATGTCTTAAAATAAGATTCGAATTTACCAACTAAATCTATCCTGAATGCTACTAGGACATCAAGCAGAGTGTGATATGCGTAAACCTTTGAGATTGTATACACAAGTTATCCATAACATCTAGTAATATATCCAAATAATGTAGCATAAAATATATTAACTAACCAATGATAAGAAGTATCCCAATAATTTTAATATATAAAAGTAAAGTTAACTAACCAATGATAAGAACAATCGGTCAATGATTAACAACGCGAAATATATTCCACTTCTAAGAATAATTGGTTTCTAATGTACTGTAATTATTAATTAATTACCAATAATTTAACATAAAAAGTTTCCACATGGGCACTTGTTATGCTTCTTCTTCAATCATGTCTTAAAACAATAACCGTTTAAAACTTCAACTCGTATTGGAAACAATTCCCTGTAAATTAACAAGATTGGCCATTGTCAAATACAAAAATTGTTTATAATATTTTTAAGATAAAATAAATTATTAAATATATAAATTTAAATGTAAAAAATGTAAGTAAAACAAATTTAAAAGAATAATTCTAAAACATTAAATCATATATTGTATTTCATCTTTTGTAATAATTTTTTGTTGACAATATTTGTTTATATTTTTTATTTGACATTTGTTACTTATCATCACTAGAATACTTTTGATTTAACTTGAGATATCACAACGTACAATTGTCCGTACTTAAAAGCTGACAATATAACTACAAATCAACTTTTGATATACCAGTCCAACCGTACAACATTCCGTACTTAAAAACATGTTCTTGTTTTTGAAAATACTAGTCCGACCATGGTTTAACCGGTCGGACCGACCGGTTTGAAAACAATTGTCAAACAAAATGAAGTACACGACACTAGGACTATATATTAATATAGGGGAAGTGAAGGTGAGGTTGTCTCACATCAACTTGGGTGAAAAATCACACATTTTTTTTAAACATCAATCATTTATTAATTATAAAAAAAATATTTACAAAAGGTAAAGTTTTTAATCTAAGTTGGATGGTTAACAATCTCGTACTACTTTCCCTTAATACTATCAATAGTTAATATTGGTAGATAACGATCCAGATTAATTAATTTCTTTTTCTTATTATTGCTTTTAAGTATATCAAACAATTGTTAAATATTTTATTTGATTTAGGATGGTTACATATCCTTGATTAATTGACAAACGTTCTATACGAATTAGGAAAACTTGACTACTTGTTGAATACATGGAGTACACTTCAATTAATAAAGTCTGAAATAAATGTATTTGTGGACCCATATCATGAGTTTTCTTGATCTACGTTTTTTAGTTTAAAACTTTTAAAGCATACAAATCAATAATAATTTGTCTTAAAATAAGATTCGAATTCGCCAACTCGATCTACTCTGAATGCTACTAGGGCAGCTAGCGGAGTGTGATATGCGTAAACCTTTGAGATTGTATACACAATTTGTCCATATCATCTAGTAATATATCATCATAATATCATATACTTAATTCTAAAGAACTTAAGCTGCCAAAATTGATTTAACTTAACATAAAATTAATTAACAATGATAAGAACAATCGGTCAATGATTAACAACGCGAAATATATTCCACTTCTAAGAATAATTGGTTTCTAATGTACTGTAATTATTAATTAATTACCAATAATTTAACATAAAAAGTTTCCACATGGGCACTTGTTATGCTTCTTCTTCAATCATGTCTTCCTTCCGAGGCTTTCAAGCTTGCTACAGAAGAAAGGAGTGCTGGGAAAATCAGGGCGACGTATGAACTTGGAGAGCTCATACTCACAATATGCTTGGATGGTATCCACGTAATCCGTTATGATGGTATTCTCAATGACATCTCTTGCCAGAGTTCCAAGAGGATACGTCTCGTTAAACCCATCTGATGAATTCACATAGAACTCGATTCCATATTCCTTGGTCATCAACGAACATTGATAGTAATCGGTTTTTTCCAAGGAATAAGAAGGCTGTTGTACGCGTCTTTTTGTACATCATCATCGTCAACACAAAATAGAGCACACCATGTAATAAAATAGAACCGCACCCAGAGACACTAGCCAAAAGGCAAATATGCCACCTCGCACGTGTTCATTATCTAGGAATGAAGATTCTTCTTCCCTCTCTTTGATTAATGCTGCTGCTTCATCTGCTGCTAATGCAGATTTTTCTTGCCCTTTTGTGATTAATGTTGCTGCTGATTCATCGGCTGCTGATGATGGGGGTATCAACACAACTGTATCACCATCCATGATCGATCACCAAAAAACGATCGAGAAACAATAACCCAAGCCAAAGGGGACGGACTCGGTGGACTGAACTTACGTACGTATTAAATAATTAAATTGGTTTAATTTTGATGAGGTAGTTTGATTCGATCTCTCTCTCTATATATAAGGGGCTGGCGATCTGGCATGATAAATCAATCTCTCAACTCAATCCTAATCCTAATCTACTTCAAACTCACACAAACAATAACCGTGTAGGACTTTAAAATCATATACCAAACGATTTCCTATTAATTAAATCAATATAGATGTAGATTTTGTTTCACGTTTTTAGATATTTTACACATTACTATATACTGAGTAATATTTTTTAACCCAACCAAAAATTATCTATTTGTGAAATATTATCTAGCTAACCCGACCAAGATTACTCTTTATATAGCAACTTAGTTAATGTTGGTAATAAAGGTGCTATCTGGTCATATAGGTGTGGTGCTGCTCAAATGAGTCAATCGATCTTTTCGTTTTATGCTACGTTTTTTAGTTTAAAACTTTTAAAGCATACAAATCAATAATAATTTGTCTTAAAATAAGATTCGAATTCGCCAACTCGATCTACTCTGAATGCTACTAGGGCAGCTAGCGGAGTGTGATATGCGTAAACCTTTGAGATTGTATACACAATTTGTCCATATCATCTAGTAAATACATCAGTATATATCATAACTCAATATCGCCTTCCTTTTTTAAAGAACTAAAACCGAAAGTTAGGGGCATAAAACTTCAACCTTAAACATCATTGTACACAGTGTTCCAACCGTTTCCCTCAAAATTGACCTTCTGATGTAGCTGGGGGTATCATCTTTCTTATAATCATGCAAGATTCGTGTATAAAAATAAGATCCTGAACTTGGATTTATATTTCGGGAGAACATCATTTCTTTGCCGATGCCTGCTCTGAAAGATACCTACATATAACAATACAAAGTTATACACCAGCTGTGGCTGTAGGTTATGCAGTTTAGGAAGCTGGATATGACTATCTCCCAGAGATACTTAAAGGACGACTATGTTGACTTTAACAGTCAATTTCACAAATTTACAAAACTATATAATTGAAAAACAATCTATGGTGTCTTAAAAAAACGTCTCAGTACAGTGTTCACAATGGCTTTTTCAACTATTTTAGCTATTATGATCTAGCTAAAGCTCTATAGATGGTGTTTTCTAAGTTTATAACTATTCAGTGTGCACGTGCAGGCACAGGGACACGAGAACCTAAGAAGCAGCTTTTTTTTTCTTCAAAATCTGCCTCCAGCAAGATAGGGCGGCGCAAAAAAGCCGTATAGTGCAGGACCGCTACTAGTTTGGGATTAAAGGCTTATTACTGCGGATGTGATAATATAAAATTATCTCTGGTGTACTAAGAAAACATAAAACATCACTTACTTGCCAGTGTAGAAACCCGCAGAAAACCAAGCATTCAATACTACTGAAAGATCTGTTTCAGATGTCTTGTGTTGAGCCACGTCTCTTGAACCTGCATCTACTTCTTGGCCTTTCTTTCCCTCTGCAATTCATACACAAGTAGTGATGCTAACTTAATCACATGCAACAGGTTTATCGAAGAAATAATGGAAACCAAAAACTTATCTAATATTCGTTCATAAGTATACTGATCTTGACCTAGATAAGGGGTACCAGAAGATTCTTTGGTAGCTGAACGAATAGCTTTCTCTACAGCTCCCATTGTTTCTTTAATAAAAGCATTATCTTTTAAAGAAACTGAGTTTCCATTATGAGTTAATGATGTACTACCAGCACAAGTTTCACCAGAGGGAACTGCTGCCGATGAGGTGTGTTGTGTAGTCGGGTATGGGTATACATAAGGACGGCAAGAGCATACAGGCGGTTCAGAAGTTTGGGGTGCAGGCACAGTATTGTATTGAGTATCATAAGCAGCACCATAACCATAACCTTGATAGTCCCAATTGCCATATTGGTAAAGCTGTTCTAATATCTTTTGCCTTTGTTCCTCAGCAGCATTATATTGGTTGAGTAAATTGTTATAACGTTCGGCACTTTCTGCATCACCATAAGCAGCATCTGTATTTTGAACCTGATCACCATTTGAAGGGCTCACAAGTTGCTCCACGACTTCTGAATTAGAATTTTCAGTTACTGAAGAATCCGCAGCCACTCCTGTATGTGTTGTGTTCTTTGGTTCGTCTGTGATGTTATCATCTGTCTTCATGTATCTATATACAAAGAAACCTTACGATAAGCCTTAAGGGACAGAGATAAGATATTTGATATTAAAAAAACACAAACCTTTTAGTTTCAATAGATCGATCAGAGACGTCGGGTCCTCTTTCTTCTGTGTGTTTTGTGATTCTTTCTTCCTTTAGAGAACCATTGTCACCTTTGATATGCATTATCTGAACAAAATGCATTCATTGCAAATGGTTATTATGTATTACAATCCTGTTCTGTGTTAGGTGAAGGTTGCACAGAGGTACATTTTTGCAAATGAACTGCCCCGCCACATGGACTAACTCATGTGTTATCTTTTATTCTCATACATGTTCAAAGTCATAAAAATTCACAAAGCATAAATAACGACAGGCAACTTGAGCAGTCCACATGTTCCAACCCAAGAACAATATCTGGAAGACGATTTCCAGACTAACTCAATGGCCCCACTAAGAAGGGTATTCACAAGATCCTCCCGTCCAGAACCAACTGGGTACACACCTAAGAGTTGTCCCCAAAGTTGTAGATCGCACGGATTGAACCCGGGTTTCGACTGGAATTCCCTCCCAACCACTTATTTCAAAATCTCCTCCTTGTATATCCATTTTTTCAATTCTTCCAAGTTTTGTACCTTATGCTTAGCTACAGACAGCTCCTATCTTAACCTTGAGTAGCTTTCAAAAGAATAAATTACTTATCAATGCCAACATATGTCAGAAATTTAACGTAGCTCCTTAATCCTTTTAACATATTTCAAACGTATAATACGATTTTCCGCCACATTTACATCCTTTACCAAACCAATAAAACTGTGAAAAAAATGAAAGAAAGAAGAAGCACTTCTTGCATTATTTTCTCAAAAGTAATATTCATCAAAGCAAGGCCTATGTAGTCTTTACTTTGGATTGTATCAATATCTCAATCAGGAATTTCCTACAAGTATAAACTAGTAAACACACAACTTTCTTAAACCAACACTCATACCAATCACATACCATCAATTTTATAATAAACGTTCACATTTTTTATCTACAATTCCCACCCAACCACTATTTCAAAAATCTCCACTATGTATACTCATTGTTTCAATTCTTCTAAGCTTTTGACCTTATGCTTACCTACAGAAAGCTCCTATCTTTAACCTTAACTAGCTGTAACAAGAATAAATTACAAAAGCTCCTATCTTTAACCTTAACTAGCTTTAACAAGAATTATTTACTTCTCAATGCCAACAAATATCAGAAATTTCACGTAACTCCTTAATCATTTAAACATATTTCAAACGTAAGAATACAATTATCCGTGACATTAACATCCTTTACCACACCACATAAAACTGCGAAAAAAAGGAGAAGAAGCACTTCTCGCATTATTTGCTCAAAAGTAATATTCATCAAAACAAGGCCTATGTAGTCTTTAAATTAGATCCTATCAAATATATCAGTCAGGATTCAGGAACATATAACAATTGTATTCCTAAAAAGTATAAACTAGTAAACACACATTTTTCTTAAACCAACAGTCCTACCATCGATTCTACAAAAAACATTCACATTTTTATCAACAAAAAAACAAAAATAAAAATCTTGGGGTGGAAAGGGAAAAGGTTAGTGACAAAATTAAAAAAGTTACGAAATTTTTATATGGGCATCTAAATTTTAGCAAATCTAAACAACGTATAACAAAAAAAATAATCCCTTTCTATGCTATTAAAATGCATATACTACACTATTTTATTATTATCTTTTTTTTTATGGGTGAAATAAACATAGAAAGAAAAGAAAGAAAGAGGGACCTTGTATTTGGAGATGGCATCATCAAGGGCTTTGACAAGGGCAGAATCGTCCAAAAGTTGAGCTTCCGCCATTGATTTCTTCAACTTCCAAGTGTGCCGCAAATGTACTGTAGCTGCTGTTGGGATCTTTTGGGAGTGCTTTGTACATCGGACAATTTAAAGGATACCCCCTTTACTTCTTACATATAACAACTTACATCCTTTTAATGTGAACATAATTTGTTATGCGTTAATGTAAGTACCGAACAAAATACCAGGTTGTGTTTTTTCTATTAATTGTAAATCTCTTATCTTTGAATTAAACCCGTACTCTTCTCCAGAAACATAAAAACCTTTATCAAATAGGTTAGTAGTAACAACTAGAAGGTTTAATCAAATAGTTAATATTTTTGTTTTGGGAGACAAAAGTAAATTATTCGTTCTTTATGTATTGTATGCCCAGAAGTTCTATTCTATCTTATATAAAACCTGAAAGTAACTTTTTTGTTTTAAGTTGAGGTAAGACGTAAGAGCGTTTATATATCTACCATCTCTATACACCATTATAATATTGAAACCTAAACCTGTAATATGCGACATTAGGTGTTGCTTACTAATTAGACTAATACTATATTGGCACAATATGTTATACGTTTGCGATTAATTGGACATCCATCCTGCTACAATAGTGTTTACCAATCCGACTTTAGCTTTGAATCACACTAGTAGATAACATATGTGTTTGACACCACTCTTGTATATCAAATCCCGATTGTTTGTACAACTTATAAGAAATCTCATAGAAACTGTTTCATATTTTCATGTTTTATGCGTAACTAACCTTAATTCAATCAGTCATACAATTGAAAAAAAACACTTGTTTCACAAGTTTAATATATGGCTTCAGTTGAGTCATGACCAAAAGTAATTTACCTAGTAATAATTATGTTTTACTCTGTCTCATATAAAAAGTTCACGTTTATTTAGTATGTTAAAAAGTTAAAACTGAAATGAGTGGTGTACCCAAAACAACAAAATATTAATCTATACTTCTATTGTGAAAGTTTTAGTAAATAACTGTTAACCTTTTTTAGTTTTAATAGCTAAAATCACACCACCATCACTAATTCTTATCATAAATCGTCAAAACGTCAAAGCCACTAAACCATAAGATATTGTGTATAAACAACAATAAAGAAAACCGCAAGAAACTACTACTTTTGAAGATACTATCCTAGTTAACAATCGAGAAGATTGGGAAAAATTATTTGGTAGTTCTAGATCTTAAATTATCATTTTATATTTTATTATAACGAGATATGTCACCCGGGCGTTGCCCCGGGAGACATTATATTTGTTACGATTTAATAGAAAAAATTATTCAAATCTATTAAAATAAATTTTTGATAGAAATAACAAAATGTATAGAAATAAGTATATTAGTTACGACATTTCGATAACGATGAGATAATGCGTTACAAATAGGTGTGCGTTCATGGATCGAGGTTAACATACCACAAACTTTTTGAAGAAAACATGTATTATTTAAATGATTAAGAATAAAACAAAATTTGACATTTGTCAGTTAAAAAATGAACAGTAAAGTTTTGTGTGAAAGTGAAAGTAGTTCGCATAAAAGTTTAGTGCTAAAAGGGTTAGAGGCTAAAATGTTGTGGTGAAAATAAAAAGAAAAATCATAAAGTATAAAGTTTAGTGTTAAAAGTGTAAGGGGTTAAAATGTTGTGGTAAAAATAAAAAGAATAAAAAGGTTACTATTCTTTGCACGCGACTGTTAAAAAACGAACAGTAAACTTTTTGTGTGAAAGTGAAAGTAGTTCGCATAATAGTTTAGTGCTAAAAGTGTAAGAGGCTAAAATGTTGTGAAAATAAAAGAAAATCAAAAAGTATAAAAGTTTAGTGTTAAAAGTGTAAAGAGTTAAAGTCTTGTGGTAAAAGTAAAAGAAAATCAAAAATTATAAAAGTTTGGTGCTAAAAGTGTAAAGAGTTAAAGTATTGTGGTGAAAATAAAAAGAATAGAAAGTTTGTGGTAAAAATAAAAAGAATAAAAAGGTTACTATTCTTTGCACGCGACTGTTAAAAAACGAACAGTAAACTTTTTGTGTGAAAGTGAAAGTAGTTCGCATAATAGTTTAGTGCTAAAAGTGTAAGAGGCTAAAATGTTGTGGTGAAAATAAAAAGAATAAAAAGCTTGTGGTAAAATAAAAGAAAATCAAAAAGTATAAAATTTAGTGCTAAAAGTGAAAAGAGTTAAAGTATTGTGGTGAAAATAAAAAGAATAAAAAGCTTGTGGTAAAAGTAAAAGAAAATCAAAAATTATAAAAGTTTGGTGCTAAAAGTGTAAAGAGTTAAAGTATTGTGGTGAAAATAAAAAGAATATAAAGTTTGTGGTGAAAATAAAAAGAATAAAAAGCTTGTGGTAAAATAAAAAAAAGAAAATCAAAAAGTATAAAAGTTTAGTGCTAAAAGTGTAAAGAGTTAAAGTATTGTGGTGAAAATAAAAAGAATAGAAAGTTTGTGGTGAAAATAAAAGAAAATAAAAAGGTATAAAAGTTAAGTGCTAAAAGTGTAAATAGTTAAAGTGTTGTGGTGAAAATAAAAAGAAAGAAAATTAAAAAGTATAAAGTTTAGTGTAAAAGTGAAAAGAGTTAAACTATTGTGGTGAAAATAAAAAGAATAAAAATTGTGGTAAAATAAAAATAATAAAAAGTTTGCGGTGAAAATAAAAGAAAATCGAAAAGTATAGAAGTTTAGTGTTAAAAGTGTAAAGAGTTAAAGTATTGTGGTGAAACTAAAAAGAATAGAAAGTTTGTTGTGAAAATAAAAGAAAATAAAAAGGTATAAAAGTTTAGTGTTAAAAGTGTAAAGAGTTAAAGTATTGTGATGAAAATAAAATGAATAAAAAGTATAAAAGTTTAGTGTTAAAAGTGTAAAGAGTTAAAGTATTGTGGTGAAAATAAAAAGAATAAAAAGTTTACTATTCTTTGCACGCAAATCAAAGATATAAAAGTTTAGTGTTAAAAGTGTAAAGAGTTAAAGTATTGTGATGAAAATAAAAAGAATAAAAAGTTCACTATTCTTTGCACGCAAATCCGTACTTTTCTTTTTATTATACAACGAGAATTTGAACCCGGGCGATGCCCCGGTATAGATAACGATACATAAAACGTACAATGGAAACAATATATGATACTCTATCTGTTAGTCGGGGGTTAACTGTCTGTTAAAACCTTTAAACTAAACAATTAAAAAATTTAGCATTTTTAAGATACATTAAAAAAACTTTAGAAGCTGACTCTCTTCTAGTACGAAGTTGGTACAGTACCGAGTTGCACTGAAAAAAAACCCAAAAGAAAAATAACAATTTTAAAAAGTTATTAAAAAACAAAAAGTTACAAAATATATAACCCAAAAAGCAAAGCAAAAAAAAAGTAAAAGGAAAAGAAAAATGTTAAAAACAAAATATTACAAAAGTTAAAAAAAAAAGAGAAAGAACATAAAATTAACAAAATATTACAAAAGTTAAAAAAAAGGAAAAATAAAAAAAGTAAATTACAAAATACAAAATATAAAAAAAAAAGAATAAAAGTAAAACAAAAAGAGAATAGAAAACAGGAGGGGGCATGAACCAAGAAAACAAACTGGAGGGGGAAAAACTAAAACTTATGAGGGGGGCAAAGTGTAAGTTACAAAATTAAAAAAAAAACAACACCCAAAAAGGAAAAAGAGGGGAGGTGGGTTTCGAACCCCCGACCTCTCACAAAAGCGGCGCGCGCACCACCCGACCAAAGGGCTTGTTGTTTCTAGTATTCACAAAGTAAATATATATTTGGTGTCAAAAAAAAAAGCGGCACTGTAGCGCTACAGTAAATGCTACAGTGCCCTCCCCCACGGGAATTATATATATAATAATAAAATATTTTGAGGTGGTAGACGTGTTATTTTTGGGTATAGACCATTTAAGTTGATAATCAAAGTGAATCAAATTTGGAAAATTTAGTCTGAAAGTATAACTCATTCTCAATTTGGCTTGAACTCGTATCGCTTTACGGTTTGGCCTTTGGTTAGCTACATACAATTTTGGACCAACCGTAAAATCTAAATTACTACAATTACATACATATAAACTTTAATGTAATATTCTGATCCCGAAGGAAAATTCTTTCGTTAAATAATAAAAAAATATTTGATATTTTTAAAAAAATAAGAGAAAATTACATTTTTGTCCCTCAAGTTGGCAAATTTTCAGTTATTGCCCTTAAGTGAATTAATTACAGAAAAAACCATGAAGTTGGTCAATTTTTTCACTTTTCACTCTGTGACTAACAGTCGTCTATTAGGTCCGTTAAGTGAGGGTCAAATTCGTCATTTCACCATGATCCCTTCTTCTTCTTCTTCCGAAAATCACGACCGGAAAACGAAATGTCTACTGAAAAACACACACCGAGCACACACACACACACTCAGAAACACACACAAACACACACATCTGAGATCGGAAACAAGGGTTTTTGGATTCGGAATTGCTTGGATCGGGATCGGTTTTGGCTAGATTTGGTTGGATTCGAAGTGCAATTGCTTTGTTTTGTCTTTCTTTTCGATTCAAACAAGTTTTTTCGGCGGGTCAAGTTTTTCCGGCGAAGTCTAGATCAGATTTATTTTGGCTAGGGTTCGTGCGCGATTGATTTCTGAGTCGATTGCAACATGTTTCGTGTTCTGATTCGAAGAAACAAGAGATAAATCTAGATTTTAATTTTTCCGGCGTGATTTTCAAATTTCCGGCCGCCGTGATTTCAGTTGACATTTCGTTTTCTGCAAAACCTGACGAATCTGGGTTTGTGTTTGAGTTTGGAAGAAAAAGAAGGGATCATAGTGAAATGACGAATCTGCCCCTCACTTAACGGACCTAATAGACGGTTGTTAGTCACGGAGTGAAAAGTGAAAAAATTGACCAACTTTAGGGTTTTTTCTGTAATTAATTCACTTAAGGGCAATAACTGAAAATCCTGTTAACTTGAGGGACCAAAAATGTAATTTTCTTCAAAAGTATTATGATTAAAAAATAACTCACTCTTAAGGGCGTGTTTCGTTCACATATTCTGATGGAATCTGATGAAATTGGAATTGAATTCCATTCCATGGTACGTTTGGTTGTCAAAAGATGATGGAATTTCTTTCCATTGGAATGTAACATTCCATTATTTGATGGAATCTCCGTTCCTTGGGGTTATTGAATGGAATTTTATTCCTTCCTTCTTTTGAATTTTAAGAAAACAAAAAACATTCCATCAAATTCCATTTCTTCGGAATCTAATTCCTTTGACAGATTCTATTCCTTACAAAAACAAAAGTCGTGCCACTATGTCGGTTTATTCAATTTAAGATTTTTCCAATAAGATAATCCACATAAAACTCGAATCCAAACCAAAACCTCATAGGCTCATAACATCTGCATTCTTTTTTTTCGTTTGACTCGGTGATCTTTTCAACCGATTTTACTCATAACACATCAAAAGCTTTTGTCAAAATCCTTAGAAACATATCAATCCAACCATGAAACTGTCGTTCTCTCTTCCACCTTCCTCAAAATCATCATCAAAACCCACAATCCCTTCTTCATCAAATCAACAAAAAGAATTCATCACAGAATTCGATCAATCCAAACCCACTTCCAATAATAATAACAACCACCACCCAATCATAATCCCCCCAATACCCAACCAATGGAACCCAGAAACCCAAATAGTCTCCAACATCAAAACCGGTCTCAACATCCGTGACAAGAAACAAACTTGTGGTGGGTGTGTGTCAGAAACATTGTCGGAGATTGATAGATTAATGTTAATGAAACTGAAAGATGATTTGAAAAAGTTGCCGGATGATAAAGGATTAGGAGAATTTGATGATGTTTCAGTTGGAGAATTTGGGCGTGCTTATTTAAAAGGGTATGGTTGGTATGAAGGGAGAGGCATTGGGAAGAATGTTGTTGAGGATGTTAAGGTTTTCGAGTTTACGAAAAGGACTGGGAGTGAGGGATTAGGGTTTGATACGAGTCGAAAAGTTGTGAAATTGGAGAAATGTGGTGGCAAATGAGTTGGGTTTTGTGACAACGAGTGAAGATGTATTGGAGGTCTTGTAGAAAGTGTAGGAAGGATTCTGGCGTTTATAATTTTGGGGCGTCTAGATTTGAAAGAAGGTACAACGTGTTATTTCCGAAATTGTTTCTTTACTTCTGAGTTATTATGATCATGTTACTTTTTGCTAAAGCCTCAATCTTATTGGAGATTATATATGTAGGTGTTGTCTTTATGATGCTTTATATGAATATGTTTGTGGTTTTTGAGTGGTAACGTATATAGAACATCCGCTGTTCTTTAATCAAGGCTATCAAGCTAAGTAATTAGGATGTTGTGGATATTGTGGATTATAGGCTTATTGTGCTAGCTAGAATAATTGCATTTGACATGGTTAGGCATATACTTATATTAGTGGTTAGTGATTGTTGCTATCTTATATGAACACTCTGTTTCTTTTACTCTTGAACGGGACTGGATAACATATATGATGGCTTTAAGGTGCTAGAACTAGAATGAACTGGTTTATGGCCCGATGTGTTTGACGGGAGTAGTTGAAACGATTAATAGCATATAGGATGTGTGCTTAAGTAGCAGAGTGTACATTCTCTATCCAAAAAAGTGAGGGGCCCAAAAAATTTAGTCCAACTTATTATTTGTATGAGTTAGTCAATGAATCATAAAAAAGTTAAGGAAAACATACATAAAAAGGTTAAAAAGCATTATGACATACTCAATTTTGCATATTTTGTTCCCCTTCGATGCTAAGGTAATTTATTTTTAGGTGCCCATGTTTTTCTTTTGCCGCGGGCCTCGATTTTTTCCCCATCTTCGGGAGTAGTTGAAACGATTAATAGCATATAGGATGTGTGCTTAAGTAGCAGAGTGTACATTCTCTATCCAAGTTTTATACATGTTGAATGAAGATGATCCTATTTACATAAAACATCAATAAGCATGTCACGACTACTAGTAGTACTAACTTCAGTATTTCAAAGTATAATGTCTTATTATTCTTGTTAAACCTCCTTAGCGAATTTTTGGTTTTTGCTTTGTTCTTGATAACATCATCAAATGGAAATGGAAGTGGACGTTTGCTGTAGTGCTTTTTATATCCGTAGCTTGGTAGGAAGCTAATGTTTAGAGTTATCGACTAGGGGCTTCTTTATATCACTGACTATCGTGTTTTGTTTCTGTCTTGATGAGCATATAATTGGTTAAACATAGAAGCCATTTAGGTACAGAGGGTTAATCTTGGATTCAAGGGGTGAAATTTTTAATATTAGTGTATGATCTGTTGGCAGTTCCCTTGTAGTCCTTTGCAATAGCTTATTTTACGCCACCAGATGTATTCTGTTGAGGCTATTGTTGGTTATTTATGTGAGGACCCAAGTATTCTGCAGCTTGTGCCTGGTCATCTCTTACATTTGATGGTATGGGGTCACCACCTGTGGTTTTGTGCTGGGCCTGGGTGCAGAAACATTTATCTGTACGCCATTAGTAATCATATTCTTCACATCCAGCACTTGAACACCATATTAACTTAATGTCGCCCATAAATAGCTCCCACTGTTAGTTATTGCTTAGAGTATGAACTTGATTTTGTAGCACGTGCTCTAAATCTGTAAATCGGACATACCTGCTGACTAATGGGCAGTAACCATATATTCGTATCTACCTGTTAACGGGGGTGTCTTTCTTATGTAGTCTATTGGTCTATTGATGGATATCAACATTGATGTAATAACATGGTAATTTTTTGACTATTGTAACATATTTCCCTTTCAGTTTCAAACAACTTATAAAATGAAATTGTTTTTAGAATATCCCGACGAGTGATGTCTGCCTTCCTGCATTCGGACTCCCCTATACCCTGTACAACATATGTGTTTGATAGAACAGTCTCAGCTGCTCAGGTGTTAGTTTTAAATCCATCTTGTTAGAAATTTTGGGTGTGTGCATTAGGGAGTTGTTTTGTTTTTTTAGTCTTGCAAGTTATTTTTCAGAGATGAAATTACTTGATGTGATGCGTGCTTGTCGTTGCTGTTTTGCAAAACTTTAGTCAATGAGACGCACATCAATAAAATGCCAGGCTTATATTTTACTAGTTGTTCTAAAGTACTAGAAAATATCACGAAGCATACAAAATGAACCGATTTATTATAGATATTTAGCAAGTTCCAGATAAGGGATACAATATAGATTACAACAAAGAAGTGAAAGCACTTCAGGGCATAAATGGCTAATCTGGTCAGACACTTGGATTTAGCCTTCCACAAGAAAGACCTGAACTAAACACCGTTGAATATTACCATAGGCTAGATCATCTTACTCTGAAATGCGCCAACATTCTTGCTTCCAAATAGACACGTGGAAATACTCCCGTACACACGTAACACATTGTTGAGCAAATTAACAAAAATCTTAAACAAACATAACACTATTAGTCTATTACAAAAGGTTCTAGAACCACCCTAACATTGTCTTTCTTCCTTCTCTCTCTTTTTGATAAGCCAACACCTGAAGATGATAGGTACAATCGAAAAAAAGACGGAGCAAATTAATGCGACTATGTATCCCTTGTCGTAGTAAATACCTATAAGCACCATTCCCCATATTGACATCTCAGTCCAAGCACCAATAGTAACACGGTCACCCAATGCATCAAGATACATCCTTGTTTACCAAATCTTTCAACTTGTCATAAAAAAAGACCATACTATCATCCCTCATTAAGGCACTGACATCTTTCGACCTGACTACTTCTCCATCATTCTCTCCTATCTCCAAATTTCTGTGTACATCCTCATGTGATCTTTTTTGTGTGATTCGCAATAGGGGCTGCTGAGGCGCCAAGTTCACTATAACAGAAATTATAAAACAATATTAATAATAAGGAAAGCATGCTTTCAACAATGTGTAATTTGTAACTTAAAATACAAACCTTTCTTTAAGACGGTCTCGAAGAAATGATTAATCCCATTGATCAGTGGATCAAGTTTTATCTCTTTTAATTGCAAAAACTCCCAGGCGTGTATTCCACTAGATATCATGATAGAGCCCGAGATAGTCACCCCATAAAATATTTCTGGTTTTTATAGCATTTGTTGTATTATGCAGAAGAATTGGAAAAAGTTTGTTTCAACTTTTGTTGAAAGGTGACAAATATTCCACTAATTGATGAAATGAGTTTATGCATGTGGGGTACATGATTTGTCATTAGTGAGACAAATGTTACTCTCATTGATTGGAGTGTGTACAAGTTGACAAATATTCCATTTACTTTTGACGTAAGATATGTAGCAGGCTAATCATTTTATACAAATGAGAGAATGCTAGAAAGTGGAAAGGAACATGGAAATGTGACAAATCCCACATGGTTCGTTTGTTTACTTTCAGTGATGTATCATTGAGTGGGACATGAACATAACTTGGAGTATATACATGTGGGGTTTAGAGATATGTCATTAATTTGGCATATGTTCACGTAAATGTCATTTATTGGAGTCTATGCAAATATGCAAGATGGTGACAGCGAATGTCACATGCATTTGGAAGGACGGATGGTTCTTTGATATAGACATGCAATTACTTTGCCCTTTCATGCATGCAATCACTTTGTATATATAAATGAATTTTACTTCATTTTGAGAGAGTCACGTAGAGCCATAATACGAGAGAAAAAGATAGACATAGATATCCATTTTCTCTGCAAAAATAAAACATCCGAGAGAAACTAGAAAGAGTATTAATACTCTTGTAATAGTTTGTTGAGAGTTTTGTATAGTATAGAATTGTGTTATAAAATTCTATACTAGTAAGCTTGTGAGGGTAGTATTTTATACTGTAACCTCGGTACGCCATATTTGCTAGTAAAATCCTTCTCCGCTTCCGCCCGTGGTTTTTCTCCTATTTTGGAGTTTCCACGTAAAATCCCTGTGTCTTTATTTACGTGAAATTGTTCTATTTAAATTTCCTCATCTAGAAATTGCATTAATCACAACAAATTGGTATCAGAGCACTGGTTGTGATTGAATTTCTAAATGAAACCTTAGAGAATCAAAAAAACGTAACCACTAGTGGCATAGAATGCCACGAGTCTAAATACGCCTTCTTCCCAATCAACGTCTTTCAGATCCCCTTTTGGAGTGATGCTATTGTTTGCTGCTGCATACAAATCTTTCACTTCTGGAACACCCGCCCAAATTCCCATTATAACAGGAACCACAATCACCATAAACCAATAATCTGATTCGGCTCTTTTCAATTGGATAATGCCAACCTTGGTTTCATGTCTAATAGCTAAACTCTGAGTTTAAGAATATATAAACCGATATAAATAGATATTTCAGTATTTTTAACAAAAATATTTAGATGACAACAAAGATAAACATTCTAGAAAGGATTACTATAAAATTCACATTGAATGAGAAAATGGTGGCATGAAAAGGATATTCATCATGGACCACATTAGTTTTCTTTGCAGAACTGATAGATTGACCCGTTCCAGACAAGCCCAGCTCTGCAATTGCCTTCCTCTCAGCCATTTGTCTCTTTGTTGACTTATAATAAAATGCATAGAGTACCAACTGGGCTACGCCCAAAAGTGATCCAAGCCCATTTGGTAGCTGCATAAAACAATTCGATAATAGATCAGTCAACTACACACATGATCAATCCATTATACTATATGTTACTGAAAGTTGTGACAGTTTGAAACAATATAGAATAAACCCAAAGATAATTAACTAAGATGAATTTGAATTATATTCTTTATTCAACAGGTGAAATGGACAAAAGTTGGGATTTTAGCCAACAATAAGACAGTGTCAATTCAGTCAGATAGAAAAGGAAACGGAGAGAGTGACTTACAACAATGTAGGGATCGAAGCGAATCAGTGCATAGATGGTCCAGCTAATGCCGTTGAGCAATGAAAACAGAGACAAGAAAAATGGCATGAACTCCACACTTTTGGTTCTAATCACAAGTCTCTGCATATTCAAAGACATCCCAAAATTATTATGTCAATCTGTTCCATGTAATGACTTCATAACTCACATACCATCAACTATTCACATATGAAACTAAACACAATATGTATGAGAACTATGAGCATTATTGATTATCATCCTAATCGGCAATCATTTATAATGTTCATCATACTTATATATAAGTTTTGCCTTTTTCCCTATATTCATGTCAAACGTTCCGTGTAGTTTCAGAACACAAAAAGGAAATTATATACGCTAACTTCATTTTATCGAGATGTACAATTTTCAAGCAAAATACAGTAAGACCCTTATAGTCAACTTTTGATCTAGCCTCACAGTCATTACAAATGGATTAAAGGAAATGTAAAAGTAAGTGAAGTAAGGGGTACATACCATAACAGATAAAGGAGCAGCATACATCATAATATTGCCAGCAATGGCAATAGAACCGACAATAGTTGACCTGAGCTTGGTAGTGTGAGCCACGGTCAGAACCAGGGAAGTCAGAACACCAAGGAACAGTAACTCAGCAACCATTATAAGAAGTACCCTGAGCCTCTGCTTACGGTCAGAGTATATTAGGAACAGAGTCAAATACACGGTCTCTATCACAAAGCCTGTGCCATTGATAGTGATAACCAACAAGCTGTGTGGGTGGACCATTGGCAGTCCGTATAACACCCATATCCCACAGTTTATAAAAGTGGCTAGGTAAGGCACTGGTGAGAACTGCTCCACTGACCCTTTCTTCACTATTTGTATGAATGTTGTGTTGGATTAGGTGTCTAAGCCATAACTATAATTGATAGAAGCACAGTCCTTTTGGGTTGCCCTCGAGACTCAAAATGAATAGACTTGATAAAGGAGAATAAAATTTCCCTTGGGAAGTTTGTCCCACATCGGTGGGATAGAAAAAGCATGGAGGCTATCCAAGCTATAAATATGGCCTTAGGGATTCATTATTTTCACACAATACTTGGCTTGAGTATTCTCCTCTTGGAAGAACTCTTCTATAGTTCATCCACACTTAGTTATTTTTTTTTTGAGTCGCCGGGTGTGATTCCATTAGAGGCACGACATTTGTGGTGCTTGCTTCCAAGAGATTTGGAGGGATAATTTTAGTTGTTTACTATAACAACTAAAAGGTATGTAATCTTATTTATTTATTTATTTTCCTTAGTAATTTTTGATTATTTACTAGGGTATTAGAATTTTATTTTATGTTCATAGTTATAGGTTCAATTGTGAAAACATAGATCTTGTTTTAGGTTGCATGCTCCCTTAAAAGTTTAAGTTAGTTTGTAATGCCTAAACCCATCAGTGGTATCAGAGCGTTAGGCTTGTTTTCAAGTTAATGATTTAACGATCATGTATTTTGAAAAAGTTTTAAAATACACCTTATACTATATGTAAAATTAAAAGCTTAATTATTACTATATGTATAAGAATAAAGTCAGTCAAATCAATAGTAGGCCTCATTCACGAAGCTAGTCTATAAGGGGGTATAAGGAAACTGCCTATAAAATGGTAGTTGAATGGGTGTCCACTCTCACCCACCGCTTCCTTGATTAGTGGAGGGTCGTTAGCCTATATTAATTCTCATTAAAAGTATAATGATAATAAAAGTAACTAAACCTTTTATTTAAATCCCAATCTTAGTTACTTTAGGAAAAATGTGAAATTGTATGCTAACCCATGAAATTGCACATTATTCACTTTATAAGTCATTAGTGGAGCGTGTGTGGTTAACCAGCACACTAATAGGGACTAATAAAGAGTTGTAATGGGTATCTCATAAATTGTCATTGTTGATGGAGCGTGTGTGGTTTACCAGCACATCAATTGAGATGATAAATGACATTGAGGTTACCAAGCATATTTGCATGGTTATTCACATCTTGTTTGTGATCCTCGGTATCCCAGTCACAAATGGAAGAGCATAATCTGAGATTAAACATGCCATTGAATAGTTTCAATGAGTCTCAAAAGACCTACATGTATGAAATTTGCAATTAGATTACGGCATCCCTTTTCTAAGTTGTGAATTTCATAGTTGGATCCTAGCCTCGATATTTCAATTTTGAGTTGTTATATTAAGGTTAGTTTTTTATCTAACTCAAACTACCTTTCTTTTAGAAATGTCTATCCCTAACGATGCTTCTGGTTCCTCCTCCTCCAACCACAACTTTTCTTTGTTGAACATCTGCTCAAAGGTGACATTAGATGGCACCAACTACAATGACTGGATGCGTAACATCAAAATGGCTCTTCGTTTCGAGGACAAGGAGTATGTCCTTGACAAGGAACTTGGAGAAATTGACGAAGAGAAAGCCACCCCTGAAGAATTAGCCGCATATAAGAAACATTATGCTGATGCAACAAAAGTTGCTTGCATCATGGTTGCTACCATGACTCCTGAACTGCAAAAATTCTATGAGGATTACTGGCCGTACGAGATGAACAAGGACCTTATAGAAAAGTATCATAAGCGAGCTCGTCAAGAAAAGTACGAGATAGTAAAGTCTCTCATATCAAGCAAGATGAAGGACAGAGAGTCTGTCAGCGGCCACGTGCAAAGAATGCAAAGATACGTGGATCGACTTGTGAGGCTAAATGTGCATATTGATGAGGAGTTGGCCATTGACATAGTCTTGAACTCCTTACCAAGTTGTTATGATCAGTTCATCTTGACCTATCATTTGAACAACAATGAGACCACATTGTCTCAATTGCACAACCTCCTGAGAACAGCTGAAACAGGGATGAAGGGAAAGAGTGATGTCCCCGCCCCTGCTAATACTACCGTTCTAGCCATTGGTCAAGGAAAGGGGAAGAAGAGGAAAGGTCCTCCTAAGCAAAACTGGAAGGGAAAGTCTCATGTAAAAACCAGTTCTGATGTTACCCCTGTTTCTGATCCCAAAGAGGCCACTTGCTTCTATTGCAACGACAAAGGACATTGGAAACGAAGCTTCCCAAAGTATCTGCAAGATTTAAAGGATGGCAAAGTGAAGACATCTACTGCAGGTATATACACTATTTCATCTATTAACCCATCATCTTCTAATTCTTGGGTCCTTGATACAGGATGTGGTTTCCACATTTGCTCTGTTTTGCAAGGACTAAGAAAAAGTGAGGATGTGGAGCATGGTAGAATGAACTTGATCATGGGGAATAGGCGATCTTCACCTGTCACCAAGATTGGAGTTTATAGTCTAGTGCTTAGTAATGGTGTTAATTTAGATTTATTGAATTGTCGCTACTCGTCAGAAATGACACGAAACATTATCTCTTTTCATGCATTGTTCAAACAAGGTTTTAGATTTTCTTTTAATGATGAGAATGGTTCTATTTCTGCTTATAAGAATGGCATTTTCTATTTCGAAGCTTTACCTTGTGATGGTGTGTATGAAACTGTGATATGTGTAGACAATTTAGGCAATAGTGTATTTCAAATTGATTCGTCTAATGGTAAAGACAAAGCGTGCTTGTGGCATTGTCGTCTTGGACACATTAACAAGAAACGCATGGCTCAACTCCAAAAGGATGGGGTGTTGGAATCATTTGACCTAAGGTCAGATGATACATGCGAATCTTGTCTTTTGGGTAAGATGACAAAATCACCTTTCACTGGATTTTGTGAAAGAGGTGAAGGTTTGTTGGATCTCATATACACAGACGTGTGTGGACCCTTTAGATCAGCCACAAGGGATGCTAATCGATTCTATGTGACTTTTACTGATGATTATAGCAGATATGGTTATATCTACTTAATAAATCATAAGTCAGAAACCTTCGAAAAGTTCAAAGAGTTTAAACAAGAAGTCGAGAATCAATTAGAAAGGAAGATAAAGATGCTCCGATCAGATAGAGGCGGAGAGTATCTTAGTATCGAGTTCCATGACTATCTCAAGGATGTGGAATAGTTTCACAATTGACACCTCCTAGGACACCACAACTTAATGGTGTGGCTGAGAGACACAATCGAACCTTGTTAGACATGGTACGTTCCATGATGAGTCGAGCTTCACTTCCAATCTCATTTTGGGGGTATGCCTTAGAAACTGCCGCCCACATTCTTAATCTTGTTCCAACAAAGAAGGTTGCCAAAACACCTCATGAAATGTGGACAGGGAAAGTTCCCTCGTTAGCACATATTAAGGTTTGGGGTTGTGAAGTTTTCGTTAGACGAGAAACCTCAATTTTGACTTAGGAATCGATCTAGGAAGGTTCAAGGCACATTTTGAAAGATAAACAAACATCATTTGACATGAATAAACAAAACCCCTATAATAAATTCGATTCATAACATCATTTCTTTCCCAAAATCATTCATGACCCATTTCAAAACCCTAAATGACTCAAATCCGTTTTTGACTCGATTCAAGACTCAAAATCGTTTAGATTTGACTAGAGACATGTTCAATAACATAAAATGGTTAATATGAGATAGTTTTTACTTACCAAATCTTCCAAAAGCCTTTAAACCCGAATTTGACCCAAAATAGAGATTTCTTGCACTTGGAGGTTTGATCCTTTGATATGATGTTTAGTTGATGATGATGATGAAGTTATGTATCACTAATCTAACCCAAACAACAATCAATAATCTAAGAATTTAGAGAGAAGAAGGATGTGTTTTGGGTGTTGACTTTTGGAGAGAAAAGAGAAAGAGATTGAAAGAAATGAAAAGGGAAAGGAAAGGGGGAGGGGTTGGGGGCCGGCCTAGGAGGTCCATTTTTGGGCTCCCCGCTCCGCTAATTTCGACAAATAGCTAAACGTTAACCATTTAAACGCTAAAACGAAACCCGTAAATAAATAAACTCACGTTACGTTAAAACACGACGAAACGTTCCATAATTCATATAAATTCACAAAATCGTTCACATTTAATCACGTTTAATTACAAGTCAAATAAGGTCAAAAGTCACGAATGTTATGTAGGATGAACCTTTTAGTGGTTTCCACTTGTCCTACACATGTGTAGGATGAACCTTTTAGTGGTTTCCACTTTTCCTACACATGTGTAGAGATGAACCTTTTAGTGGTTTCCACTTGTCCTACACATGTGTGTACACATGTGGATGAACGTGATGAAAAAAACGAAATTTAAAAAGTTTTCAAAAGTATATCGAATTGCATCTCTAATGAAAGAGGACGAAATTTCAAGACTACCCATGTTTTTTTTTCCGTCTAACGATGTACGGTTTGTGAGATAAAAGTTTTTTAATGAATTAGATATTTTTATTATTATTATTATTATTATCATTATTTTTTTTATTTTTTTTATTATATAAACATATTATATAAATTATAATTTTTTTATATTATTATTATTATTATTATTATTATTATTATTATTATTATCATTATATATATATTTTTTGAAAGATGAATTTCGCTTGATAAACTTCGTGTCGCGATTCGACAGCGGGAGGTCTAGCATACGTTGTCTTAACCGGGTCCGCTAGAGAGCTCCCTCGAAGTAGAAATGTCTATTTCAAATACCCGATGGGAAAACCCCCTACTAATCCGCCCGAAGGCACGACGATCAATAGGGGTAAACCCTGCCTCCTCAGACTTGAACCTGGGTATACCCAAGCCAAACCTTCATAGAAGGCAAAACTGATGTATATATCATAGCTCAATATCACCTACTTTCTCTAAAGAACTAATTAAGCCAAAACTGATGTATACTTGCTGGGAGTATCAATATCTTTTTAAAAAATTCGTTTTTGACCAATCATAATAATTTAACACAAAATAAATTACAATTCAATCATAATAATTTAACACAAAATAAATTAACCAATTCATGATATATAAGAACGGTTCAATAATTAGCAACGCATTAGAAATACCAGTACGTCATAACAAAAATATAGGTTTCTTAGCGAAAACAGAAAGCAGTAAAATTAATTAATTAAACATCAAAGGAGTTTAAAAACAAAAGGTGGGATCGATAAAAAGATTTCCAATTAAACGGGCACTTCACCAATTCTTCGATCATCATGTCTTCCTTCCGAGGCTTTCAAGCTTGCTACAGAAGAAAGGAGTGCTGGGAAAATCGGGGCGACGTATGAACTTGGAGAGCTCATACTCACAATATGCTTGGATGGTATCCACGTAATCCGTTATGATGGTATTCTCGATGACATCTCTTGCCAGAGTTCCAAGAGGATACTTCTCGTTAAACCCATCAGATGAATTCACATAGAACTCGATTCCATATTCCTTGGTCATCAACGAACATTGATGGTAATCTGTTTTTTCCAAGGAATAAGAAGGCTGTAGTTGTGGTGCGTCTTTTTGTACATCATCATCATCTTGCATAAAAAGACCAACGTACCCTAAAAATAGAACCGCACCCAGAGACACTAGCCAAAAGGCAAATATGCCACCTCGCACGTGTTCATTATCTAGGAATGAAGATTCTTCTTCCCTCTCTTTGATTAATGCTGCTGCTTCATCTGCTGCTAATGCAGATTTTTCTTGCCCTTTTGTGATTAATGTTGCTGCTGATTCATCGGCTGCTGATGATGGGGGTATCAACACAACTGTATCACCATCCATGATCGATCACCAAAAAACGACTGAACTTACGTACGTATTAAATAATTAAATTGGTTTAATTTTGATGAGGTAGTTTGATTCGATCTCTCTCTCTATATATAAGGGGCTGGCGATCTGGCATGATAAATCAATCTCTCAACTCAATCCTAATCCTAATCTACTTCAAACTCACACAAACAATAACCGTGTAGGACTTTAAAATCATATACCAAACGATTTCCTATTAATTAAATCAATATAGATGTAGATTTTGTTTCACGTTTTTAGATATTTTACACATTTATATTTTTTTTTTCTTTTTGGTTAATGGGATAACCTCGTGAATTTTTTTATTTTACACTATTACTTACTATATATGAGTATTACTTTTTTTAACCCAACCAAATTAAAATTACTTCTATTTTTTGAATAACTTAAATTACTTGTATACACATCAGAAGTTTTATGCCCTTAACTTAAATTATAAAACTTTGTTATACATATATATATATATTATTAACCATCATCATTATTTTCATGTATATATCAAATCAAATATATATAATATCCAGCAATGCAAACAATTTATAAGGTTTCGTTGTACCATTTTAACACAATCAAATAAAAACGAAAAACGTTGCATTAAAGATTACATCTACTTATAATTATCTTTTGGCAATGAGTTATGGAGTTTTGAAAAAACATAAAAGAATGGCTTGTAACCTAGTTTTGTTGTTGTACAAAATATTAAAGATGCGAAGGGTGTATGTAAAATATAAATTTTAAGACGTTTATCTTGCAATAATTTATATTAAGATACTTGGATAGATTAATTGGCTTCTTCTATGAAAACAAAAAGTTTTCTCAAATAAAAAAGGAGTGTGGTGTGGCAAGACCATAGTCACATAATTTGCGGTTCGTCCCGGTTCGGGTTCGCGATTCGGGATCGCAATTCGCGGGGGTCCCGCGAATCCGGTTCGGGAGGGGTAGACTCATTTCGGATCGCTTCGGTACGTTTCGGTTCGGTGAACCCGAATTTAAAAATACAATAATAGATTTGAATATTGAATACTCCAAAGTCAAAACATTTCAATACTTCAAAAACAAAAATTACAAGTCTTTAAACTTGAAAGTTTACAAGCAAAACATAAAATAAACTGAATACATAAAAAATACTCTATCCTTTGTTTTTTTCCATCCATTTAATATATTTATTTTGAAAATCGCAACATTTAATTACTTTTTTTTTGAAAGGTGAATTTCGTTGGAAACTTCGTGTCGCGATTCGACAGCGAGAGGTCTAGCATACGTTGTCTTAACCGGGTCCGCGCTAGAGAGCTCACTCGAAGTAGAAATGCCTATTTCAAATACCCGATGGGGGAAAACCCCCTACTAATCCGCCCGAAGGCACGACGATTAATAGGGGTAAACCCTGCCCCCTCAGACTTGAACCTGGGTATACCCAAGCCAAGCCTTCATAGAAGGACTTCCTATGTACTTCCCAAGCCTTGAACCCAAGACCTCCTGCTTGTAAGGCAGGTGCTCAACCACTTGAGCTAACTAGGAAGTACATGATCATTTAATACTAGTTAAATCAAAATCACTAAACCCAAACACAATTCACCGAATCCAGTTCTTCCAAAATACGAATTTTTCCTGTCCAATTTACTGAACCTCACCCATTTGGGGTCGTCGAACCACCCTCTACCAGTTCGGTGTTTTTTGTCTTCGGTTCGCGAATGGGTTCGCGAATCGTATCGCGAATTGGATCGCTGAACCAAAAACGGAATTCGTGGGGTGCTCAACGAATCCGGTAACTATGTTGATTTTATTTAAAAGATTAGAATTTGGCTATAAAGATTCTGGTCATATAGGTGTGGTGCTGCCATGAGTCATCGATCTTTAAAGCATACAAACCATAATTATTTGTCTTAAAATAAGATTTCGAATTTGCCAACTCGATCTACCCTGAATGCTACTGAGGGCAGCTACGTCATAACATCTAATAATATCTCATCATTATATATCATATCATGGATACACCTACCTTTCTTCTCAAATTTAACTTAAGCCAAAAACTGATGTAGCTTTAACATAGAATAAGTTAGTAATGATAAAAACAATCGGTTCAAAATTAACACTTCCACTTTTAAGAATAATTTGCTTCTAATGTACTACTGTAATTTTAAATTAATTACCAAGTTAAACGAAAGCAGGTAAAATTAATTAATCAAACATCAATGGTGTTGAAAACAGTGGGATCAAAAGATTTCCAAATGGGCACTTGTTTTGCTTCTTAACTCTTCGATCATCAATTTAACTTTTTTTTTGAAATTTTTGGTGAATTTCTTGCTTCGTGTCGCGATTCGACAGCGGGAGGTTTAGTATACTTTGTCTTAACCGGGTCCGCGTTAAAGAGTTCCCTCGAAGTATAAATGTCTATTTCAAATGTCCGATGGGGGAACCCCCTACTAATCCGTCCGAAGGCACGACAATTAATAGGGGTAAACTCTGCCCCTCAAACTTGAACCTGAGTATACTCAAACCAAGTCTTCTATGAAGGACTAATTAAGCCAAAACTGATGTATATATCATAGCTCAATATCACCTACTTTCTCTAAAGAACTAATTAAGCCAAAACTGATGTATACTTGCTGGGAGTATCAATATCTTTTTAAAAAATTCGTTTTTGACCAATCATAATAATTTAACACAAAATAAATTAACCAATTCATGATATATAAGAACGGTTCAATAATTAGCAACGCATTAGAAATACCAGTACGTCATAACAAAAATATAGGTTTCTTAGCGAAAACAGAAAGCAGTAAAATTAATTAATTAAACATCAAAGGAGTTTAAAAACAAAAGGTGGGATCGATAAAAAGATTTCCAATTAAACGGGCACTTCATCAATTCTTTTGATCATGTCTTCCTTCCGATGGTTTCAAGCTTGCTACAGAAAGGAGTCGGAAAATCGGGGCGTCGTATGAACTTGGAGAGCTCATACTTACAATATGCTTGGATGGTATCCACGTAATCCGTTATGATGGTATTCTCGATGACATCTCTTGCCAGAGTTCCGAGAGGATACTTCTCGTTAAACCCATCAGATGAATTCACATAGAACTCGATTCCATATTCCTTGGTCATCAACGAACATTGATGGTAATCTGTTTTTTCCAAGGAATAAGAAGGCTGTAGTTGTGGTGCGTCTTTTTGTACATCATCATCATCTTGCATAAAAAGACCAACGTACCCTAAAAATAGAACCGCACCCAGAGACACTAGCCAAAAGGCAAATATGCCACCTCGCACGTGTTCATTATCTAGGAATGAAGATTCTTCTTCCCTCTCTTTGATTAATGCTGCTGCTTCATCTGCTGCTAATGCAGATTTTTCTTGCCCTTTTGTGATTAATGTTGCTGCTGATTCATCGGCTGCTGATGATGGGGGTATCAACACAACTGTATCACCATCCATGATCGATCACCAAAAAACGATCGAGAAACAATAACCCAAGCCAAAGGGGACGGACTCGGTGGACTGAACTTACGTACGTATTAAATAATTAAATTGGTTTAATTTTGATGAGGTAGTTTGATTCGATCTCTCTCTCTATATATAAGGGGCTGGCGATCTGGCATGATAAATCAATCTCTCAACTCAATCCTAATCCTAATCTACTTCAAACTCACACAAACAATAACCGTGTAGGACTTTAAAATCATATACCAAACGATTTCCTATTAATTAAATCAATATAGATGTAGATTTTGTTTCACGTTTTTAGATATTTTACACATTACTATATACTGAGTAATATTTTTTAACCCAACCAAAAATTATCTATTTGTGAAATATTATCTAGCTAACCCGACCAAGATTACTCTTTATATAGCAACTTAGTTAATGTTGGTAATAAAGGTGCTATCTGGTCATATAGGTGTGGTGCTGCTCAAATGAGTCAATCGATCTTTTCGTTTTATGCTACGTTTTTTAGTTTAAAACTTTTAAAGCATACAAATCAATAATAATTTGTCTTAAAATAAGATTCGAATTCGCCAACTCGATCTACTCTGAATGCTACTAGGGCAGCTAGCGGAGTGTGATATGCGTAAACCTTTGAGATTGTATACACAATTTGTCCATATCATCTAGTAAATACATCAGTATATATCATAACTCAATATCGCCTTCCTTTTTTAAAGAACTAAAACCGAAAGTTAGGGGCATAAAACTTCAACCTTAAACATCATTGTACACAGTGTTCCAACCGTTTCCCTCAAAATTGACCTTCTGATGTAGCTGGGGGTATCATCTTTCTTATAATCATGCAAGATTCGTGTATAAAAATAAGATCCTGAACTTGGATTTATATTTCGGGAGAACATCATTTCTTTGCCGATGCCTGCTCTGAAAGATACCTACATATAACAATACAAAGTTATACACCATGTGGCTGTAGGTATGCAATTCAAAATAGGAAGCTGTATGACTATCTGCCTGAGAGCGGCGCAAAAAAGCCGTATAGTGCAGGACCGCTACTAGTTTGGGATTAAAGGCTTATTACTGCGGATGTGATAATATAAAATTATCTCTGGTGTACTAAGAAAACATAAAACATCACTTACTTGCCAGTGTAGAAACCCGCAGAAAACCAAGCATTCAATACTACTGAAAGATCTGTTTCAGATGTCTTGTGTTGAGCCACGTCTCTTGAACCTGCATCTACTTCTTGGCCTTTCTTTCCCTCTGCAATTCATACACAAGTAGTGATGCTAACTTAATCACATGCAACAGGTTTATCGAAGAAATAATGGAAACCAAAAACTTATCTAATATTCGTTCATAAGTATACTGATCTTGACCTAGATAAGGGGTACCAGAAGATTCTTTGGTAGCTGAACGAATAGCTTTCTCTACAGCTCCCATTGTTTCTTTAATAAAAGCATTATCTTTTAAAGAAACTGAGTTTCCATTATGAGTTAATGATGTACTACCAGCACAAGTTTCACCAGAGGGAACTGCTGCCGATGAGGTGTGTTGTGTAGTCGGGTATGGGTATACATAAGGACGGCAAGAGCATACAGGCGGTTCAGAAGTTTGGGGTGCAGGCACAGTATTGTATTGAGTATCATAAGCAGCACCATAACCATAACCTTGATAGTCCCAATTGCCATATTGGTAAAGCTGTTCTAATATCTTTTGCCTTTGTTCCTCAGCAGCATTATATTGGTTGAGTAAATTGTTATAACGTTCGGCACTTTCTGCATCACCATAAGCAGCATCTGTATTTTGAACCTGATCACCATTTGAAGGGCTCACAAGTTGCTCCACGACTTCTGAATTAGAATTTTCAGTTACTGAAGAATCCGCAGCCACTCCTGTATGTGTTGTGTTCTTTGGTTCGTCTGTGATGTTATCATCTGTCTTCATGTATCTATATACAAAGAAACCTTACGATAAGCCTTAAGGGACAGAGATAAGATATTTGATATTAAAAAAACACAAACCTTTTAGTTTCAATAGATCGATCAGAGACGTCGGGTCCTCTTTCTTCTGTGTGTTTTGTGATTCTTTCTTCCTTTAGAGAACCATTGTCACCTTTGATATGCATTATCTGAACAAAATGCATTCATTGCAAATGGTTATTATGTATAATCTGTTCTGTGTTGTAAGTTGCACAGAGTATTTATAATCATAGTTGTCAAAGGCGAGTGCCTCTTGCGCCTAGGCGCAAAAGGCAGGCAAGGCCCAACCTTAACGCCTGAAACCCTAGGCCCAAGGCTATGAAGCGCCTGTCTACACTTTTCCATACATATAAACCCTTTGTTCCACATAAAAAATCACGTATATTATAGGGATATCACAACAGAATCTTTGTTCCAAAAATCACTTGGTATATATCATTATCATCAATATCATCATTCATCATACTATTCTTCATTTAACTAAAAGGTAAGTTTTCTTCTATTTTTATATTATTAAGACTCTTCTGCTATTTTATATACCCTCTTGGCTGAAATTTTCTTCATTATCATTTGTTAGAGACACTGAAATTTTATATACTCTTCTACGCTTTTTTTTCCGGGCCCGCGCTTTTTTTGCGCCTCTCGCCTAGGCCCCATTTGGGGTCATTGCGCTTTGAGTTCGCTTTCGCCTTTGACAACTATGGAATTTCACAACACATGTACAAAACATGTAATCATTCATTCAAACCAACAAACATTAGATGCAAAACACAATCAAGAATTAAACATCTAATCCAACATAAATATAAGAAAGGTTGAATACAATTGTCTTACATAATTGTTCACATAAGAATGATCTAAGAGAGATTAGCCTTCCATGTTCATCAATGAATCTTCAATTTGGATTGTCATCTCCATGATCTTGTGATTGAATGATGATTTGATGATGATTTTGGGGCTTGGGAATGGTGGGTTGCTGCTCTAGATCTCAGAAATTAGGGTATGTGTGTGTGTTTTTTCGTAAGTCATTATATACCCCAAGTTACAATTAAAACCCTTAAAATTCGACTTCTGTTCAGCACCTGGCGTAACCTACGCCCCAACTGGGCGTAAGGTACGCCCTTTGTATTTCTGTCCAGCGTAACCTACGCCTGGATTAGGCGTAAGGTACGCTCCTTGTAATCTTTGATCTTCACCTGGCGTAAGCTACGCTTAATTCCAGCGTAAGCTACGCCTACTTCAGTTTTGCCTGGCGTAAGGTACGCCTATCCTGGGCGTAAGTTACGCCCTTTGTAACTTCAGTTTTCCAGAATTCCAGAATTTGACTTTCTTTGACTTTGAGTTTCATTCGACTTCCTTTTCGACCCAATTAGTCCAAATAAATGCTTAGAACCTGAAACACTTAAACAACCATAAAAACGCCCTAATCGTCTATTAACAAACACAAGACAATCCGATTTTATCCATTAACATCATGTCTTTTAGGCGTTTATCACACTCATCAACACAATTAGGTTGCAACCAAATCTACTCATCAACACTAGGGCCCTTATCGTGCACGTGACATGACAACTTAAATCATGACTAGTGTTCTATGTCAACAAGTCCACACAAAACATCGCAACTCAAACAACAAGCTACATAAGTAAATCATGCAATAAACATCTCATTACTACATAAACATACATGAACAATACCCCCGTCAACCTCCCTCATATATCCTACACCCAACATATGCATGCATGAGATACTTTAAGCAACATAAAATGGGGGTTTAATTATTAAAACTAAGTTTTGTTGTGTCCCTCATATGTCAAAAGTAAGTTATCTTACCTTGTTCAAAGCTAAATATTCTCCACCGACTCTGCTGTTGAATAACACCTATAGATACAATAATATTATTATAAATCAATGAATTATCACCAACCAGATATTCATCTCATGACTTTTAGTGAATAGCCTGGATAATTTTTGCATGAATTCCATTACTACATGATATCATGTACAACGTGAGTTTCCCTCGTAATACAACTACATTCAAGTTTCTTTGTATTGCTTTATTATACAACTTTGTCCATAGTTTCATCAATTTAAATGTGATTTTATCTTAGATTAAGAATGTATTTTCGCTTTATCTTCCCTTTTTACTGAAAGTATCTATACTAGCGATACAAATGCAAAAATTAGTACGATACCTATAATGAAACTCGACCACCCAGGCCCCCTCCTTGGCTCCTTGCAATTTTTGATTTTACTACGATATCTAAAGTGAAACTATGATTAATTCAAGGCCGAAGCTATACCTTATAACAAACGGACCTCGAAGACGTCTATGATCACCAATACGAAACTCCAAGGAAACTTGTCTCTCATTTATCGTTGGTATTAACATGACGATGCTCGCAATAGCCTATCATTATATCGTCTCAATTCGATCAACCCCATAAGCACACTAGCGAAACCAGAAAGATGTCAAACCACATACACCATATCATCGATCATTTTTTTTAGCTTTCTACTTATCTCACACCACACGTATTGCCTTGATGACAAGGCGTATATCTCTAAAAACTTCCATGTGTGATACAATCATAACCCTCGAACTCGGTCTGGACATGAGATTACTAGTAGCTAGATAGTATAGTCATGCGTAATAATACTACATATCAAGAACCTGATTACAAGCATCATATTTAAGCATAACTAAAGAAAATCAACTCCACATGTTTGGATCCTCACATCTCACGGACTTCTCCCTCAACTTCTTATGTGCGCTACGTTGATGGATGGCTACTCATTAGAAACGATATCACACCATGACATCCGTTGATCATCATGTCTAAGGCTTCGTCCCTCCCTTCATATTTAAATAGCGGCTCAAATTAACGAAACCCTACTTGGTATTTGATGAGCGTCGCATAATATAGAAAATCGACTTCATAGGTATCTCTTTGTCATTCATTTACATGTTATACAAATTTTCATGCCCAGCCCTCTTACTATCTCATTATGACATAAAAAACCATAGACAATCTGATTATTTTTCTTTATATGTATCTTCCACCAATATTTAAATATTGCAAATGATTAATAGCTTAATACAAATCATCTCTAATATATAAAACATTATTAGTTAACTAAATAATAATTTTAATTATATATTAAGATATATAATAATTTTCAGGATGTTAACATTACATGTTCTTTTTTTGTTGTTTTGATTTTTGCAAAAATTTCCAAGGTTGTCTAAATCTTGGTGTATACGAAAGTTGACTACTTGTTAAATAAATCGAATACATTTGAATAAGGACTGAAATAAATGTATTTGTGGACCCAAATTATGCATCGAAGATGCATTGCGAAAGCCTAGAATTGAGAATCATAATTCTTTGATTTATGCTACGTTTTTAAAACATTTAAAGCTTACAAACCAAAAATTTGTCTTAAAATAAGATTCGTGTGTGATATGCGTAAACCTTTCGGATTGTAAACACAACTTATCCATAACATGTACTACATATATAGTACGGAGTATTTCATAACAATAACAATTTGTATTACATATATAGTTATTATCCATTTTTTTGAAAGGTGAATTTCGTTTGAAAACTTCGTGTCGCGATTCGACAGCGGAGGTCTAGCATACGTTGTCTTAACCGGGTCCGCGCTAGAGAGCTCCCTCGAAGTAGAAATGCCTATTTCAAATATCCGATGGGGGAAAACCCCCTACTAATCCGCCCGAAGGCACGACGATTAATAGGGGTAAACCCTGCCCCCTCAGACTTGAACCTGGGATACCCAAACCAAGTCTTCTATGAAGGACTAATTAAGCCAAAACTGATGTATATATCATAGCTCAATATCACCTACTTTCTCTAAAGAACTAATTAAGCCAAAACTGATGTATACTTGCTGGGAGTATCAATATCTTTTTAAAAAATTCGTTTTTGACCAATCATAATAATTTAACACAAAATAAATTAACCAATTCATGATATATAAGAACGGTTCAATAATTAGCAACGCATTAGAAATACCAGTACGTCATAACAAAAATATAGGTTTCTTAGCGAAAACAGAAAGCAGTAAAATTAATTAATTAAACATCAAAGGAGTTTAAAAACAAAAGGTGGGATCGATAAAAAGATTTCCAATTAAACGGGCACTTCACCAATTCTTCGATCATCATGTCTTCCTTCCGAGGCTTTTAAGCTTGCTACAGAAGAAAGGAGTGGTGGGAAAATCGGGGCGACGTATGAACTTGGAGAGCTCATACTTACAATATGCTTGGATGGTATCCACGTAATCCGTTATGATGGTATTCTCGATGACATCTCTTGCCAGAGTTCCGAGAGGATACTTCTCGTTAAACCCATCAGATGAATTCACATAGAACTCGATTCCATATTCCTTGGTCATCAACGAACATTGATGGTAATCTGTTTTTTCCAAGGAATAAGAAGGCTGTAGTTGTGGTGCGTCTTTTTGTACATCATCATCATCTTGCATAAAAAGACCAACGTACCCTAAAAATAGAACCGCACCCAGAGACACTAGCCAAAAGGCAAATATGCCACCTCGCACGTGTTCATTATCTAGGAATGAAGATTCTTCTTCCCTCTCTTTGATTAATGCTGCTGCTTCATCTGCTGCTAATGCAGATTTTTCTTGCCCTTTTGTGATTAATGTTGCTGCTGATTCATCGGCTGCTGATGATGGGGGTATCAACACAACTGTATCACCATCCATGATCGATCACCAAAAAACGATCGAGAAACAATAACCCAAGCCAAAGGGGACGGACTCGGTGGACTGAACTTACGTACGTATTAAATAATTAAATTGGTTTAATTTTGATGAGGTAGTTTGATTCGATCTCTCTCTCTATATATAAGGGGCTGGCGATCTGGCATGATAAATCAATCTCTCAACTCAATCCTAATCCTAATCTACTTCAAACTCACACAAACAATAACCGTGTAGGACTTTAAAATCATATACCAAACGATTTCCTATTAATTAAATCAATATAGATGTAGATTTTGTTTCACGTTTTTAGATATTTTACACATTACTATATACTGAGTAATATTTTTTAACCCAACCAAAAATTATCTATTTGTGAAATATTATCTAGCTAACCCGACCAAGATTACTCTTTATATAGCAACTTAGTTAATGTTGGTAATAAAGGTGCTATCTGGTCATATAGGTGTGGTGCTGCTCAAATGAGTCAATCGATCTTTTCGTTTTATGCTACGTTTTTTAGTTTAAAACTTTTAAAGCATACAAATCAATAATAATTTGTCTTAAAATAAGATTCGAATTCGCCAACTCGATCTACTCTGAATGCTACTAGGGCAGCTAGCGGAGTGTGATATGCGTAAACCTTTGAGATTGTATACACAATTTGTCCATATCATCTAGTAAATACATCAGTATATATCATAACTCAATATCGCCTTCCTTTTTTAAAGAACTAAAACCGAAAGTTAGGGGCATAAAACTTCAACCTTAAACATCATTGTACACAGTGTTCCAACCGTTTCCCTCAAAATTGACCTTCTGATGTAGCTGGGGGTATCATCTTTCTTATAATCATGCAAGATTCGTGTATAAAAATAAGATCCTGAACTTGGATTTATATTTCGGGAGAACATCATTTCTTTGCCGATGCCTGCTCTGAAAGATACCTACATATAACAATACAAAGTTATACACCAGCTGTGGCTGTAGGTTATGCAGTTTAGGAAGCTGGATATGACTATCTGCCTCCAGCAAGATAGGGCGGCGCAAAAAAGCCGTATAGTGCAGGACCGCTACTAGTTTGGGATTAAAGGCTTATTACTGCGGATGTGATAATATAAAATTATCTCTGGTGTACTAAGAAAACATAAAACATCACTTACTTGCCAGTGTAGAAACCCGCAGAAAACCAAGCATTCAATACTACTGAAAGATCTGTTTCAGATGTCTTGTGTTGAGCCACGTCTCTTGAACCTGCATCTACTTCTTGGCCTTTCTTTCCCTCTGCAATTCATACACAAGTAGTGATGCTAACTTAATCACATGCAACAGGTTTATGAAGAAATAATGGAAACCAAAAACTTATCTAATATTCGTTCATAAGTATACTGATCTTGACCTAGATAAGGGGTACCAGAAGATTCTTTGGTAGCTGAACGAATAGCTTTCTCTACAGCTCCCATTGTTTCTTTAATAAAAGCATTATCTTTTAAAGAAACTGAGTTTCCATTATGAGTTAATGATGTACTACCAGCACAAGTTTCACCAGAGGGAACTGCTGCCGATGAGGTGTGTTGTGTAGTCGGGTATGGGTATACATAAGGACGGCAAGAGCATACAGGCGGTTCAGAAGTTTGGGGTGCAGGCACAGTATTGTATTGAGTATCATAAGCAGCACCATAACCATAACCTTGATAGTCCCAATTGCCATATTGGTAAAGCTGTTCTAATATCTTTTGCCTTTGTTCCTCAGCAGCATTATATTGGTTGAGTAAATTGTTATAACGTTCGGCACTTTCTGCATCACCATAAGCAGCATCTGTATTTTGAACCTGATCACCATTTGAAGGGCTCACAAGTTGCTCCACGACTTCTGAATTAGAATTTTCAGTTACTGAAGAATCCGCAGCCACTCCTGTATGTGTTGTGTTCTTTGGTTCGTCTGTGATGTTATCATCTGTCTTCATGTATCTATATACAAAGAAACCTTACGATAAGCCTTAAGGGACAGAGATAAGATATTTGATATTAAAAAAACACAAACCTTTTAGTTTCAATAGATCGATCAGAGACGTCGGGTCCTCTTTCTTCTGTGTGTTTTGTGATTCTTTCTTCCCTTGAGAGAACCATTCTCACCTTGAATATGAATCTCACAAACGTACTTTGAGGGTATATCTACACACAATATTTAATTCTTCATTTATCTACTTTGACAGATATTGTAATCATAGTTGTCAAAGGCGAGCGCCTCTTGCGCCTAGGCGCAAAAGGCAGGCAAGGCCCAACCTTAACGCCTGAAACCCTAGGCCCAAGGCCCACTAACTGTATGAAGCGCCTGTCTACACTTTTCCATATAAATAAACCCTTTGTTCCACATAAAAAATCATGTATATTATAGGGATATCACAACAGAATCTTTGTTCCAAAAATCACTTGGTATATATCATTATCATCAATATCATCATTCATCATACTATTCTTCATTTAACTAAAAGGTAAGTTTTCTTCTATTTTTATATTATTAAGACTCTTCTGCTATTTTATATACCCTCTTGGCTGAAATTTTCTTCATTATCATTTGTTAGAGACACTGAAATTTTATATACTCTTTTTTTTCCGGGCCTGTGCTTTTTTTGCGCCTCTCGCCTAGGCCCCATTTTGGGTCATTGCGCTTTGAGTTTTCTTTCGCCTTTGACAACTATGATGCTAACTTAGTTTCTGCTTGGAATTCATTCAAGGTTATAAATAAATAATCATTCAAATCCAAACAACATTAGATGCAAAACACAATTAAGAATTAAACATCTAATCCAACATAAATATAAGAAATGTTGAATACAATTGTCTTACATAATTGTTCACATAAGAATGATCTAAGAGAATTAGCCTTCCATGTTCATCAATGAATCTTCAATTTGGATTGTCATCTCCATGATCTTGTGATTGAATGATGATTTGATGATGATTTTGGGGCTTGGGAGAAGTGGGTTGCTGCTCTAGATCTCAGAAATTCGGGTATGATTAAGTCTCAAATCGTCTTTGATAATATAACTCAAGTTACAATTAAAACCCTTTAAATTCGACTTCTGTTCAGCACCTGGCGTAACCTACGCCCCAACTGGGCGTAAGGTACACCCTTTGTATTTCTGTCCAGCGTAACCTACGCCTGGATTAGGCGTAAGGTACGCTCCTTGTAATCTTTGATCTTCACCTGGCGTAAGCTACGCTTAATTCCAGCGTAAGCTACGCCTACTTCAGTTTTGCCTGGCGTAAGGTACGCCTATCCTGGGCGTAAGTTACGCCCTTTGTAACTTCAGTTTTCCAGAATTCCAGAATTTGACTTTCTTTGACTTTGAGTTTCATTCGACTTCCTTTTCGACCCAATTAGTCCAAATAAGCACTTAGAACCTGAAACACTTAAACAAACATAAAAACGCCCTAATCGTCTATTAACAAGCACAAGACAATCCGATTTTATCCATTAACATCATGTCTTTTAGGCGTTTATCACATTCCCCAACTTAATCCTTTTTCGTCCCGAAAAAGACATTCATTATGTGACAAACTAATTTACAATCCTATAATACTTCCTATCACCAAAGACACACCATATAGGAGTTATATCCATTATACATGCATGTAAAACTCAACCCTCAAGTAATCTTCAAAGTACACTTGGGTGAAACTAAGCAATGCAAACCAAACCACATAACACAACCAACTCATAAGACTTACAACTATCAAAAGATTTACGACTAGCAAATAGAAATATATAAATGTGCAATTAAACCTAATAAACCTCAAGTTTGCCACAATACATGCATCACACTCTCACAATGTGCACTCCCCTCGGTTCATATTTTGGGTGAATTAGCAAAAGATGTGCCAATATATCTATATGAAGCTCACAACTCATTATTGCACACTAAAAGTCATAGGCTAGTACACAAATCGAACCAAGACCTCATAACTCAAACTATCACTTCGGTATTCATACAAAATTGATGGAAATATGGAATGAAACACGGTAATGATTCTCTTTTGGGTGATTTACTAGAATGATTTTGGAACATTTCACTTTTGATTCTCTTTTTGATCAACTTTACATGGATAATTGAATTGGTTTTTCATTTATGACCATATACTTTGACTTTTCAACCGGATTTTGCAATTTTGACTTTGACTTTGTTCTTTCTTTCGATTCATCATAAACAACACAACTTTGAACAATTAACGAATTTCATGGTGAAGTGAGGTGGAATATGGATTGAATTGTATGATTGTTTTCGTGATTTTAAGCACATAATCCAAGCTAGAGGTCTCGACACGGTAAGTGCACTAGTTCTAACCTAATGTACAATAATGGTTCACACAATATGATCATCATGAGAATTAAAGCTACACTAACAATCTAACCAATCATTGACGAGGCTCTTTCTCTATTAAATTGAAGGATATAACGGATATATAAGTGTGATACATGCATTAAGACTCACAATTGGCATATTACCCTTATTTGCACGTTTCTATGTTTTTACTTGCTAGCAACTCTATCAAGACGCTCATAAGTCAACCATGTCATGCAATCTAATCTACACTACCTAGCCCCACTTACATGTACAAATCCAATCACAAGAAAATCTCATTTTACAAACATGTATAGCTAATATAACTCGAATATTTTGTCTCTTTGGTTCAATTCCATATCACAAGAAAGTAAATCAACATCTAAACTAGAAACATTATTGAAATTAACAAGAAAATCAAATCTACCTATGAAATTGAAAATGCAAAAACACAAAATAAACACATAATCACATAGTCACACAAGAAAACAGAAAGATAAATGGAAGGTACCATCACTGGGGTGGACCTTGCCGTCCAAAGATCGACTCCATCATGCTCTGGTACAAAGAACGGCCATCAAATGGATCGGATGCTGCTGGTGGTGGATCATTCGAGCTCCCCTCAACCCATCCAACACAAGAGTGTCTCGGGAACCACTCAGAATCGTGGCTCTGAGGATAATGTGGATGGGCGGTGGAAACATAAGGCTGCCTGTAATCATATGCAGGAGGAGTCTCCACATAATCAAGTCCTGCAATGTGGTCCTGGTGGTGGCGCACTTGCTCAAAATACTCAAACTGCTGTCTCTTATCCTGTTCATGAGCATAAGCCATCCCTAACTCATAACTCCTCCGCTGCACCCCCTGCTGAGCAGTCATATCCCACATGCTCCTCTCATACGATGTCCACTGACTATTATAATCACTGGGCTGCTCATAACCAAAGCTCGGCCCAGTACCTCCAAATCCATAACCCAACAAACCATCTCTTCTTCCTTCAAAACCCCTCTAGCACTACTCGCTTCACCCCTCTGATTAACACCCATTTGTCTCCATTTGTTCTATCGCCTCCTCCCTAGTAATCCCAGCCTTTGGAGCTATCAAATACCCATTTGTTTTCAAATCCCTGAGAAGTTTAAACTGTGGGTGATCTTGAAACTCCCACTCATTCCCCTTTAACAACCTCTTCATGGTATAAGGAGTATTACTCAAATACTACAATATTAGTCTCCTTTGGGACTACCTTGTGAATTTGGAGGAGACGGGCGATGAGTTTCGGGTGAGGAATGACAAGTTTGTTTCTTTTGTTTCTTGCATCCCAAATGTTAGACATTACAATTTGTCTAAACGATAAGGCTAGATTTCCCGTGACCAAGGCATATAACACAATAACATCATGGTGCCTAACCATGCTCTTGTCACTAGTGCGAGGGCAAACATTCCAACTCAAAATTGACATTATCAACCGGGGTAATGGCTTCAACAAAGAACGTTCCATCCTAAAGGTTGTGCTTATATTGTCTTGTGGACAACAAAAACCTCAGCCAACATATCAAGCCAATTATCCGGTGTTTCTACCCCTGTTAAGTACTTCTCATCAACATAATCAAAAGCCCTCCCCGAAGTAGCACCCGTGTCAAATTTAGCTATCTTATCTAAGGTAGCAAAAGACATTGTTACCTTTTTCCCATTGACCGTGCCTACTAACTTAGAAGTCACCGGGGGGTTATTTCCGGGAGTCAACTCTAAAGTACCCATCCAATTAATAATGCCATCTAAATAAATCTCCGCATGATCACCATTACTCCAAGTTAACACTTGTTTCCAACCCATTTGTTCAAATGCTTCAACCATCCCAAACCCTCTAAATTCCGACAAGACAAGGGTTCTTTCACCCAACAATTGATCCATCAAATTTTTGGCTTCAGCCATCTTTTCTTTAAATAAAATCAACTGCCATTCATCGGGTAAATTACATAAAGGCATACCTTGCCTCCATTCGGGTTTTTCGTTATCAACCTCCATCTCATCACTTGCCTGTGGTGAGTTTCTTTCTTCTTCTTCTGATGATGATGATTCATCTTGAACCATTGGCCTTTTCTTCTTGCTTGGTTGTTGACTCGATGAAGAATCACCTTTCTTGCTTAGACTCTTGATGAATTTCCCTGCTGCTTTTTTCATCTTAACAACAAAACTAAGAAAAAGTAACAAACTTTAGCAAAGATTAGTGAATTAAAAGCAAAATTAAGAAGAAATTAAAATTAATTCGAAATTAAACTCACACAAATCTTGAGAAATAGGCTGAAATTAGAGAAACAATTATGGGGGTTTTGTAGCCCTTGAAAAGTTATTCAATTTAGCCTAAAGAATTTTAGAAATTGATGGAGAATTGAAGGAGATATGATGATTTGAAGATTAGGGTTCTTGGAAGAAAAAAAATTGGGGAATAAAAGGATTTGGGAGAGAAAGATATGCAGGTAGGTGAAAAAGTGGCTAAAGGATCAGCTCTTGTGGTTGTAATTAAAAGATTTTAGATTTTTTGGATTTTTATTAAATTAAAAAAAATCTATCTGGCCCTTACCGTAACTTACGCCAAAGAAGCGTAACCTACGCCCATTATTTTTGTGAAGCCGTAACCTACGCCCAAGACCGCGTACCTTACGCCTACTTATTTCCAACAGCCGTAACCTACGCCTTGGATCGCCGTAACTTACGCTGGCTCAAAAACAACTGGCGTAACTTACGCTCAAGTTTAGCGTACCTTACGCCCCTCCAGAAAATGCATTTTTGGCGTAAGGTGGGCGTAAAGTGGGCCGTAAACAGTGAGTTTTGAGCGTAAGGTCCATTTCAACATTCCAGGGGACCGTAACCTACGCCCCAAGGGCCGTAGCTTACGCCCCCTGTTGACTTTTTTTTTTTTAACTACAGCCACAAACAACTTTTAAAACTTGCAATTATTCAAATTAAACTCCCTTCCCCAACTTAAAGGTACATTGTCCCCAATGTACACCCGAAATTAGAAATGAGTTCATCGGCTCAAAAAATTGCAAAACGATTCACCTTTTCACCCAAACCGACCTTCCCCAACTTAATTCTCAAGCATAGGTGCTGAGAATTAAGTTCCTTGTGTGATTATGCAACAAAAACAAAAACAACTAAACAAAATTGAAACGAAAATGAAAACGTACCGAATTTGAAGCTATAAACAAACAAACAACGGGTTGAATCCCGTTTAGCGCTAAGTTTATTGTCCTCAGCCCGACATTACCTCAAATGATGTTCAAGCAACCTCATAAGATGGTGGACTTGAGATGAAGTTCACCATTTCCTTTGTAGCTCCATTGATGTCGGTTGCATCCAAATATGGCTTCAATCGGTGTCCATTGACCATTTGCTTCACTCCATCTTTCGGATCTTCAATTTCAATCTCTCCAAACTTTCCGACTCTTGTGATGGTATAAGGACCCATCCATTTGCTTTTGAGCTTTCCCGGAAAGAATTTGAGTCTTGAATTGTAAAGCCAAACCTTTTGGCCAACTTCAACACCTTCTTCATTGAGATCTGACCGCTTAGGAACTAGTGATTGTCCCTGAGAAATGCAAAATGAATTAGGAATTTCCTAAGTATGAAAGTTGTCATTAAGTACCCCTCCAATCCAATATTCGTTCACTCGTGCTCTTTTGAAATTATCCCACATCCTATTTCTTACGACACCACTATTCATTATGGACATATGACAACGCGATATCATCAGTGGAGCATCTTTCCACGTACGTTGGACGATATACTCTGAGAATTGTAGACCCAAGATATGACGCGACTCTATCCTCTTAGAAACTACGCATAACCTTGGTATTCGATCTGAAATGGTGCGAAACATATGTAAACGTCGAATGAAGTTGGAGACTTATGAAAGACGAGCGGTATTAAAGCCATATGACGATACAACGACACTAGTAGGACGCATTCCCATGTATATTCTAGACGACACGTCCTGAGAAGGGTAACCCTGAAATTTGGTGCGATATTTCTATTCTAACACGTATACGCGAACATCTATCTATATTATCTAAGTCGGTGCGACATATATTGACGTCATTGAAAGTTGGAGTCCATTGGGCAACGAAAGACATAGAAGTGATTTAATTAACTCGCGCAAGGAGTCTGATTCGAGTCTAA